>BLBF01000005.1:68935318-68997173 GCA_015471245.1 Laticauda colubrina | reverse complement strand
GGTGTTACATTGTTGTCTCTGCAGCTGCATAGGAATTTTAGGTCACATAGTATTCCTGCTCTTTTAACTTCCAGCTTCTCATAGCTTTTGATCTGGCTGTTTATTTCCTCCCCGTAGAGATCAGATATTTGTTTTCTTAGGCTTTCGCGGGTACTTACATGTGTGCTGTTTAGCTTCCTTCGGGTATTATCCCACGTCATTGTAGTTCTGTTAAAGTTGTAGCAACGTTTCAGCAGAATCTCATCTGCCAGCCTCATCTGCCATATATATGTGTGTGTGTGTGTGTGTGTGTGTGTGTGTGTGTGTATGTGTATATGTATACGTATATGTATGTATGTATGTATGTACGTATGTATATATGTATATGCATGTATGAAAATATGTATGTGCTTTTCCTGGTTAAATATATGTATAAGACCAAGATCGTGTTTGTCCTATCAGAAATGCTTTAAAATAGAATTAAATATCTGTATGTTTCCAAGTAAGAATTTGATTTTTTTTTAAGATATGAAACACACATACTGATCATTTTCTTGATCTAAAAATAGCTTTATTAGTGTACAGCAAGTGATGTACTAATGAAATGACACAAACCAAGATGTTATTTAGATGCTATTTTTATTTTAGATTGGAAACACATCTTAGCTTCATAAGTTTTCCTAGCTCCCCCATTTATAAAGAAAAAGAAGACTAAAAATGTGTGAATATAATGGTAAAATGCATTTTTCTCTTGATGACTTCTTTATTACTAGCCTTGAGATGTGTGTTTGTGCTGACTTCTGGCAACTGCCCTACAGCTTTCTTTGGCAAGATTCTCCGAAGTGATTTGCCTTTTTATTCTTAGGACTGAGAGACAGGGATTCATATAATATGAAGCATGATTGTGGCAAAATGTGCTTTTTCTGGTTAAATCTACTGCTGTGAATAAATTGGAATTGGTAAAAACCACACATATATTGGCACACTCTTGAGTTTCAGGGCTACCTATGCTTGTGCTAAACATGCCAAATCTAGGAAAACCTGTAGACCACAAGCCTCAGTCTTTTACAGAATGGAAATTCAAGCACAACCTATGTTCAGCCTTCAAGACTTTAAGGTTTAAAGCAAAAGGCCCTTCACACTGGCCGACGGATGCAAAATGTTTGTAAAAAGGACACAGCGGCCGAGAAAAATGTTCTATCCGTTGTTATCTGCTCTCAAAAGTGCCCCGAATTTGCATAACCAGAGCGGACAACACGGAAAGGAATGGACGGGGGGAGGATGTAGGGCGGATGGAAAGCGGATGCTCCACGGAAGCCTAGTGGATGGAAGCGGATGAGAGCAGAGGGCACATCCGCAAAGCTTCTGGGGGACCGCAGCAAAGCGGACGCAGAACGGAAAGAGCAGATGCAGAGCGGATGCTGAGCGGATGAAGCGGATACACAGCGGATGCCAAGCGGATGAAGCGGATGCAGAGCGGAAGCCTAGCGGATGCCTAGCGTTCAATGCGCATACGGGGAGGATGCATTGCGTCAGCCCCGCGGATATAAAGGGAAGCAGCTCCCAAGCAGGTCAACATTCAGAGGAAAGACCTGCTTCCAGACACAGCTCTCAAGCCTGCCTGCCAGCCTGCCAGCCTGCCAGCCTGCCTGCCTGCCTGCCAGCCTGCCAGCCAGCAACCCCACAACCATGGGGAAGAAGAGAAAGCCTCAGCCATCTGCTGCCAGCCCTGGCAAGAGGGACAGGGCCACCCTCCCACCCCCGGCCCTCACTCTGCTTCTGCGGGGGCTTCTGCAGCACCGGCTCGCTCTTCTGGGGCTGGGGCTTCTGCTGCTTCTGCTGCTTCTGCTTCTGGAGGAGCTGCTGCTGCTGCTTCTGGCGGTGGTGCTTCTGCTGGTGCTTACTCTGCTGATGCTGCTTCTGGCGGTGGTGCTTCTGCTGGTGCTTACTCTGCTGATGCTGCTTCTGGTGGTGGTGCTTCTGCTGGTGCTTACTCTGCTGAAGCTGCTTCTGGCGGTGGTGCTTCTGCTGGTGCTTACTCTGCTGAAGCTGTTTCTGGCGGTGGTGCTTCTGCTGGTGCTTACTCTGCTGAAGCTGCTTCTGGCGGTGGTGCTTCTGCTGGTGCTTACTCTGCTGGCACTGCTCCTGGTGCTGGTGCTTCTGCTGGTGCTTACTCTGCTGGAGCTGCTTCTCGTCCTGCTCGTGCTTACTGTGCTGCTGCTGCTGCTGCTGCTGATCCTGGTCCTGCTGGTCCTGATGCTGCTGCTGGTGTGGAGGAGCAGCCCCTACAACCTGGAAGCCCCTCTGATGAGGGCCCATGTGGTCCTGCCAAAGGGAGGGAGAGGCATACGCGAGAACGGGAGAGGAGGCAATACAACATCGAAGAGGAACATGAGGATGAGGTGCTGGAGTGGCTGAGAGAGAATGAGTATCTATGGCGGAAGGGACAGAGGCTCTATAGGGACACCAAAAGGAAGCAGGCTGCTTGGAGAGAGAAGGCGGAGAGCCTGGGCTACACTTTGGAGGTGCTCCTCGGCTGGTGGAAGCACATGCACACCTGGTACGGGAAGCTGACCTCAAGACCCCCCCGACTGCTGTACTACCCCTGGCGGAGCCCGTGGAGGACCCCCTGGCACAGTGGGAGAACGGAGACGGAACTTTCACCACAGCCCAACCCACATCCACCCCCAGCTCCACCTCCACAGAAAGGCAGAGAGCCAGACAGGAGGGGCAGAGCCACACTGTCCTGCTGGAGATAAGAGAAACCATCAGGAGCAGCGTAGATCTCCTCTCTCAGCTGGTACACACCGAATCCTCATCCTCCAACCGCAAGCCCTTCCTCACCTATGTCAACCAGACCCTCATGGACATGGCAGAACCCCAGTACCAGGTGGTGAAGGACAGGATCACCGAGCTGCCTCATAACCCTCCAGACCCAGATGAACCTGCTCCCACCCAGTCCAGGTCTGCTCCTCCACCCCAGGTGATGTCACTCCCATTCCACGGCTTTCCACAGGCCCTCACCTACCAAGGCTACGGCTACCAGGAGCTCCAGCAGCACAGGCAGCAGCCCTTCCCAGTCCAGGCACAGAGTCATCGGACGACACCGTTGCCACCGGTTCCACTGATGCCACTGATGCCACCCATGCCACTGAACCCACCGATGCCACCCACGCCACCGATGCCACCCACGCCACCGATGCCACCGACACCAGTCCTCACCCAGCTGCAGACCAGACAGCCCCACTACACTGCTCCTTCCTCCACCCCACAGCCAAGCCCGGCCTCAGTACATCTGTCATTGGTACTGGGGCTGACACCCCATGGCATAGAGGAAGGGGCTCTCAACATCACGGGGCTGAGCCAGCTGTCTGAGAGCTTCAACACACCGTCCCCTGTTGTCCTCTCAGGGCCAGGCACCCCAGTGGCGCTTCAGACCAGCACTCCAGCAGCAGCCACCTCCACAGCACCTGGACGCTTCACCCCTGAGATTGGGCACACCTCCGAGTGACCAAGAGGAGTGCCAGAGACTGGGTGGCTACCTGTTGACTTTATTTGGACACTTGACTTGGGTCATTTTTCTTTTACAGCTTGTTATTAATAAAGATTATCTTTGCTTCACACACTTGGTGGAAACTTTTAGAAATGGTTTAAGCCTTTGCATGCTTGTGGGATGGGTTAAGATAGCAGTGGGATGGGCAGGGATACCTTTGGGATGGGTTAAGATAGCAATGGGATGGGCAGGGATACTTTTGGGATGGGTAATAGCTGTGGGATGGGTTAGATGGGTTACCTGTGGGGTGGGTAATAGCTGTGGGATAGATAAACCTCCAGTGCAAGCATAGTGGGACTGTGTGGTCCACCCTCCCAGGTGCCACACCTTTGGCTCTTCATTATCAATAACAATGTAAGCATTGATCCACACATTTCAACATAAACACAACTCTTTATTAAATGCCCTGTTCATTGTAGGCCCACCCAACCTACTTGGCCCAATCTCATCAGTGTGATGAGACAGGCTGAAAGAAGCATCCATTAACCATCTATCATCCTGTCTTGCCACTCCACTGCTCCAGCTGGGGAGTTGCACCAGTGTTTCAGGAGGTTGCGATGCTTCTTCCCTTCACATGAGGCTCTGTTGGGGCCTTGCACATCCTCAGTGTCTAACAGGTTTCGCCCTTGCCTCCATTCCCCAGGCTCCATGTCCCCATTGCCTTGTTGGAGGTCCACAAGCCTGTTCTGCAAGACTGGGTAGCGGGTGCGCATGAGATTCTGCAGGATGCAGCAAGCTTCCATGATCCTCCTCACGGTCTCTGGGTGATGCTGCATGGTGGTGAGAAGTACCTGGAACCTGTTGGCCAGGATGCCAAAGGCGTTCTCCACCACCCGCCTTGCCCTGGACAGCCTGTAATTGAAGATCCTCTCTTCACGGGTGAGGCATCTGGAAATGTAGGGCTTCATGAGGTAGGTTCTGAGGGAGAAGGCATCATCCCCCACAATGAAGTAGGGCACATCTTGCGTTTCGTTGAGCAGGGGGTCTGGATCTGGGAAGCCCATGATGAGGTTGCCTTCCAGCCCCTCCTTCAGGTCACTGGCATTGTATACCTGGGCATCTGAAGCTGACCCGTTGCCTGAAGCATCGATGTACATGAACTTGTAGTCAGCATCGACCATTGCGAAGGGGATGATGCTGAAGAAGCCCTTGTAGTTGAAATAAGTGGACTCCGGCTTGGCTGGAGCTTTGCAGGCCACGTGCTTCCCATCTATGGCTCCAACGGTGTGGGGGAAGTTCCACTTCTGATACTACTGCTCTGCAACTTTCTTCCAGACTTCTTCAGTGGAGGGGCACTGGAGGAGCTCCTCCAGGTATTCTTCGATGATGGCCTGCACCACTTCTCTGACCACAATGCTGATGGTGTTGTGTGGCAACCTCCAGCCGTACTGCATGCTCCTGTACGTGGTCCCTGAGGCCAGGTGGTGCAGAGTTAGTGCCACCTTAAGCCCAGGGTCCAGGCTGGGCTGGAAGTTGGTACTCTGCTTGGTCAATCTGGGTGTCAGCCGCTCCACAACTTCGTCAAACATGGCTGGAGGCATCCTCATGAAGTTCTGGAATGCACGAGGGTCTTCGTTCCTCAGCTCCACCATCAGCTTGTTGTACAGTCCGTACTCTGCTCTTCTCCTGATCCATCTTTGGACCCAGACGCTTCTTGGCCGCCTCCTTTTCTTCCCGTAGAACAGTTGAAAGAGCCTGTAGATGGCTTCGCACTGTTGCAGAACGATGGTGGCTACCAAAAGGACTGTGTTATGATCCATGGTGGACATGACTGGATGCTGTGGAAGAGCAAGAGCCAGATGAAGGCTGCAGAGGTCTGCACAGCAGGGCTGCTGGACTGAAAGTGAGATCCAGGTGAGTTGCTCCCCCTTTTTATAGGCAATATAGGTTTTCTACTATGTGTCCTTTTGCATCCTCTAGGCATCCTCTAGACATCCTTAATATCCGAGATAGGTCCTCTCTGCGAACGTTTTTTCCATTTTAAATGCTTTCTTTGCGAGCTGCATCCGCTTTCATCCTTTCTCCGTCCGTGCTAACGCTGCACATCCATTCCGCATCCATTTCGCTTCCTCCCTGTGTCCGCTTTCTGCTGGAGCGGATTTGAGTTGTGCGGATGCGCAGCGGATGCCTAGTGGATATAGCGGACGCGTAACGGATGACAACGGATGTAGAATGGATGTTCCCTGTGTGCGTAGCGGATACAGAATGGACGTGTTGGATACATTTTCCGCTCAAAAAGTTTTGAGGAGCTCAAAACTTTTTGAGCGGTTGGAACCTCAGTCGACAGATGCTGGACGGATAGAGAGGAAGAAAAACGGATGCAGTAAGTACAGAACGGATGCATCGTGTTAACCAACGGATGGCAAGTGTTTCTCTCTGTTTTACATCCTCTTTCCATCTGTTGGTGCAGTGTGACAGGGGCTTTAAGTATCTGGTACAAATCATGATGTAAGAATGAGGGAATGACATTACAGTGCAAACCTAGTCTTTGTACCTGCATCCAGAGGTGGTATTCAGCAGGTTCTGACCAGTTCTGGAGACCCGGTTGCGGAAATTTTGAGTAATCCGGAGAACCAGCAAATACCACTTCTGATTGGTCCAGCCCCCATCTATTCTCTACCTCCCTGATTAGCTGGGACCTCTTTTGTTGCTCTGCACAGGAGAACAGAACTGGGAAGTAGGTTACTGGGATGGGGAGGGAATGGGATTTTGCAGTACCCTTTCCCTGCCACGCCCATCAAGCCATGCCCACAGAACCAGTAGTAAAAAAATTTGAATCCCACCACTGCCTGCATCTCACTATTTAACATAAATATATAGATCACATGACTTATGCCACAATGCACATTTTATTATTTGCCCCCTTGCTTGCACTTTCCTAGGGATGCTCTATTTGATCCAATACATTTCCTAATATATAAGAGGTCCATCTTTTCAGGATTTAGGTTCAGTTTGCTTTCCTTCATTGCCTCTAATTCTTTGCTCAGAAAAAAATGATGTTCATCTCGTATCTATATTTAAATGTCCCAAAATTATCTCGTTTCAGATTATTTTTAAAAAGCAAAGGACAAAGCTCCTGTGACACAATGAAGAACCCTCTGACCACATCTCAGAGTTGGAGCTGCATCATATTTCAAGCCCTCTCAATCAATTTTCTTCCTAGTATGAATAGTGTTCTCAATCTGTGCAGTTTTTACTTTTATTCAATATTCTCTCAGCAAAAAGATCCAAAAACCAAAAATACTCCCACTACAGGAAAGTTATTCCCTCTTTCTCCACATATTTGACATATCTTCTAGATCTAAAAACTCTTAAAATATAATGTATTGTACTACATTCCCGAGGGTTATATAAGAGTATTAGAAAAATTTTCAAAAAAAATTTCTGATACTCTTCTGAGACAAGAAACATTTTGACAGATATCAATAGAAGAGAATATATGTAGCTCAGGGTTGAACTCTGAAATCTTGAATAGTCTCTGAGCTTGGTTGTTTGCTTGCAGATATTTTTTTGGAGTTTGGGAAGTTTTTCAAAGTGTACTTTTAATTAGTTTTTATATATAAATGATTATTTAACATGTAATATAATAATTATTTCATTTTATTCTCATTCTATATACTTGACTAGTGCAATAACTTCCATTCAATATTGAATAGAAATCCCAATGTACATACCAATATCAGTTTCCTTATGATTCTTGATATATTCAGCAAGTTCAAAATTTCCAGCAATGATTGCTACCTGAAAAGTTATAAAACAGGTTATATCTAATATTTCAGTGTATAAAGTACAGCATTCATTTCAAATTCTAGGAATCAATAGATAGATGATGAAAAACTTCCACAGTACAACTTTCTGCATGTTTTCTAACTTCTAATGAGTCATGTACATAAAAAGATAAAAGTGCCCCTCGGATTTAACTCTGTTAATTGGCACCAAATTTAGGGGAAGGTGCTCATCTCTGTTTCTATAAACTACTGAGTTAGTGCTGCCTAACAATTCCACAGTCCTGTGGCCAGCATGACGTTATATCACAGTGCAAAGCATATGGGAAAACAAAGAATGCTGTTACCATCCAATTAAAGTAGTACCTATTTATCTGCTTGCATTTACATGCTTTGAATTGCTGGATTGGCATGGGCTGAGGCAAGTAACAGGAACTTATTCCATCATACAGTGGTAGGACTGAAACAACTAGACCTTAGACCTTCTCCAGTATCTATTAAGCCATTGAACCACAACAACTCCTTCATCATATATATATTACATATTAAAAAAAAGCTTTAATTTCTGTAAACATTGATTTTAAACATAGGATTGGTCACCTGATTCACGCAAATGTATGTTTGCCAGAGAATTAGAAAAAGCATATTTGGCAACAACGCTTAATAATAATGACATGTGACAACATTTTTTCCACAAATCGGCAAGAAAACATGAAAATAAAATCCAAATCTAAAAAGCAAATCATAGGATATGTCATCAATCCACAAAAGTTAATAAACATTTTTTCAGTTTTCAATTCTTAATTTTGCTGTCCAAAAGCCTTATTGCAAAATTTGATTTTTATAAATAAAAATTATTAGAAAAAGAAAATTATCTGAATGCTATATTTTTAACTGAAAATACGATCACCCAATATTAGAACTAACAGTCTGAAGGGGCCATTTTAGCCATTAAATATAACTCTCTGTTCACTGTAAGGATCTAAATGAAAACATATTTAACCAATCTTTGCTTAAACATAACCTGTGAAGTTTACCACCCAGAATGATGATTTGAAATTAATATGCAGGCATGGATAATCCACTTCGCCCAAAGTCATAAAGACTGGGCAAATCTATAAATTTAATAGATAAATAAATAAATTTACTGCAGGTGTTTATTAATGTTACTATTTCTTTTGTGCCTGTTTGATGATGGTGATGGGTTGTGATGGTGGTGATAATGATCTTTTTAAATCCCCTGGATTATATCATGTGATAATCCAGTAAATTTAAAAAGACTAAGCAGCTCTGGAGCATTAACAGTATTAGTCTAGGAACTACACTACATTTTCAGTTTGGAACAGAAATTTCCATACAAATTTTTTTTTTTTGATAATTTCCATTTTAGAAATGATCTTGTCTCACTTACTCTTTTAACTATTCAGTTTTCTATAAACATTACTGGATTTTGATGTATGTTATTCTGCTTGCCTACATTTCTGTGAAAAACTATTATTTCCCTTCTAGATGTTCAAAATCT
This sequence comes from Laticauda colubrina, assembly GCA_015471245.1. NCBI lineage: Eukaryota > Metazoa > Chordata > Lepidosauria > Squamata > Elapidae > Laticauda > Laticauda colubrina. The sequence continues at coordinate 68,988,394 of BLBF01000005.1, read as the reverse complement.
GAAATTGCTTATCTTTTTGACTGAATATTATCAGAATTTCAAGAAGATGAAAGTGAAAGCCATAGAGAATGTGAGTGAACATATAATGCCAAGGTTTGGTGGATGTTTCATTTATTTTAAAAGCAAGTCATTCAATATGCAGTATATCATTGTGAAAAAGCAACTGTCCCTTAAATTAGTAAGTGCATTTGGTAACTTGTGGTGTGCCAAGAAGCCCTGGTTTCAGTCCAAGCCGGGGCTTCTTGGAACATCACAGCTTGGAGGCTACAAGAAACATCTGAGCTGATGCAAAGCTAGGCTGCAGTACACAGCTGAGCCATTTCATCCCAGCATCCAGATCAGCCCCAGAGCAATAAAATGGCAGCTACTTCAGGAAGCCACAAACACCCCAGGAAACTACAGCAATCCCAGCAAAATCCGCAGCATGACACAAAGCCACAACTACCCTGCAACTTGAGACCCCGTGTTCCGCTGTCCCAGTTGAACTTTGCCATCTTCTTGCTCACACTGTTGACATGACCTGCCCCCTTGCTGCTGTCCACACAAGTCTTCTTCCTGAACGCTTATGAGAAAATTACTATACTTAGATGTGGGAAGGAGACCTCATGAGGCTACCTTGTGAAGAGACAGGCTGGTGATTCTTGGTCAACAGAAGGAAGAAGGTAGTGAATATAAATCTGAGAGTGACAGAGAGCAAGGTAGCAGGAGCCTTGGAGTCTGGCAGATTAAGGCTCACTGGTGCCCGAAGCACTGACAAATCTTGGTGCCCTGCCTCCTTTGTACATGCTGTACAAATGAAGCCAAGCTGAGGCTGCATAAAAGTTCTTATGGTGCCCCCTTTGGACCTGCTGCCGTAAGCACATGCTTAGTCTGCTTAAAGGTTAATACACCACTGCTTGGAGTGCAGGAGGCCAAGAGATTTGAAGGAGACAAGTATTGGGAAGAAGTTGAAGTGCCCCTGCAGTCATAAATGCATGCAGGTTACCAAGCACCCAAATAGTAATCACGTGACTCAAGGTGTGCTACAATGGCTGTAACTTAGGGGACTGGACATAAATACCATTTGTTTAGCGCCATCGTAACTTCAAATCGTCATAACATGAGGACTACCTAAATTCTCCTATAGGAGTCTCCGATACAAATAAAAAGTCGTGCTTCTTTCTCTGATGGCAAGTCATCTTTTCTTAAAGGTATGGATAAAGGTATGGACAAAGCAGAACAAAAGCAGGAAAACAAATGTATATATACCATTCAAACAATGCAACTCAAATTAAATAGAAAGAAAAATCAATTGCTAAATAATGTACACTGGCGGTCCCCAACCTGTGGGCCACAGCCCACTAGTGGGCCTTGAGGGGTGTGCAACTGAGTGTGAGCATGTGCATGTGCATCTTCACTTGTATGAACAGTGGGAAAACATGTATGGGTGGGTGTGGGTGTGCGCACACGTGCGCATGCGCACTCCATTTGTGTGAGCAGCAAATGTGCATGCACATCACTCATGCAAATGTGAGAGGGATTTTGGAGTCTTAGTGGACAACCAGCTAAATATGAGCCAGCAGCGTGCAGCAGCAGCCAAAAAAGTTAATGTAATCCTAAAATGTATTAACAGAGGGATACATTCAAGATCAAGTAATACCACTCTATAAAGCCTTAGTAAGACCATACCTACAGTACTGTATCCAGTTTTGTTCACCACATTATAAAAAAGATGTTGAGACTCTAGAAAAAGTATAGAGAAGAACAACCAGAATGTTTAGGGACTGGAGACTAAGGCATATAAAGAACAGTTACAGGAACTGGGCTCTAGTAAAGAGAAGGACCAGCAGAGACATCATAGTAGTCTTCAAATATTTGAGGGGCTGCCACAGAGAGGAAGGGGTCCAACTATTTTCTAAAGCGCCTGTAGGCCAGACAAGGAATTACGGATGGAAACTGAACAAGGAGAGATTTAACCTGGAAATGAGGAGAAACTTTCTGACAGTGAGAACAATCAACCCATGGAACAGAAGTTGCCCTCGGAAGTTGTGGGAGCGCCATCACTTGAGACTTTCAAGAAGAGATTGGACTGCCATTTGTCAGAAATGGTTTAGAGTCTCCCGCTTGGGTGGGAGGTTGGACTAGATGACCTACAAGATCCCTTCCAACTCTGATTATCTGTTATCTGTTAAATGGAGCTGTGCATGCTTATCAGCTGCTTGCTCAGAACTATCCCTTCTCCCCCACCAGTCCAAAAAGCCAGAAACGTTGGAAAATTCTGGTGTAGACTAATAAATCAAGTTCTTTAGAAACTGAAAACTTAATCATCAAAAAAAAAGTGAATAAAAGAATCTTTAAAAATTAACAGTTAAAAAAAATGAAAAAACAATACAAAATAAAATATGATAAAATTCCTAGTAACTCAGCTAATACAATTCATCTCTTACATTAGTTAAATGTAGACCATATGAAATTTTATTGCCTTTTTCCTTTCCTCTAAAACAAATTCAAAGATTGAAAATTGACAAAATTTCTTAAATTAGTCAGTACACCCACAGCTTTCTCAGAGTACTTTTTCCATTTTTGGCTGCAACCCAAATTTACTACAGTCCATGTCTGGTAAAAAATTGCTGTCTTTAATCCATACCTTCCCTTCCAAGAATCTGTTTTCATGGATCTGTAGAGTATGCAATAAATTAATAGATGAATTGGAGTCTGTTTTAAATATTGATGGAGATCAAAAATTATTTTTGTTCTGTTAAACTAAATTTCACATCAATTTTTTTTCACATCTAACAAAAGCAGTAGAACTGATCCATTGTTATCAGAATAAAATGCTAACATGACTACCCATAGTCTCGTATTGTTAAAAGCTGGATGGCTTTTCAAAAACCCAAATTAATTTGGATGAATTATTGAATACTATTGCCTTTGTCAAAAATTTAGAATCTCCATTTGATAGGAATGTTGTATAATACAGACAGTCCTCAATTTAAAGCCATTCGTTTTGTGACCATTCAAAGTTACTATAGCACTTTTAAAAAGTGACCTATGACCATTTTCAAATGACAATTGCAGCAACCCCATAGTCACATGATCAAAATTCAGGCACTTAGCAAATGACATGTATTTATGAGTTGCACTGTCTCAGTGTCATGTGATCACTATTTGTAACCATCCCAGCTGTCTTCCAACAAGCAAAGTCTATTGGGGAAGCCTAATGACCATGTGGTTCTCTTAAAAACTGAAGTGTTTCGCTTAACTGTGACAAAAAAATGGGCCAAAACTCAGTTAACAATTGCTTTCCGTAGCAATGGAAATTTTAGGTGGTCGTAATCGATGACTACCTGTGGCTTGCACAATTTGCAGTATTCTTCCCTGTTTCAAAAATAAGCATTATATAGCCTCAGAAAATGATAAAAATGGAACTCCTTTATTAGAATATGGAGGCTAAAACATAAAAGAATGGTTGCTGGAATGAGGTATGTCTAGGTTGATGAAAAGGACTAGGGGTGACATGATAGCAGTGTTTCAATATCTCAGGGGTTGCCACAAAGAAGAGGGAGTCAAGCTATTCTCCAAAACACCTGAAAACAAAACAAGAACCAATGGGTGGAAACTATTCGAGGACAGAAGCAACCTAGAACCAAGGAGAAATTTCCTGACAGATAAAACAACTAATCAGGGGAACAACTTGCCTCCAGAGGTTGTGATAGTTCCAACACTGGAAGTTTTTAAGAAGAGATTGGATAACCATTTGTCTGAAATGGTCGAGGGTTTCCTGCCTGAGGGTTGGACTAGAAGACCTCCAAAGTTCCTTACCACTCTGTTATTCTATTCTATTCTATTCTATTCTATTCTATTCTATTCTATTCTATTCTATTTATTTATGATTTCTATAGATTTGTTTCTATAACAGAAACCAGATATTCCTTATGTTTTTTTAACCACTCAATAGGATCTCAGTTGGTCTTGTGTCCCAGTCAAATATGACTGTTTAAAAAGTATCAAATATTTCCTTTGAAGTTAAAGATATAGATCAAATTCTTTGAATGGGCTTCCAAAATCCTTGGAAGATTTATTCTATAGGAAAAAAAATGATATATCTGCTCAGTAAGTACTTCTATATTTAGTTATAGAGACATGAACAAAATTCCACAAACTGAGAAGACATGTTTTCATAAGAACAGACATGTTTCTGGAACTGTTTTAACTTGACATTCACTTGAAGTATATCGTACCTAAGAAAATGTTGTATTTAAATAACAAAATTCAAAGATAAATATATGCAGATATAGTACTGTATAAAAAGAAATCCTGCTGATACCTTCATATTTATAAGAGAAAGTAAGACAAAAGAGCTGATAAAATGTAATGGTATTGGGTAAAGCTGAGATGCTGGTTTTATTATCCTTTAGAATTTCTTCTTTCTTACTGAAGTTGTTAAGAGTGTTTGTAAATCCTGATGGCTTCTCTAAGCATTTGTACATAATAAGATGGCAGTCACAACTGCTGGTGAAATAGAAGAATATCAGAAGATTAGATTTACCCCAAAACTCAAATTATTTGTTGCTGGCCATGAAGCCTACATTATAAAATATTATCTAAAACAAAGTATGAACTGTAATGTAACTGCAACATTACAATAATCCACTGACGTGTCAATTCATTGATACCTGGAACCTGTTGGCCAGGATGCCAAAGGCGTTCTCCACCATCCGCCTTGCCCTGGACAGCCTGTAGTTGAAGATCCTCTCTTCACGGGTGAGGAGTCTGGAGGTGTAGGGCTTCATGAGGTAGGTTGTGAGGGAGAAGGCGTCATCCCCCACGATGAAGTAGGGCACATCTTGTGTGTCGTTGGGCAGGGGTTCTGGATCTGCGTTCCAGCTCCTCCTTGAGGTGACTGGCGTTGTATACCTGGGCATCTGAAGATGAGCCGTTGCCTGAAGCATTGATGTACATGAACTTGTAGTCAGCATCGACCATGGCGAGGATGATGCTGAAGAAGCCCTTGGAGTTGAAATAAGTGGACCCTGAGTTGGGTGGTTGCCATCTATGGCTCCAACGGTGTGGGGGAAGTTCCACTTCTGATAACACTGCTCTGCAACTTTCTTCCATCCTTCTTCAGTGGAGGGGTTCTGGAGGAGCTCCTCCTTGTATTCTTCGATGATGGCCTGCACCACTTCTCTGACCACAATGCTGATGGTGTTGGATGGCACCCTCCAGCCGTACTGCATGCTCCTGTAGGTGGTCCCTGAGGCCAGGTGGCGCAGAGTGAGTGCCACCTTGAGCCCAGGTTCCAGGCTGGGCCGGAAGCTGGTGTTTACCTTGGTCAACCTGGGTGTCAGCCACTGCACAACTTCGACAACCATAGCTGGAGGCATCCTCATGAAGTTCTGGAATGCCCGAGTGTCTTCGTTCCTGAGCTCCACCATCAGCTTGTTGTACAGTCCGTCCTCTGCTCTTCTGCCGAACCATCTTCATACCCAGACTCTTTTTGGCTGCCTCTTTTTCTTCCCGTAGTAGAGTTCACAGAGCCTGCAGATGGCTTCGCACAGTTGCAGAACAATGGTGGCTGCCGAAAGGACTTTGTTACAATCCACAGTGGACATGACTGGATGCTGTGGAAGAGCAAGAGGCAGATGAAGGCTGCAGAGGTCTGCACCGCTGGGCTGCTGTTCTGAAAGTGAGATGCAGATGAGTTGCTCCCCCTTTTTATAGGAAATATAGGTTTTCCGCTAGGCATCCTCTAGGCATCCTCTAGACATCCTTAATATCCGAGATAGGTCCCCTCTGCAAATGTTTTTTTCCATTTTAAACACTTTGTTTCTGTGCTGCATCCGTTCTGCATCCGTTCTGCATCCGTTCCGTGTCCGTTCCGCTTCCTCCCTGCATCCGAGTTGCGCGGATGTGCAGCGGATGCCTAGCGGATATAGCGGATGCGTAACAGATGCGTAACGGATGCCTCGCGGATGCAGAACGGACGGACTGGATACATTTTCCACGCAAAAGTTTTGGGTTGCCCAAAACTTTTGGAGCAGATGAAACATCAATAAACCGATGCTGGACGGATAGAGAGGAAGCAAAACGGAGGCAGTGAGTACACCGCGTTTTCCAACGGATGGCAAGCTTTTTTCTCCGCTTTACATCCTCTTTGCATCCGTTGGTTCAGTGTGACAAAGGCTTAAGGCAAACAATCTAATTCAATATTTTTACTAACAATATATTTTTAAAAAACAATTGACATTAAAAATATCAAACAATATTTTCAGGGCCTTTAGATATGATGAAACTTTATGATACCTGACAATTAAAACCCCGGAAAAGTTTATTCATAGTGGAGATGAATGTTAGCAAATGTGGCATTTGCTATAATTGAATATGCTTAATGAGTACATTTAATAATTTGTCAGTGTATGTCTTTCAATGATTGCCTCTAGGTACCGTAACATACACAATAAAATTCCTTTTTCACTTTTAATTGGAGAGATTCAATGTCTCATATTAGAGTACAGTACTTCCACCAGAAGATGTGTTCCTGCTGAACTTTGAATTTCTGAGGATTAAAACATCATAATCAAAAGAACAGTGCTTGTTTGCTTTATACAGAATAAAATAAATAGATTTAAAAACAAAAACTGTTTTCCGTGTTCAATCAAAATTTTCAAACCTGAACTCTCAAAACTGAAGCAATTTACATTCAACCTCCAAATGTTGGCATGACTACAGAATCAATATGCATTATGTGTTTCAGCTGGGCTCTGATCACCAGGAATCAATGCATTGCCGGAAATATCTTTTTCTTTTCTTCCTCCTTGCCTCCCTCCATTTTTACACCCTGCCCTTCGCATTCAGATACTGACTCAATCCTGAGAGACATGATGAAAAGAGTTTAGAGACCAGTTGTGAAACAGAACAGAAATGAAGATTAGTTTATGCCAACACCATCTTTAAAAATCAAAATAAAACATAAAATGTTGACAAGAAGATTACTAAAAGACAGCATGGCCATCTTTTTATTATAGACTGATTAGTATATTGGATTATGTGTAGGTACTTTAAAAACTGTCAAATATGTTTTCTGCTGGTCACATGACTGATTTTAAAATATTGTATAGGTTGTATCATGGCAAAAATTTTCAAGAAATTATTCAACATTAATTTGGGCACTCCATCAAATTATAATTGTAGTAACAATACCTTCTGTACAGACTAAAATGATCTGGCTTTTAGTCCTGAACTTGTGATTAAGTAAACCTATTTAAAATCAAGACATATAACATGGGGAGTGTAATATAAATGTTAGAAAATAACTTTTGAAAAGGCTATGATGTCAAAATGATATCTGATGAAATCATTTCAAAGAAATATCTCACTTCCAACACAAAGTTCTATGCTAAACAGTAACACCAGTGTCCAACATTAATTTATTTAGAGAAGAAAATCATTGTCCATTAAGCCTTGTAATAAGGTAGCAATCTCCATCTGTTTTCCTTTGAAATCCAGAATTTGTGGAGGAGGTTTAGATTACTTAACAGATGAAGGGAGACTAGAAGGATCACTTAGATGAAAACTTTAAAGTTTTTTGCAAATAAACTGGATATATTTCAAACTGGTTTCTGGTCAGATTTTTATTATAAACTGTCTTAGTCATCCTTATCAATGACTGGAATAGCAGAAATATCACTATAATTCTGTTGGATATAACTTCTTTAAAAATCACCAACATAAGATTGTCTTAATACTTTCTGTCACTTAGACCTGTCTAGATTTTCACAATCACTGGTGTGTTCCATTTGATCTCACAATAAAGTGGCTTTCATGATAATAACTTTTGTACATATTGATGGCAGCCCCAAATCTGAATCAAGATGGATCCGGGAGGATGGGTAACTGTGGGAATGAGAGAGAAGGGAGAAGGGAGGATAGCCACAACATTCTTTTGCCTGCGCTCAAGTTCGAGTCACTGGATTTTGGAGAGGAGTGACTGGATTTGGTGGGAGTGCAGAATGGAGTGGATTGGAGAGTGTGACTTGAGGGTCATAAGTAAGGAGGCTGGATATCAGTTTTAGTATAACAGGGGAAATTCAGATTTGGATAATGGGAATTCAGATTTGGATTTTCTCAGATGTTCCAGTATGACTTCTCTAATAAATTCTTACTTGGATGGACTTTGTCTCTGAGTGCTGATTTTGGGATGGAGAGCTTGGTTGGAATGCTGACAATTGAAAGAGGTAGACACTAGAGCCTAAACGCTACTTGGAGGTGGGAGAAAAGGAAAAATTAGACTTCTGGAAATTACTTGAATTTGTAGGAAGTGAAAACAAGAGTATGGCCAACTATATCAAAAAATGTCTCAAACACTGGAGTGTCAATAATCATTTATTTTTGTTCCTGATTTTGAAATCTAACTTCTGTGCCTAACTTCTATTTATGAACCTGATTTTATCCTGGCTTCTGTTTTCCTTCATGATGTGCTCTTTCTTTATCTTTGGCTGTATCTGCTTCTTTTTTGATTAAAAAATTCTGGTGGGAAATTATCATAGACATAGACAAGCAGTTGCTGGTAACTGAAGTGTCATCCAAGAAAGCATTTATGAGTAAATATTAAAGTGGGATTATTTAAAAGGGCTTTATCATGTTTAGCTGAGAGTCACGTAGCAACTTCTGCTCATTTTACACTGCTAATTTCAGAAAAGCCCATGTTATAGATTAGTGGTCGCCAACTGGTGTGCTGGGGACCACTGGTAATCGACGAGAAAATTTTGGTGGTCCACAGATAAATGTCCCCCCAAAGCAATTCATCCAGGCTGCATGGGAACACAAGACTGTACAGCCCACATGGCCTGCCCACCCATTGGCCCCCACCCTTCAGCCAAGTGCAAAACTTATCTTGAGGAGAGCCACGGAAGCTGGAACTGGAAGACCAATGGTGGGGGAGGGGAATCCACCCCGGGGTGGCTTGCTGACATTGGTGGGAAAGTCGGTCCCATATTCCAGAGCTGTAGTCGTCACGGGACTGGCCCTTTGGTCATCCCAGCGCAGCTCCTCCAGTCCATGGCAGGCTGGTGCACCAGGATGGAAGAGCAGCTGCTCCAGGATGACCAAAGGCCCAGTCCTATACTGCAGCTCTGGAATATGGGACCAGCTTCCTCATCAATGTCAGCAAGCCACTATTAAGGAAACAGTCAGTCCACTAAAGATGGCAAGGAAGTAACAGGCAACAGAGAGAAAGCAGAACTGCTTAACTCATTCTTTGCATCCATCTTCACGCAAAAAGAAACTATAGCTCAACCCACCAAAAACATAACTGTAAAAGACAGACCAGAAATAAAAGTTAAAATAAGCAAAAAAAATAGTAAGAGAACACCTGTCTGATCTTGATGAACACAAATCACCGAGGCCTGATGGATTACATCCCAGGGTTTTAAAGGAGCTGGCAGAGGTCATCTCAGAACCACTGCACCATATCTTTCAAAAATCCTGGAGCACCGGGGAACTACCAGAGGACTGGAAAAGAGCTGATGTGGTTCCCATCTTCAAAAAAGGAAAAAAAACAGACCCAGGAAACTATAGACCAATCAGCATAACATCAATACCCGGGAAGATACTGGAAAAGATAATAAAACAAAACAGATCTGCCAACATCTAGAAACAAGTAAAGTAATAACTAGCAGTTAGCATGGGTTTGTTAAAAACAGATCATGCAAACCAATCTTATTTCATTCTTCAACACAGTGATTAAATTAGTAGACCAGCAAAATACTGTGGACGTGATATATTTAGATTTCAGCAAGGCATTCAATAAAGTAGACCACAACCTACTTCTTAGTAAGCTAGAAAAAGTGGAATAGATAGCACCACCATTAGATGAATTCGCAACTGGTTGGCGAAGGACTCAACGAGTAGTCCTTAATGGATCTGAGTCTACATGGAGGGAAGTAGAACCACAAGGTTCCATCTTAGGCCCAGTATTCTTCAATATCTTCATTAATGACTTAGATGAGGAACTTACCAAATCTGCAGATGATAATAAGCTGGCAGGAATAGCTAACACCCAACAAGATAGGCTCAAGATCCAGATGGATCTTGACAGACGAGAACACTGGGCCATATCTAATAAAATGAAATTCAATGTAGAAAAAAGTTAAGTCCTACACTTAGGCAAGAAAAACCAAAAGTACACATATAGACTGGGTGAAACCAGGCTCAATAGCAGTAACCGTGAGAGGGATCTTGGAGTCTTAGTGGACAACCAGCTAAATATGAGCCAGCAGTGTGCAGCAGTGTGCAGCAAAAAAGCTAATGCAATCATAAATTGTATTAACAGACGGATACAATCAAGATCAAGGCAAGTACTGATACCACTCTATAAAGCCTTAGCAAGACCACACCTAGAGTAACTGCATCCAGTTTTGTTTACCACATCATAAAAAAGATGTTGAGACTCTAGAAAAAGTACAGAAAAGAGCAACCAGGATAATTAGGGGACCGGAGGCTAAAACATACAATGAACGGTTGAAGGAACTGGGCTTGGCTAGTCTAGTAAAGAGAAGGACCAGGGGACACATGATAGCAGTCTTCCAATATTTGAGGGGCTGCCAAGCTATTTTCTAAAGCGCCTGTAGGCCAGACAAGGAATAATGGATGGAAACTGAACAAGGAGAGATTTAACCTGGAAACAAGGAGAAACTTTCTGACAGTGAGAACAATGAACCAATGGAACACCTTGCCCTTGGAAGTTGTGGGAGTGCCATCACTTGAGACTTTGAAGAAGAGATTGGACTGCCATTTGTCAGAAATGGTTTAGGGTCTCCTGCTTGGGTGGAGGGTTGGACTAGATGACCAACAAGTTCCAACTCATTATCTGTATCTGTAAGTCAAAATTCATATTTGTGGTCTGTGGGATTTAAAATTATGAGTTTGGTGGTCCCTGAGGTCCAAAAGGTTGGCAATCCCTGTTATAGATTCTGTCCGCATCACAATACTATCATTTTAGCTACAGATATTTATTTCATTTCATTTATTTCATAGTGCATAAATAGTGAAATTGCAGCAATTCCTAATGCAAAAAAAAAATCTTTATATCAGTTCTATAGATTCAGATGAATGGAACAGACATTAGCATATTGTAGAGAACCCCTTTTTAAATAGATTAGGACTGGAAGAGCCAAAAAGAGCTATTATTATATAGGAATAAACAAGATTATAAATACAAACAATAATTTCTAAAAAGATAAAGATATATCTTAATCTTTTAATTCATTACTTATCTGTATGTTTTAATGTACACAAGCTTTAAATAAGTGTTCTCAAAATAATAATAAAGGAGAATATCTGTAGCTTAAGGTTGAATGAAAAGTCCTTGATGTTGTCTGATCTTGGTAATTTTCTTGCGCACTGATGATGTTACCTAGTTTGAGTAATGAAATGTCTGCAAGAAAATGACCAAGATCACAGAGTACGAAGGACCTCACTTCCTCAAAATAAGCATCTAGAATTTTTTGAAGTTGTTAGAACAAAACACTAAAATTTGCCCAACACAGTAAATGATCTCCTTTACAGCCTATGCATTTTTTTGGTCATAAATACTCATTATACTTATACTTTAAAAGCACAGCTTTACCCATGATTCTTAAAAGTAAAAAGCTAGCACTTATAAAATATTAAACAAATTACTTATATGACAATGCTTATGGTTATTTTGAGCTTTGTAATTAACTGCTGTAAATTATCTGCATTCCAATGAAATATCCCAAGACATACAAAGAATATCTGAAAACCATTTGACAGCTGACACTCAATATTTTTCTTAAATATTTTATACAATAAAGTATGTACAAAGCTGTGCTGCAGATTTCAAAACAACTAGATGTCTTAATATTTATTTAATACATATATTGAAAATATAATGCAATTGTGAGTTTTATATAAATATCCCGAAATATTTCACTTTCACATTATTAAACTTTGCTAAACTATATCCATCCATTCCAAAGTAATCTGCTAAATCCATACTTAGCTTTAAAATTACATTCCTCCAAAAATTATACAATTATAAAGTACTTGATTAGAGTAAGACATGCAAACATAGAAACAGCCAGGGAAATGAGAAAAAAATAGAAATGTAATTAACACAACCACAACCATAATTGTATAGTCCATGCTGTACAAACACACACACACACACTCACCAACAACAATTTAACTTTTCATTTCTACTATGCAGTCCTAGTGCCCATATTTTCTTGGTGAGCTTTACCTTTCAGATTCTTTCAAGAGTGGATTTTGGCTGTATATAAATCTTGTGTCCTTGATCATACCAAGCTTCTTTTTGTTGGTCTTTTTAATCGATTTCCTTCCTACCACAGATTTTTTTTTTTTTTAGCCCTAATGCATACTGATTCTGTCCCAAAATTTAGCATCACATGTGATATTTCTGCACAAAAATTCTCCTAGCAACTCTGGTTTAGAACCTAACATTTTCTTTATTCAAGCTATGATTCATGGTACCATCTGTAGTTAGATATTGACAGGCAGTAGCCTTAGAATAGCTATTATATATTTGTTCAACAAATAGTTTTAGCATTTGCAAATTTAAATCATGGGGGAAATCCAACATTTATCAGACTACATTTGCTAAAACATTGCAATATTGCTTTTTTAAAGGGATGCCTTTCCACTGTACAATTTCATAAATATGAAGCTTATTTAAGAGTCAAACGAGAAATTTAAGAAACATACATTGCCAAGATATACAGATTGATATAGATACAGATAATCAGAGTTGGAAGGGACCTTGTAGGTCATCTAGTCTGCTGGGTATGGAAATTGGTAGGCTCCAAGTTCCCTTTTCTGATTGGCCAAAAAGGCCGTTCTCGAATTGGCCATTAGAGAACCAATCCGACTGGCCCGCCTGATGGCGGGAACACTTAAAGTAGTGTCATTGGCCACAAGCCGCAAGCGAGCCGCTATAAAAAGGGCTGTCGCAGCTTGGGCTGTTGTTTTGTTACCATTGCTTACTGAGTTAAATAAAACAGTTGTTGTTGGAACCTGGTCTTGCGCAACTTATTTCCGAACAGAACACTGGCGACGAGGGTGAGATGTCGTAGAAGAGCGAGACCGAAGCACGCGGCGATCTGAACCAAACAAGAGAGATGGCTGGTAACAACATGCCACCCTCACCATTCAATCCTGATGAGGAGGATTGGGAGTCATATATCGATCGCTTTCTTATGTTTTTAAAAAACAACGAACTGCAGGAAATATCTGACCAAAGGAAGATGGCTGTCTTCCTTACACACTGTGGACCAGCTGTCTTTAAAATGGCAAAGGCACTAGCCAAACAAAGAGACATCAAACAGATGACTTGGCCCGAGCTGAACAGAATGCTCCGAGCCCATTACGCACCTGTGGTCTCCAACTTGATAAAAAGACACAAGTTCTACAAGAGAGACCAAAAGAAGATGAAACCGTCGAAAATTTTGTAGCAGCCCTGAGACACATCGGAGGAGCCTGCAAGTTCCAGAACATGGACGAGGCCATGAGGGATCATGTGGTCCTCAGTTTGAAGGACGCTACACTTCAGAGTAAGCTGCTGAATAGACCAAACATAACCGTGGCTGAGGCTTTTGCAGAAGCCACCGCCGCCGAAGCAGCAAAGAAATCTGCAGCCACCATGCACCAAATGAATGCGATTCCAGATCCGCCAAACCAAGCCAGAGAGAAGAAGGCAGAGGGAAGCAAGAAACAGCCCACAGCAACCGCCCACTACGAAGATCTCGAATCCCAGAGTGACAGTGAGACAAGAAATGGGGGGGAAAGAGAAGAAACAGGCGGGAGTTTCAGTGTGCGGGATGCGGAAGCAACCACCCGCAATCTGAATGCAGATTCCTAGATGCAATCTGTAGGGCTTGTAACAAACGGGGGCATATCAAGAGGGTCTGCCATAACAAAAAGAGCTTCAGTCCTAAAAGACGCGGCAGCACCCCCCCAAGACATGAAGAGAGACAAGCCAGAAGCAGATGGAACTGAAGCAAAAGAACCAGCGACAGAGAGGAAACTCACCAGACAGTAACCATCGGAAATGCCAGGGCAGAAAATGGGAAAAAGGTCCGGATAGAGGTGAACAGCAAAGGGAAGCCCTGTGGGATGGAAGTTAACTCCGGGTCCTTTTCATCTATGGTATCCTGGAACACCCCATCCGGCGCCTGATACCGGAAATCAAACAAAAAGAACCACAAAAACAAAGACTGATTTTAAAGGACTACCAGGGAAATCGAATCCCGGCAGTGGGCCTTGGACATTTCCTCATCGAATTTAAGAATCATGCCGAAATCTTGCCTCTGACCATTGTCGACCGTGATCGCCCTAGCCTGCCAGAGATCGAATGGTTCACACTCTTGGGAAGAGAGCCTGTTACAAGAATTCCAAGATGTTTTTGATGGGACCCTAGGCGATTACAAGGGGACCCCAATTTCGTTTAGCCTAGACCCAAAAATAGCCCCCATCCAGTTAAAGCTAGACTCGTGCGTTTTGCCTTAAAACCAAAAATTGATGAACAATTAAACAAATTAATAGCACCAGGGGTGTTAGAGCCAATCGACCATGCCAGGTGGGAAACACCCATCGTGACTCTTGTAAAACCAGATGGGTCAGTGCGCATCTGCGAAGACTATAAGGCAACCCTAAACCATGCACTCCAACAAAGCGCATACCCAGTACCTGTAGTGCAACACTTATTGCACTCCCTAGGGGGAGGAAAATTTTTTGCGAAGCTTGATCTCGCACAAGCGTACCAACAGCTACCCGTTGACCCCACTACCACAGAGGCACAGACTATTGTGACACATAGAGGGGTGTTCAAGTGTAACCGTCTCCAGTTCAGCATTAGCGTTGCCCCAGGCGTGTTCCAAAGCCTCATGGAGCGCCTATTAAACAGAATCAAGGGAGTTGTCCCTTATTTTGATGATGTTCTGGTGTCAGCAAAAAACGCTAACCAACTAGAGAGCAGATTAAGAGAAGTCTTAAGAAGATTTAGAGATGCAGGCCTTAAGGTAAAGCAAGAGAAATGTAATTTAGCCACCAACCAGGTCAAATTTCTGGGCTACCTAATAGATGAACAAGGGATACACCCCACTGAAAAAAAGATAAAGACAATCAAAGACGCATCTAGACCTAGGAACAAAACTGACCTTCAAGCATTCCTAGGTTTCATAAATTTCTACAATGTGTTCCTGCCTCATAAGGCAACCATAGCAGAACCCTTACATCGGTTGTTAAGACAAAAAAACCATCTGGAAATGGGGCCACCGGGAACAAGCAGCATTTCAAGGTATCAAAGACCTATTAATGTCTAACACCATTTTAATCCAGGATAGCAATACCCTGCCTTTGACGGTCACCTGTGATGCATCTCCTTTTGGAATCGGCACCATCCTGAGCCACAAGCTACCAGACGGCAGAGAGGCACTGGTCGCCTTCTATTCAAAAACGCTTTCCAAATCAGAACGAAATTACAGCTAACTCGACCAAGAAGCCCTCGCAATCATTGCCGGAGTCAAAAGAATCCATGAGTACCTTTACGGCAGAACTTTTTCAATCATCACTGATCACAAAGCCGTTAGGGATCCTAGCAGGAAACAAGCCAACCCCAAACATTCTGTCACCTAGGATGACAAGGTGGTCTGATTTTCTCACTGCCTACACCTACATGCTGATCCACCGCCCAGGAAAGACCATCACCCATGCCGATGCTTTGAGCCACTCCCCGCTGCCCATCACAGAAGACGACCCAGCTCCCACCATCTCCACGCTTCAACTCGAGGCCTGGCCAAACCTGCCACTAACCACAGCGGACGTCACGAGACCCACCGTGAAAGACCCTTTGGCAGCTCACATCCTGCATTGGGTAGGTAAGGGCTGGCTGGAAGAGAACAAGACTGAGACTTTTAAGCCATTTCTCTCCTGACAGACTGAACTGTCAAGAAGGGCTGCATTTTGTGGGGTGATAGGGTGATGATACCAAACAAACTCCAGGAAGATGTTTTGTGCATGTTGCACGAGGGGCACCCGGGCATCGTTAAGATGAAAGCCCTGGCCAGGAGTTACGTCTGGTGGCCAGGGCTGGACAAGGACATTGAACGTTGGGTGGCAACATGCCATGATTGTCAAAAAACGAGGCCTACCTCCCCCACAGGTACCAGTTAGAGAATGGGAAACTCCACTGGGCCCATGGTGTAGACTACATATTGACTTTGCTGGGCCGACAAAAGGCAACACCTTTTTAATAGTTGTGGATGCCTACTCGAACTGGTTAGAAGTCATACTTATGGCTTCTACAACCATCGAGGCAGTGATGAAACAGCTCGACAAAATTTTCACCACGCATGGACTGCCTGATGTATTGGTGTCGAACAATGGGCCCCAGTTTACCGCGTTGGCATTCGAGCAGTACTTAGCTGCCCAGGGCATCCGACATGCTTTAACTGCACTGGCCCATCCAGCTGCAAATGGCAGGGCTGAACGCATGGTTCGGTACACTAAGGAGGACCTGGATAGAATGGACAAGGGGGACATGCAAGAAAAGCTAAACCAATTATTAACCCTACAGCATATTACTCCTAGCAGCACAACCAACAAAAGTCCAGCAGAACTCCTAATGGGGAGGAAATTGCATTCCTACTTCGACAGACTGCACCCCACTTATACTTCGGATAAACCCTCTGACTCCTCCAGCAAATACTGCGCATTTGAAATAGGCGACCTGGTCTATGCCAAAAACCTTACCAGGGACCCGTTATGGCTTCCAGCCACAATCACCCAGATCACAGTCTTACCGACTACTCCTAGATGACGGAAGAGAATGGAAGCGGCACATCGACCAGCTTCATTCTCGAACCCTCAAATGCAACAACACACCAGCACCAAAAATAAATAACGACCAAAAAACAACCGAGGAGAGGGGGAAAATACAAAATAATAAAAAAGGGAGAGACAAACCTCCCATAACAAGACGACAAACACTACACAAAGACTCTCAAACAAATCAAAAAGAGCACTCATGGTTCGATGAACCCTAGAAGAGAAGTCCGGGAGCAGGAGAACAAAGCGAGGCCTTCCTGAAAGGAGACAGCCAGGCCAGCTCAACCAACCTGGACAAACCAGGAGGGAGCGGTGAAGCCATCTCAACCGGCCCGAGAGACTCAGGTAGGAGCGGCAAGGCTGACTCACCCTTCTAGGAGGTTCCATGGAGAAGGCACAGAGAGACAGCTATCCCGTCTGAACTGCTTGAACACCACGCCAAGACTGAGCTGCGCAGGTCAACCAGGACTCGAAGAAGCCCCACCTACCTGCGTGACTACGTGACAGACGTTGGACTAAATCAAGGGGGAAAGGGTACTGTGTATGGAACTTGGTAGGCTCCAAGTTCCCTATTCTGATTGGCCGAAAAGGCCGTTCTTGAATTGGCCATTAGAGAACCAATCCAATTGGCCATCCTGATGGCGGGAACACTTAAAATAGTGTCATTGGCCACAAGCCTCAAGCAAGCCGCTATAAACTGGGCTACTGTGGCTTGGGCTGTTGTTTCGTTACCATTGCTTACTGAGTTAAATAAAAAAAATGTTGTTGGAACCTGGTCTCGCGCAACTTGTTTCCGAACGAAACATAGTCCAACACTCCACCCAAGCGGCAGACCGTACACCATTTCTGACAAATGGCAGTCCAATCTCTTCTTCAAAGTCTCAAGTGATGGCACTCCCACAACTTCCAAGGGCAAGGTGTTCCATTGGTTCATTGTTCTCACTGTCAGAAAGTTTCTCCTTGTTTCCAGGTTAAATCTCTCCTTGTTTAGTTTCCATCCATTATTCCTTGTCTGGCCTATGGGCGCTTTAGAAAATAGCTTGACCCCTTCCTCCCTGTGGCAGCCCTTCAAATATTGGAAGACTGCTATCATGTCTCCCCTGGTCCTTCTCTTTTCTATACTAGCCATGCCCAGTTCCTTCAACTGTTCATTGTATGTTTTAGCCTCCGGTCCCCTAATTATCCTGGTTGCTCTTCTCTGTACTTTTTCTAGAGTCCTACCTTTTATTAGAACAACCATTTTAGGTTGCTTTAGGAAAGGAATTTTCAAAGTAAGGTTCAGCTATAATGTGGGGAAAAAAGACCAGCTTGTCAATCTTTTTAAAAGAAGTTTCTCCAGTTGACAAATCAGTAAATGTGTTTCTTAAAAATAACCCCAAAATCACCTTCAAAATTACAAATGAACAAAACGTAATTCCATATTTTCAGCTACTTGTTAATGGAAGATAAGAACAGGATTGTAGATCATGAAAGATAAAAGTAAATCTTTGCCTCTCATCCTATTGTCCTCACAATACCCTCCCAAAACTAGTATTCATACAATCTTAGTCACATCTTTCCTTCCATGACCACTACTAAACAGTAAGCAAAAAACACATACACTGTTCATGAATTCACATTTTATTGAATGATATAACTAGGGCTACAGAGAAATTATTTCTGATGTACTTCAATCTATTATTAAAAATATTTAACCCTTCATTTGATTAATAACCTTTCAGATAAATCAACCCCCTTTATTATTCAAATTCATCAATGCCTACTAATTCTTGAAAAAAGCAAAAAAACAAGTTAATATTTATGCATTGTTCTTCCATATCATTTTGTTTCATAGCAGCTAGAAGATATAATATGGTCTTCTCATCGAGAGCTTTCAGCCATGCTTATATGGTGAACCTTGCTTATTTGGTGAGTAACATACTCCCATATTAATTCTAAATTATAGGTTGTGAGATTAGCCAAAAATACCTATCACAATCTACTTAATGAATACTGGGAGCCATTTTCAAATAGGTCTGTAATTTCTACCCAGAACTACTTTGCAATCATAGGCTTTATATGGGATTGTGCCAATTTGTTCTAACAAGCATCGGCATAATTATTATATCAATGATATAATATTAGCACTGGCTTCCCCCTAATCTTGAATGTATAACACAAGATGGTAGTTTTCATTCATAATACTCTATGTATCACAGAAAATATATGGCTTGTATTTAAGGATTAGGATGTGAAATAATGAGTAAATATTGTAATGTGCCTGCAATGCCATGCTGGCCGCATGACCGTGGAAATGTCTTCAGATAGTACTGGCTCCAGGCCTAGAAACAGAGATGAGCATCTCCTCTTACAGTTGGAAAACAACTAGCAGAATAAAGTCCGCAGGGATTTCTTTCCTTTCCTTCTACTGTTATGTGTACAATATGTATAGTATTTATAATGACATTATTCTTACAGAGAAAACATTCAGACGAAGAGTTAAATAATACAACTGAGAAATATTTTTAAAGTAGTATTAATTGAATGAAATTCTGCCTAGTTATAATTAAAGATATAGTGCATTTCTTATCATCATATAATTTTAATTTATATGTATTTTTTTCTGTTTTGTAACATTTATGTTAAGGCAGAAAATGTCAAGGGCAAAGAATCAGGTCCACATAAAAAGTTAAACTGATTTATTGCTCATGCCTTTACACAATAATCTAATCAGCACTAAACTGGAACTTGTTAAAAGTTAATGGAATTCAAGAACTGGACTTGGGTTACTTGTGGACATGTAATGACTCCAAGCTTATTCCTTTCTTAATTCCACCCCCGGCTCTGCCTCTCATTCTCCTACAGAAAATGAAACATTCTGTTTGTCTCATTTTATTTCAGAAGAAAATATCTGTATCTATAAAAATAAGTTTCTTTTAAATTCCTTTTTATTGCAGGAATAATTAGACTAATTTATGCAATTGATCAGATAAAGCAAATATAAACCTGAATGGATCTGATATGATTATCTGAGAAATAGCTTTTGCTTAGAAATCAAACAATGCATGGCATTGCACGTGTCAATCACCAATCAGTCTCAATTGATCCACATATAGTACTTCAATGATGATATACAAGTCCTTGTTGACTTTTAGCAACCACATAAATGGATTGTCACAGTGCCAGCCATCCTTACTTCAATTTCATTCCACCTTTGGTCACATTAGAGCTTTTTCCAAAGAGTTGGAATAATGTCCAAAGGGGAGGCTAATTTGAATCTGTCCAAAATATTGTCAAGAGACTTCTTCAACATCAAATTACAAAGGCAACAATACTTCATATCTTGCTTCTTTAAAGTCCAAATTTTGGTTAAACAGAGTATCAGAGGGAATTACCATAGCTTGTGTGATTTTGATCTTTGTGATATTGGGACATTGCAGCATTTAAATATCTTTTCCAAGGCCTTCATGGCTACTTGATCAAGTCTGTTACTCTAAGGCATATTACTTGATTGCTGGTTCCTTTTCTATTGATGGTTGATCCTAAAAATCAGAAGCTATCCAGAGCTTCAACATCTTCGTTATCAATTCTAAAGCTGCTTGTCATTAGTTTATTTTATCTTTAATTTTTTGTATTCAAGGAATAGTGATAATATTTGATTCCTTAGTTAATTCACAGCCCAATGCCTAAAAATATTAATAATCCATCAAATCAAAATCAGTAATTGTTCTTTCTTCATATGTTAAACAATTGTATGAAGCATAAATTTGACTTCCCATTCATTCTCTCTTGGTTCACTTTCTTTACACCCTTAAGGCTTTAGTCCCATTTATCTTTCCAAAGTTTTTATCACATCCCCACTTACAGTTGACAACTTGTTTTGTAAATTCCACTAGTTATCTTTTTCCCTTTGATGTCAGACAATCAATATTTCCAGGAAGGCCTGGTTGGTTTATTTAACTATTTCCATATAAATAATAAAAGCACTTTCTCCAAAATCTTTATCTTTCACATTAATAAGATTGCTCTTTCTCCCTTTATCATTTCCTTAGTCAAAATCTTTATTAAGTTCTTCACTGTGCTTTTAATATATTTTTTAAAGTATTGTTTTCCTCTGTATTTCACTTTCTGTAATTCCAAAAGAAAGGGTGACTCACTGAGACATTTTCTTTGTCCCGCTATTTTCAAAGACCTCTTTTCAACTGTTGTCAACCTTCCAAGTATACCAGACAAGAAACGCAAGATAAGCTAATTCTACTCTATTATAAGATTGCATTACAGAACCTTGGAAGTCTAAAAGTAGAAATCTCCCTCCACCTCTTTTTAACCACCTGGTAAAATAGGGTGGATCTTTTCTAAAATTCTTTCTCTGCTCTTCACTGGGTTGCAGGCTGTTCTTCTTTTTGTCACAAAATTAAGAGCACAAGGTAAAAAGCAACAACTTAGCAATGACCTAAGAAATGTACCCAAAAAGGATAACAGAATCAGAAAACGAGTATTGTTAAATATTTGCATCCATAAGAACTGGTAAAGATCCACTATGTGGAGAAGTGTTGAATACTTCTGTATTATAACATTAAGTCATTCTGGACTTATCCTTGATGAATGGTACAGCCGCATCATTGTCTCCGTCTTTTAAAAAGGTGATAGACGATTGCCTTTAGACTACTGACCTAGCAATTTAATTAGAACTGTGGCAAAAAAAAAATGTTAGATTCCTGTTAACACTCTGGAGACTTGCACAACAGAAAAAGATGTTTTGAGGGAAGAATAAAGAGTTTAGGAAAGAGTAAACTGAGTAGAGTGAGAACATTTCATTTGTAAATATACAAATTTTAATAATGCAATAAGTTAATAACATACACTAAAATAAAATACAATCTATACTATATTTACCTGTCTGGTGCCAATGGCCCCAGTACTATTTAATTTTCAAAAACCATCCAGGAAAGCTACATTTTAACAAGTTTCCAAAAGCCATGAGAATAAACTTGCCTTCATCTAAGGCAGTGTTGGTGAACCTATGACATTTGTGCCACTGTGTGTCTGTGGACACTTGCACTGTCACCGCAGCTCAGCTCCACTGCACATGCTCACACAACTCCTGCCAGCCAGCTGGACTTTAGGTCTCTGCCGTGCATGTGTGGGGGCACATGCACAGGGGGCGGGGCACATGCATGGGGTTGAGGCATATGCACGGGGTGGCCACATGCACAGGGATGGGACACATGATGGGGGTGCTCATGCACATGCGCATGAGCTTTGGGGACTCAGTGCCCAAAAGGTTCGCCATTTAGGGGCACAGAAGAGGGCATACCTCACAGAGAATACCTCTTTTCATGCCCTCTTCTTGCTGTACCTCTCCATAGGCATTTTGTTCTGGATGAGCAGAAATTTGGAAAAAATGGTCTTGTAAATATCAAGATATTGAGCCATAAGCCTCACTAAAGCCTAATTTTACCTCAAGATACCTACATTATTTTATGCAACTTTTAATCTAGAGAATCACTTGCATGGTGGGAATACTGTCACCAATATTCCACAATAGAAAGCATAGCGTCTGTAGTATAAAGATACATGGATACTAGTATGATTTTCTATATGGAAAGTTCAAATCTAAATATTTTTTTTATATTTGAAGCTTACTGAGTATCCTTGAGAAATCATTAGAGTCTCAAAATCATCTTATATACTATGCTAAGTGAAGTTATAAGTGAGTCAAGGTGATAGAATTCCAGATGATGCTACTTCAGATTCCAGATTGGTGAACATTTTGGAACATGTCTACCATGCATAAAAGCTTATTCAGTGAACAAGAATCAGCTAAATATGTTTCTATATGGCTATGTTAACTACATAATGCAATTTGCCTTCTATTTTTATGCTAGTTGAATTGAAAAAAAATAAGGAAGGAGAAAAACAATTGTGACCATATTTCTAATTATCTTTGTTCACTTTCTTAATTTGTAACAGAAGTTGATCTCTATATTAGTATATTTTCTAAAGAAAAATGACAAAAATTATACATAAAAAAACAAATATTTTTTTCATTCTGCATTCTAACTTTGCACCTCAAGTAAAAATATTAAATTCTTGATATGTTGCACAGACAGTTTATTATGTAGGCATATATATACAAAATCTAAGGAAATGGGACACATCAAAATTCTATTAAACCAACATTTAATGGATTTTAGCCTTCCGTTTAAAATTGCTGTAAGTATAAGAAATGCATCCTCTAAACAACCCTGGTCTTCACAAAGAGTAATATAGATATGTTCAAAAAGTAGATTGTAACAACCTTACAATCCCCTGCATCAGGGTGGAGTTAGGGTGTCTAAATGGACCTGAGCATTTATTGGCTGGATACCTTTCCTGATCCCTACATGGAGTTCATAGCAGATGATTACTCATTTTACCTGAGAGAGAATTATCTGCAGTTACCAAGGATCTAACTCACAGCCTCTGATTGTGAGGTGAGAGCTCCACTTCCAGGCCACCAAACTGCTCTATACAGTACTTTCATTTCATATTAATGCTTTGTACACAATGAACTAAATATAAAATATATTCATTTGCCAATTAAGCTGCGATACACACCAAAAAACATTGTTTTCTTTAGTTATTCTTACCTGAAATGGTGACTGATTATTATAATTCTTTAATTCCTTGTTTGCGCCCCGTAGCAACAATACTCTGGAACAGCTGTCCTATAAATAAGTAGATTGTTACAATTTTTGTTTCCACATGCATAATAGTGAGCAGATCATCTGAAGGCATAGACTTTTAAAAATTGTTAATAATAATCTTAATCCCTCCTAGATAGGAACTATGGTAGGTTTTCAGAAAAAAGGCATTCTATTACTGTTCATCAATTACAGTAAGAGCTAACTGGTGAACCACTGTTTGCCATTGTAACAACAGTTTCCCTTAAGCTCAGTCCAAAATACACATCCAAAAAATGAAAAAAGTTGTGCATACATACACATATATACTCAAAAATCACCATGGATCAAAGTTGCTCTATTTACACCACAGGAAATTCCCAATTATTTTATCTCAGGCTAAGTTGGAGATTGATAATGTTACAATCTTCTTCTGGACTTCTTTCACAACTCTTCCTCTATCTGGAGAGAGGAATCACATGGGTCACCCTATTCAATAGTTTAAGTTTGAAACAACTGAACCAGAAAGTAGTACAGAGCCAGACTCCCTGCTTATAAACAGAAGTGTTGGTTTTTGAAACCTATCAATTTATAGCCAGCATAGCCAATAAGGGAAGTTTTTGGCCAGTGATGGCTAACCTTTTTGTTGTCGCATGCCGAAAGTGTGCACCTACGCACGTGCCTGCATGCACATGTGCCTGCACACATAATGCAATGCACACATACCCCCCTCCCACTTGCCAGACCCCCTGCTCATGCGTGTGTGACCCCTGCACACCCTGCACATGTATGCGTGCCCTTCCCACACTTGCCCACCCCTGTACATTTGTGAGACCCCCCGTGCTCCATTTTGGCCTTAGTAGGCCTCTCTGTAGCCTCCTGGGAGCAAGAATAGGTAGTTGGGGCCACACTGCACCCCCCATACGCTTATTTTGGGCCGAGTAGGCCTCCCTATACTCCTGGGAGCAAAACCAGGGCACAGGAGGTACGGCCTCAGGAGGCCACAGGAGGCCGCAGGGTGGCCTACTAGGTCTAAAATGGGAAGCGTGGGAGGCCGTGTTGCACCCCCCTGCCCTGTGCATGCACACAGGACTTCCATGTCCCCCGTGCACGTGTATGCATCTTCTGCATGCATCCTGGCCCCCTCACGCATGCATGACAGAGACCTAAAAATCAGCTGGCTGGTGGGAGGCATGTGCACACGTGCAGTGGAGTTGAGCTGGGGCAATGGCTCGTGTGCCAGCAGAGAGGGCTCTGCATTCCACCTGTGGCACATGTGCCATAGGTTCACCATCACGGTTAGAGGCTAAAAAAAATCTAGAGAACACTAACCTGATGGAGAGTTTGTTGATGGTATTTGCCAATTTTGGGGTTTTGTTTTGTTTGTTTTTTGCACTATAGGATGCTCCAGATCATAAGACGCACCTAGTTTTGGGGAGGAAAACAAGAAAAAATATCTGCCTTCCAGCAATTTGCTTCCTTGCAGCAAACAGCAAACAGCCTGGTCAGCTTCAGCATAGCCTGATTTAGCCCAAGAAGTTAACTGGTGGTTGGACTGGCCTCCCAGAATACCATAGATCAGCTGTTCCAGGCTGCAGGTATCACCACCATTGCCGCCCATCGCTGCCGTCACCTGTTGCTACCTCCATGTCCTCCATTTTTGGCCTCCGTATCTCCCATTTTCAGCCTCCACACATCCTATTTTTGGCCTGTTCCAGGCAGCGGGAATCTCCTCTACCTGGAACAGGCTGAAAATAGGACACACAGAGGCTGAAAACGGATGCATGGAGGCCAAAAATGGAACCTGAGGAAGCTAAAAATGAGGCCTGCTGAGGCAGTGGCAAGCAGCCACAGCCTGGAACAGTAGCAGTGATTCCCACACTGATCGGTGATCGATGGTATTCTGGGAGATCAATCCAACCGCCAATCAACTGGTTGTGCTAAATCAGGCTTTGCTGAAGCTGACTGGGCTGTTTTTTGCAAGAAGACAAATTGCTGGGAGGCAGAGGCTAAAGGGTGGGTGAGGCAGGTGGGTGAGGCTTCAGCAACATTCTCCCTTAAAATACATAGACATTTCCACCCACTTTTTGGAAGGGAAAAATGTGTCTTATAGTGCAAAAAATACAGTATATAATCACTTGCTTCTGATTTTCAAAGTGTTCTTTTGAGAGCCTTAAGGAATTATTATAAAACATTAAATCAAACATGGTTCTTGTCATGCCTGGAGCACAAAGCCATCCAGATGACTTTGTCAGCCACTCTCTCTCAATCCTTGGAAAGAGGGAATGGAAAATCACTTTTAAAATCTTGCCCAATAAAGCTACACAGTTCAAACTAAATAAACTATATAAACTATCCACACCAACCAAGTGCTCAACTACCACATTAGTGATTCAACCTCCCACAAGAGAAGCTTTGTAAGAACACTATTCGGACAAGTGGTGCGGCAATCCTGAACAACAGAAAAAGGAAGCAGATCATCTACACAACATCTTCCAATGGATTTCCACACAACTTCATCAAAAAGTGTCTGACCATTCATCCCAATATAGCATAACTAGAACAAGCTATAAAAAGGATAACACATTGCCATATATCAAAAAGTATCTCAGAAACCACTAAAAACTATGACGACCACAGGGCATCAATTAAAACCAAGTAAAACCATTCAAAACATCAGTTAAACCAAAAGACCCAGAAGAAAACAGGAGTCATCTAAAACATACATGTGAAACAGTCAGAAGACTACCAGAATACCAATTAGCAGTTAGACGGACATGATGAAAACTGTTCAATTTTACATTTAAACATAATTTCAACTGGGAAACTGACCATCGTAGACCATTCCAAGTCGAAAAATACAAGAGAATTCCTGGAAGCCTGACACTGGCAAATCAACCAACAATAGGCACATAGACATAAAAAACATCTATATACAAGAGACAATCAACAAGTCAAAAAGGAAACAAAAGACCAAAGTACTTCCCCACCAGCAATCAACACCCAGATGAACATATATTAACACTAAGATTCAAAGTGATTAACACCATCAGAACAACAATCAAGAAGTAAAAAATACCCCAAAGAACTGCCAGACAAGCAACAGCCCAACCAAACAACCACCAAGACTACCCTCATCAACACTGACAGGGCAATCCATTAGAATATAAACTGAGATCAAATCCCACTCCCACTAGCATTGGTGATGTTAACTAGTTTGGGTAATGAAAATCTGTAAGAAAACAACCAAGCTCAGAGACCCCTCAAAGACCCCTTAAACCAGCCCCCCTTTTGGGAACCAGGGACCAGTTCTATGGAGAGTGTTTTTCTATGGACCAGGGAGGCATGATTCCGCACATGCATGGAGGGGATTCGCTTGCTTGTGCAGTCCAATTCCCCAACAAGGGTTGGGGGACCCCTGCCTTAAGCCATATATTGTTCATCACAAATACACCTCCTAATTATCATTTATTAAACTATGCTTTCTCCCTGGAAAGATTCACAAATACTCAAGTGCACAGTAGTGAATGTATTTTTTTTTAATTTATGTCTATCATTTGTGGTAGTTTCTGATTTATTAAATGCATTCATCCTCATCACTACTACCTACAATAGGACTGAAATACTCTATGTTGCATTCTTCTAAATTAAGACCAATAGAACTTTCATCTGCCAGATAAACAAGTAAAAGGGTTTTGATTAGCCACTAGAGATAAATTTCCCTCCCAGCAACTCAGTCAGAGATGGCAATCATTTTCAGGGTGACAATTGCACTTTTTAACCCTCCAGGGCCAGAAGAAAGATTGAAACATTGTCATCAATAGAGAAGATGGTCCACCATTCAAGGCTCTTTGTGGATTGGTTGGGGTTGGATTTTTTTTAAGACAAATTATGTCAAGTTTTTTCAAGTCTTAAGAACTCAAAAAAATAATGGAATGGGCCAACTTGCAGCAGCCAACTCTCCAGGGGCCACTTGCCACAGGACAACTTGCTGCTGGAAAATTCAACAATTCAATTAATTATTTAAAAAAATTAAAAAATATTTAAATTTTTGTCATTGACAAAAATCTCTTACAGTAGATCCATACGATCAGAAAATAAATGAGGTTTATTTTCACATATTTTACAGAATATTGCATCTCTGGAATGCTAGTTTTTATACACAGCTATTTTGGGGAAATTTTAGGCAGGACAAATCTGACTTTGAATTTTCAAAATTATAATTTAAATTTACCACACAATAACCGAAGGAAAAATCAAGCAAAGGGACCAATATTACATATGAATCATATTGTTGTCACCAGCTGCTACAAGTATTCAAAACTCCTGCCTAAAATTCCCCCAAAATAGCTGTGTATAAAAACTGGCATTCCAGAGATGCAATATTCTGTAAAGTATGTGAAAATAAATCTCATTTATTTTCTGATCGTATGGATCTACTGTAAGAGATAATATAATAGTTTTCTATTTGAAAATTTTCCAGAATAGCAAGTAGTTCATGATATTCCAGACTTGAAACAACTAAATCATAGTAAGTTTCTATATCCATATACAAAGCATTAACTCATGTAGAGATTAATATATGCTATTGTTATGTACACAATAAATTATATACATTAGCAGGAGCAACTACAGGTAGTTCTCAACTTACAACAGAAAAAAGTAACCTATGACCATTTTTCACACAACTGTTGCAGCATCCCCACAGTCACATGATCCAAATTCAAGTGACTCATATTTATGACGATTGTGATGTCCTGGAGTCATGTGCTCACTTTTTGTGACCTGCTGACAAGCAAAGTCAATGGGGAAAACATTTAACAGCCATCTTACTAACTTAACAACTGAAGTGGTCCAGTTTACAACTGTGGCTACAAAGATCGTAAAATGGGGCAAACAACTGTCATTTGACAACTGTCTCACATAGAAACAGAAATTTTGGGCTCAATTGTGCTTTTGAGCTGTAACTGCTTGAATGAAAAAAGCTAAGCATTATGTATGGAAATAGTAACTTAAATTTTCATTCCCACATGAATGAAAACCATAGTACCCATGTATAACAGAGTATTTATTTATGTTTATATTTATTTATTCATAAAAGAATATTTCTCAGTAGCAAAGCTGTGATAACTAACCTGATTGTAAAGTGCACAGATATGCAATGCTGTGTTTCCAGATGCGTTCTGAGCTCCCATATCTGCTCCATAAAAGAGAAAATGTTCTAAATGCTGGACATGCCCATATCGACAAGCCTATAAAATAAAGTGCTCATATTTTAATTAAAAAGTCAATTATATTTATGCTCCTAAAATGTTAAAATGTTATTACTTAATTAATAAAGTCACTGTCTGCAACTATTTTTTAAGTCCACTCTAGTGGACCCATTTTCAAAAGTATTAAAATACTGGATGGTGAAACATTTAAGCAATACTTTAATTAGATATTTATACTCTATCTCTAACTCCTAAACACTTTAACAAAACAGAGAAAAAAAGATATAAACAATTTAACTTCTCAGATCCTCTTGTTAGAAATAATTGTCATAATAAGGTCCTTCTCTATTGCCTAATGAAATGCATAGTTAATAATAAAAATGCCCATAGATAGGAAGGGGTGGGGGAGAGAAAGAGAACCATAAAGTAATATTAAAAGGCCACTGGATGGCACTAAAAATGATGTTTCTGAGATGTGATTAAACATTTGTTGAGAATTATGTAGCTAAAACCAATTAAAAGAAGCATTTTATGATTCACTGCTCTATCAAAGTTAAGCCAAATACTCATTTATGGCACCATTTTTAGACATAGAAAATATACATATATAACAAGGCCACATTAATAACTAGTAAAGATAACCTAATGATCATAAATTGGGTAGGTCTGTATATAGAACTTATTTATTACTATTTAAGAAAAAGAATATAGGTTTGAACACTCTGAGCTTTGTTATTTGCATGCATACATTTTATTACCTCACTAGGTAAGATCAATAGTGCTAATGAGTATGAGGGTTGCTGCTGGTATACAATAGCTTGCCCTGCCGATGCTGGTGGGGGTGTTGTCTTTTCCTTTTTTTCTCCTGATTAGGGTATTATTGACTGCTTGGTTGTTTATCTGATGTTAATCCCTGCTTATTTGGCTTGTGGCTGGGGGAGAGACTAATCTTTTTGTTTCCTTCTAGCTTTTTTATTTTGTATTCTCCCTCTCTTGAATGGTGGGTAAATGTGGTTTATCTCTATGTGTCTATTGATGATCAATTATGCCAAGCTTCTGGGAATTCCTTCGCATTTTGGAATTTAACTTGGTCTAAGATGTCCACAATTTCTCAGTTGAAACTATGATTCAATTGGAACATGTTTTGTGAAATTAAGGGATTTCCATCATGTCTTCTAACTGCTAACTGGTGTTCATGAATTCACTTTACTAATTTTCTGCTTGTTTGCCCTGCAGTGTATATTGTAAAAACTAAAAAAAAAGTCATGTACAAACAGAAAGCTTTTATTTTATTTTTACTCTTTACTTGTGTCATGAACTTTCCAATCATAGAACAGAACTTTCCATAGCAGCAAAATTAATAAATACCCATGAACAATAAAATTATGCAGCAGGTTATCTATGAAATGCACAAAACTATGGTTTATAGCACCCACATGCCATCATCCTAACAGAACAATTATTTTAAAAGCTGAAATAAAGTTGGCTGCAAATAGTGGGTATGGTCCTTAGTATGTGTGTCTGTGTCTGTATGTATACATGTATGTCTGTGTGTATGTATGTTTGTATGGATGTATAATATTTGTATCTATATCTGTATATCTAATGTGTGCCTGAAATGACTGAAAAAACTTGGACAGATGGCTTCTTCATCAGAAGACATCATATCCTGCACAATTAGTAGAAAAAAACATGTCTATTCATAAGTATGCCCTACCAATGCTAGCTAGGAAATTTTACAGTTGCATTCTCAAGTATCAGGAAATACTCACCAGGTTGACAAAGGTTGCTTTTACCCCAGTTAAGTAATAACATTGTCCATGTTACATCATAGATATACATAAACTAACATGATCTATCTCTGATTACAGGTAGCCCTCCACCTACCACCATTCTTTTAGTGATCATTCAAAGTCAACAACAGTACCTCAAACAGTTATTTACATCTAGTCCTCACATTTTCAACTGTTGTAGCATCCCCATGGTTACCTGATGTAAATTTGGGCACTTGGCAACTAGTATGTAGTTATGACAGCTGCAGCATCCCAGTGTAATGTGGTTGACATTTTCTACCTTCATAGGCAGCTTCTTATAAGAAAGGTCCATGGGGAAGCCAAATTTACATAATAATCTCACTAAACAACGATGTCAAAAATATTATAGGGTGGAGCTTGCATCGCAGCGGTACAGCATGCAATCTTTAAACTCTAAGATCTCTGCTGATATCTCCATTGCAGGACGGTCCCAACAGACCTAAATCGTCACATAGAAATGGTGACAGAGGAGGGCACATCCTGTTGATCCCAGGGACATCGCAAAGTCCCTGGTAGATCCAGGAGAAGCCCTTTTTTCCCGTGGTGGAGATGCAGCCATTAAAGCTGCTGAAGCTGGGACAGCTCCGGAACAGAAGAAAGCTGGAAAGAAAGTGTATCAGTTTGGTGAGATAATTTTCTAGTTATTTTTTTCTGGAGAGAACACCCTAAAAGTCTAAAAATTAAATTTAAAAGTGAAGATAAAAGTGCTTAAAGCCCGTGTCACACAGCACCAATGGATGGAAAGAGGATGGAAAATGGAGAGAAACACTTGCCATCCGTTGGTTAACGCGTTGCATCCATTGTATACTCACTGCGTCCGTTTTTCATACTCTCTATCCATCCAGCATCTATCTACTGAGATTTCATCCGCTCAAAAAGTTTTGAGCTGCACAAAACTTTTTGAGCGGATAAAGTATCTAACGCATCCGTTCTACATCTGCTATGCATATGGGGAACATCTGTTATACGGCTGTTGTAATCCGTTACGCGTCCGCTATATCAGCTAGCATCCGCTGCGCATCCGCGCAACTCACATCTGCTCCAGCGGAAAACGGACACAGGGAGGAAGCGAAACGGATGCGGAACGGACACGCAGAGTTAATAGCACGGACGTAGAAAGGATGAAAGTGGATGCAGCTCACATATAAAGCATTAAAAGGGAAAAAACGTTCGCATAGGGGATGTATCTCGGATATTTAGGATGTCTAGAGAATGCAAAAGGACACTTAGTGGAAAACCTATATTTCCTATAAAAAGGGGGAGGAAATCACCTGGATCTCACTTTCAGTCCAGCAGCCCTCTTCAGCCTTCATCTTGCTCTTGCTCTTCCACAGCATCCAGTCATCTCCACCATGGATCGTCGCACACTCCTTTTGGCAGCCGCCATCGTTCTACAACAGTGCGAAGCCATCTACAGGCTCTTTCACCTGTTCTACACAAAGAAAAGGAGGCGGCCAAGAAGTGTCTGGGTCCGAAGATGGATCGCGAGAAGAGCTGAGTACGGACTGTATAACAAGCTGATGGTGGAGCTGAGGAACAAAGACACTTGTGCATTCCAGAACTTAATGAGCCATGTTTGAACAAGTTGTGGAGTGGCTGAGACCCAGGTTGACCAAGCCGGCCATGTTTGAAGAAGTTGTGGAGTGGCTGAGACCCAGGTTGACCAAGCAGAGCACCAACTTCCGGCCCAGCCTGGACCCTGGGCTCAAGGTGGCACTCACTCTGCGCCACCTGGCCTCCGGGATCACATACAGGAGCATGCAGTACGCCTGGAGGGTGCCACACAACACCATCAGTATTATGGTCAGAGAAGTGGTGCAGGCCATCATCGAAGAATACCTGGAGGGGCTCCTCCAGTGCTCCTCCACTGAAGAAGGCTGGAAGAAAGTTGCAGAGCAGTGGTATCAGAAGTGGAACTTCCCCCACACTGTTGGAGCCATACATGGCAAGCACATGGCCTGCAAAGCTCCAGCCAACTCAGGGTCCACTTATCACAACTACAAGGGCTTCTTCAGCATCATCCTCTTCACCATGGTTGATGCTGACTACAAGTTCATGTACATCGATGCTTCAGGCAACGGGTCATCTTCAGATGCCCAGGTATACAATGCCAGTCACCTCAAGGAGGGGCTGGAATGCAACTTCATCATGGGCTTCCCAGATCCAGACCCCCTGCCCAACGACACACAAGATGTGCCCTACTTCATCGTGGGGGATGACGCCTTCTCCCTCAGAACCTACCTCATGAAGCCCTACACTTCCAGATGCCTCACCCGTGAAGAGGGGATCTTCAACTACAGGCTGTCCAGGGCAAGGTGGGTGGTGGAGAACGCCTTTGGCATCCTGGCCAATAGGTTCCAGGTACTTCTCACCACCATGCAGCATCACCGAGAGACCGTGAGGAGGATCATGGAAGCTTACTGCATCCTGCACAATCTCATGCGCACCCTCTACCCAGTGTTTTAGAAAAGGCTTGTGGACCACCAACAAGGCAATGGGGACATGGAGCCTGGTGAATGGAGGCAAGGGCGAAACCTGATAGATACTGTGGATGTGCAAGGCCCCAACAGAGCTTCACGTGAAGGGAAGAAGCAGCGCAACCTACTGAGACACTGGTACAACTCCCCAGCTGGAGCAGTGGAGTGGCAAGACAGGATGGTAGATACTTAATGGATGCTTCCTTCAGCCTGTCTCATCACACTGATGAGATTGTGCCATGTATGTTGAGTGGCCCTACAATGAACAGGGCATTTAATAAAAAGTTGTGTTTATGTTGAAATGTGTTGATGAATGATTAAATTGTTATTGATAATAAAGGGCCATAGGTGTGGCACCTGGGAGGGTGGACCATACAGTCCCACTATGCTTGCACTGGAGGCTTATCTATCCCACAGCTATTACCCATGCCACAGGTATCCCTGCCCATCTCACTGCTGTCCTAACCCATCCCACAGCTATTACCCATCCCACAGGTATCCCGCCCATCCCACTACTATCCTTGCCCATTCCACAAGCATGCAAAGGCTTAAACCATTTCTAAAAGTTTCCACCAATACTTTATTTACTAAAAGAACTGAACCAAGTGTGTGAAGCAAAGATAATCTTTATTAATAACAAACTGTAAAAGCAAAATGACCCAAGTAAAGTGTCCCAAGCAAAGATAAAGTCAACAGGTAGCAACCCAGTCACTGGCACTCTTCTCAGTCACTCTGAGGCATGCCCATCATCTCAGGGGTGAAGAGTCCAGGTGCTGTGGAGGTGGCTGCTGCTGGAGTGCTGCTCTGAGGCACCATTGGAGTGCCTGGCCCCGAGAGGACAACAGGGGATGGTGTGTGGAGGAAGCTCTCAGAGAGCTGGCTCAGTCCTGTGATGTTGAGAGCCCCTTCCTCCATGGCATGGGGTTTCAGTCCCAAGACCGATGACAGATGTTCTGAGGCCGGTCTTGGCTGTGGGATGGAGGAAGGAGGAGTATAGTGGGGCTGTTGGTCTGCAGGCGAGCGAGGTGAGGCGTCGGTGGCATCTGTGGTGTCAGTTGCATCTGTGGCATCGGTGGCATCGGTGGCGTACGATGAACCTGTGCCTGGACTGGGAAGGGCTGCCTGTGCTGCTGGAACTCCTTGTAGCCATAGCCTTGGTAGGTGAGGGCCTGTGGAAAGCCTTGGAAGGGCTGTGACATCACCTGGGGTGGAGGAGCAGACCTGGACTGGGTCGGAGAGGTTCAGCTGGGCCTGAAGGGTTGTGCAGAAGACCTGTGATCCTCTCCTTGATCACCTGGTACTGGGATTCGCACATGTCCATGAAGGTTTGGTTGACGTAGGTGAGGAAGGGCTTGCGTTTTGAGGAAGGTATGTCAGTGTGTACCTGCTGAGAGAGGAGATCTACACTGCTTTTGATTGTGTCCCTGATCTCCAGCAGGACAGTGTGGCTCTATCCCTCCGGTCTACCTCTCTGCCTGCTTTCTGTGGAGGTGGAGGTGGGGGTTAGTGTGGGTTGGTCTCTGGTGTCAGTGGCCTCTCCTTGCTCCAACTGCGTCAGGGGGTCCTCCACGTGCTCCGCCACGGGGAGTGCAGCTGTCGGGGTGGTCTCTGTCGTGGGGTGCTCCACAGAAACCTGCCTGGATACAGGAGCTGACTCTTGGCCAGAAGAGGACTGGCTCTCTGTGGGCTGCCTGAGACAGAGGATAGACAGAGGGGCTGCTCCTCGGTGGCAGACCTCACCCTCCAAGAAGCTGCACTTGACCATCATGAAGGTCTCCTGGTCCGTCAACTTGAACGCGGCCTGGCCAGACTTCTTGAGGTGCAGCTTTCCGTACCAGGTGTGCATGTGCTTCCACCACCCGAGGAGGACCTCCAAAGTGTAGCCCAGGCTCTCTGCCTTCTCTCTCCAAGCCACCTGCTTCTGCTTGATGTCTTGATAGAGCATGTGTCTCTTCCACCAGAGGTACTCGTTCTCCCTCAGCCATTCCAGCACCTCATCCTCATGTTCCTCTTCGATGGAGTCCTGTCTCCTCTCTCTATCACGCGATTGCCTCTTCCTCCCTCTGGCAGGGCCTTCTGGTCCCTCATCAGAAGGGCTTTGAGGTTCTTGGGGCTGGTCCACCACACCACCACCACCACCACCAGCAACAACAGCACCAGCAAAAGCAGGACCAGCAGGACCAGGAGCAGCACCAGCAGAGTAAGCACCAGCAGAAGCACCAGCACCAGGAGCAGCACCAGCAGAGTAAGCACCAGCAGAAGCACCAGCACCATGAGCAGCGCCAGCAGAGTAAGCACCAGCAGAAGCATCAGCACCAGGAGCAGCACCAGCAGAAGCCCAAGCACCAGCAGAGTCACCCCGAGCAGCAGAAGCCCCAGCAGAAGCAGAGTCAGCACCAGGGGGTGGGATGGTGGCCCTGTCCTTCTTGCCAGGGCTGGCAGGAGTAGGCTTCCTCTTCTTCCCCATGGTTGTTGGCTGGAGATGTGTCTGGCAGCAGGTCTTTCCTCTGAATAGTGACCTGCTTGCGAACTGCATCCTTTTATATCCATGGGGCTGACGCAATGCATCCTCCCCGCATGCGCAGTGAATGCTTTGCATCTGCTTTGCATCCGCTAGGCATCCGCTAGGCATCTACTTGGCGTCTGTGATGCATCCGCTGTATCTGCTCGGCATCCGCTCTGCATCCGCTCCTTCCGCTGCGTGTCCACTTTGCTGTGCTCCCCCAGAAGCCCTGCGGATGTGCCACTTCCATCCGCTTCCATCTGCTAGGCTTCCGTGGAGCATCCTGGCTACGTCCCCTCCCCGTCTGTTCCTTTCCGTTGTTGTCCGCTCTGTTTATGCAAATTTGGGGCACTTTTGATAGCGGATAACAATGGATGGAACATTTTCTCGTCCGCTGTGTCCTTTTTACATACTTTTTGCATCCGTCGGCCGATGTGACAGAGCCTTAAGTACAAATTAAACCTGAAGGCTTTTTCTTTCTTCTTATTAGAACTTTGGATTTTGTTAAAACTTTTCAACTTTTAAACTGGACTGGTCTTTCCTTTTTAATTTTTCTTTTTTTCTTTCAAAATAAATCTTTGGAAAAGTTTTTTTCTCTCTCTTGTTTTCTCTTTTTAATGATTTTAGATTCTTTTTATTTTTTTATTCCTGATTTTAATATTAGAGGGGAAGGGAAAGGAATGGGAAATAAGTAGCAGTGCCACCTGGAGGCTTGGATACATTGTTTTCCTTTCTTTCTTTCTTGTTGATATATTTCTTGTTACATTCAAGGACTCTGTGCTTTTCATTGAAAAGATAGTGGGAAGAGCATGTAGATTGTTTACAAGTGCTCTTCTGTGGAACTACTGACAGCTGGAGTCTGGATTTGAAATTGAAGAAAGAAGATTGAAGTGACCTTGAAAAGAGAACTGGAAATATTGTTTTTTGATTTAGTAAAGAGCCTCAAATGTATAGTGGCAGTGCTTTGCTTATTGACAGAATTGCTTTTTCTCTTTCCTTTATTTTTTTCTATTCCCCTTCCCCAGTTGGATTTTTATATTTGGACTTGAGTCCTTTGATGCAAGAATAAGACTACTTCCCCCCCCCCTTGTTTTGCCTTTTTAGCAAGGGGAATATTCAGATTTCTGTCTTTTTATTTTTTTTTTATTTTTTTCATCCTTTTTCCATTTTATATTTTTTTTCCTTTTTTCCTATATAATTGGAACCAATTGGATTAAGGTATTCAAGTGCCTGAAGATTTTATCCCTTCTCTTTTTTATTTTTATCGTTTGCTTTCATTTATTTTCTTTTTTTTTTTTTTACTGGAGTGGCAATTGGCTGCTCTTGCTTTTTCTTCTCAATTTTTCTATTGTACTCTAAGATGAGCAGAAAAATACCAGCCTCAGCTTCTTCTTCTTCCTCACCATCTGGAGGACAACAATCAATACAGGTGATGTTACAACAAGAGAAGGAGAAAGAAGTGACACTGCAGATGATTATGCAAGGAATTCAAAAGATACAAGTAAAAACAGATAATATTGAAAAGAGAACGGACAATATTGAGCAAAGAACGGAAAAGACAGATGAAAAAATTGAAAATATTCAACAGATGATGATGCAATACGTGGACAGAATTAAGAAAATTGAAGAACAAGATGTACAAAGAGATAAGAAGATTGGAGATATGGATACCCGATTGAATGAAGTGTAAAGAGATAAGGGCAGATCTCTGCATTCATTGGGATGGGAAATTGATAGATCAGAATTCCATCTTAGATTTCAAAATATAGAAGAAGAAAAGGGTGAAAATCTTGCTGAAATGATGACAGAAATCCTGGCAGAAGCATTAGAGGTAACTAAAGAGAAGATGATGGATGGAATGGACAAGGTTTTTCATGTTTATATAAGATATGTGATGAGCAATAAACTGCCAAGAGAAGTTCATATCAGATTTACTAAGAAAATAATTAAATCACAAATACTGCAGGTGGCAAGAGAAAGAACACTAAAGTACAAAGATAAAGAAATAGTGGGACTGAAACAGGTACCAAGAAGAGTGAGAGAGATAAGAAGAGAATATTTATTTTTTACCAAAAAGTTACTTAAGAGAGGAATAAATTACAGATGGCTGATACCCGAAGGTCTCATGTTTACCTGGCAGGAACAAAGACACAGAATTGATACAGTTGAAAAAGCTGAGTTATTCTAACTGGAATATTTTTGAGGAAGGGAGGAAGATATAAGAAAAGAAGAGCCGTTAATTGAATTTCAAGAGGAATGTATAGTAGTAATTGAAAAAGAAGGAGCCGTAGGTGGTGTACCCAGAGAACAATGAGAACCAAGATCTCCTAGAGCAACAAATCCTTCTTAAAAGTCTAAAATGGATGAGAAAAAATTGATTACAAATAATATAAATGGGCTTAATTCAGCTATTAAAAGAAGAAAAGTATTTCATAAATTAGAGAAATTAAAAGTTGATATAATCTGCCTACAAGAAGCACATATTAAAAAACAGCATGATTATATATTTAAACAACAATATTTAAACAAAATTAGGGAAATTATTTACAGCATTGACACGCTGTAAAAAGAGAGTAGTGTTATACATTAGAGATACCATCCCTGCGGAACAAATATATACAGATGATGATGGAAGGATTTTGATGGTGGAGGTAACGGACAATAATCTAAAGACACTTTTAATAACAATTAATGCCCCAAATGATTATCAAGAAGATTTTTACAGGAAATTATATAAGAAAATAATTGAACTGGACTATGCTAATATCTGTCTGATGGGAGATTTTAATGGAATAATAAATGACAAATTGGATCATAAAACACAAAAACAGCAAAGAAAACTAGAAAGACATTGCCAAAATCCTTCTTTCGAATGGTATGGAGAAAGAAAAATGCAGAAAATAAACAATATACCTTTTATTCAAATAGACATGCATCATGGTCTAGAATAGATATGATATGGATGTCAACAGAATTGCTTTCTAACATACAAGACATTGAAAGTACCTGGGCAGATCGCAATCCAATAACACTTGTATGGAAAGGACAAAAAAGGAGATCTAGATGGACTTTAAATGATACGATATTAAAGGAAAAAGACTTTAAACAGAAAATTGAGAGAGAGTTGACTTTTTCTTTAAAGAAAATACAAAAGAGGATACATCATTACAGAACCTCTGGGACACGATGAAGGCATATACAAGAGGTTTGATAATGGACTATACAAAGAAAAGAAATATGAA
The DNA here is from genome assembly GCA_015471245.1 of Laticauda colubrina. Lineage (NCBI taxonomy): Eukaryota > Metazoa > Chordata > Lepidosauria > Squamata > Elapidae > Laticauda > Laticauda colubrina. Next base: position 68,949,659 of record BLBF01000005.1, on the reverse strand, counting down.
ACAGAAAAAAATCTTTAAAATATTGGAAGATGACTACAAGAAGTTGGAAAAATAACTACAGAAATTTCCACAAAAAAGAACATAAAAATTAAAATGGACATAACTAAGCATAAAATGGGACTAATGGAAAAAGAAGAAATAGCACAAAAAATTAAAAATGCTAAACAGAACTATTTTGAAGATGCAGACAAACCAGGCAGATGGTGAGCATATAAACTGAGAAAGGAAAGAGACTCAAGAAGAATAAATCAATTGATAAATGAACAAGGGCAGGTATGCTATGGAAATGCAGAGAAGAAAAAAAAAATTCAAGATTACTATGGAAAACTGTACCATCAAGAGAATGTTCAGGAAGAAAGAATTCAACAATACTTACAGGAAGCAAACTTACCCCAGATACTCAATGATTTTGAAACAATGTTAGAAAGTAATATAACAATGATGGAATTAACAGAATTTTTTAAAAAGCAAAGCACCAGGTCTGGAAGGTTTGCCAGTGGAATTTTCGAAGACATTCCAGGAAACATTGAATCTTCACTTATTAGAAATTATGAATGAAGTTATGACAAAGAAGAGAATACCCGAAACATGGTCAGAAGCATATATCACACTTGTACCGAAGGAGGACACAGACCCGCAGCAAGTTAAAAAATACAGACCTATATCACTATTAAATTCAGATTATAAAATTTTTGCTTCAATTCTGGCAGAAAGACTAAAAAGATACTTACACAATTTTACTCATCCTGCTCAAAACAGATTTCTGCTGAAGAGACAGATTAAAGATAATATGAGAATAATTTTAGATACACTGGAATACTATGAGGCATATCTTGAAAAACAAATGGCTGTGATGTTTATAGATGCACAAAAAGCCTTTGATAATGTAAATTGATGTTTTATGCTGTTACAATTGGACCAAATGAGCTTTGGTAAAAAATTTACTCAAGCCATCAAAACAATATATCATAAACAAACTGCAAAGGTTATAATAAATGGAGAGTTAACAGACTTTATAGATATAAGAAAAGGGACCAGACAAGGCTGTCCACTGTTGTCTCTGTTGTTTGTGTTAACACTAGAAGTGCTGAATAGGATCATCAGAGAAGAAAAAGAAATAAAAGGAATGAAAATTAAAAAAGAAGAGTATAAATTACAAGCTTTTGCAGATGACCTGGTATTTATATTAGAGGATCCATTGGAGTCTGCACCTAAACTGAGAGAAAAGATAGAAGAGTATGGGAAAGTAGCATGTTTGAAAATAAATAAAGATAAAACAAAGATTTTAGCAAAGAACATGTTAGTAAGACGAAAGAAAGAATTGGAGGAAGTTTTGGGGATTCAGGTCACAAGTAAGGTTAAGTATTTAGGGATACATATAGCACCAAGATATAGCACACTTAAGGAGGACAATTATCTCAAATTTAAACAACAGATTGCGACAGATTTGATAAAATGGGAAAATTTACAATTATCACTGATTGGGAGAATATCTACAATTAAGATGAATATATTGCCTAGAATCTTATGCTTATTCCAGAAAATTCCAATGAATTAGGGAAAGAATTTTTTGAAGATTTAAACAAAATAGTACTAAAATACAGGGGAATACTAAAATTGGCAGGGGAAGAAAGCGAGAATAAAACTTAAATTGTTACAAGATGCAAGAATAAGAGAAGAATTTGCTTTGCCCAATTGGGAATTATACTACCAAGCGATGAGTCTGATGTGGATAAAGGAATGGATAACACTAAGGAATACTAGACTTTTGAATTTAGAAGGACATGACATGCTGTTAAGGTAGCATGCCTTCCTCTGGTACAAGGGAACTAAAATGCAGGGGTATTTCAGAAGACATATTCAAGAAGCATTCTTTCTAAACTGGGAGAAGATAAAAAAGCAATATTATTTAAAAATTGCGCGATGGTTATCTACTTTTGAAGCTTTTCATATCCAATAATATATAAAAAGGAACAAACAGATATGGTGAGATATTGAATGAAAAGGGTGAACTTAAATCTATGCAAGTGTTGGAAGAACAAGGTGTAAAAATGAATTGGTTTTCATATTTGCAAATACAATCTAGATTTGATAAAGATGTAAAAAAAGAGGGTATCTATGATAAGTTGACTGATCTAGATAAAATTTTGACAGGTACTGATGAAAAAGTAATCAAAAAACTTTATGGACATTTGCTAGAGTTTAAATTAGAGGAAGAACAAGTAAAAGAAACAATGATTGCTTGGGATTGATTTAGATAAATGGCAAAGATTGTGCTCTCAAAATTATAAAATGACAATGTCAACTGCATATGAAGGAAATTTGTGTAAGATGTTTTCAAGGTGGCACTTATCCCTGAAGAGAATTGCGAGGATGTTCAAGAATAAATCAGATAAATGTTGGAAATGTCATCAGATACCTGGTTCATATTTCCACATGTGGTGGACATGCTCGGATACAAAAAGATATTGGACTATAATCCACACATGGTTGGAAAAAATGACAAAATAACACATAGACTTTAAACCTGAGATATTTTTATTGGGAATTATACTAGAAATATATTGTAAAGAATTGAAATACACTGCTCAAAAAAATAAAGGGAACACTTAAACAACACAATGTAACTCCAAATCAATCACACTTCTGTGAAATCAAACTGTCCACTTAGGTAGCAACACTGATTGACAATTAATTTCACATGCTGCTGTGCAAATGGAATAGACAACAGGTGGAAAGCATAGGCAGGTAGCAAGACATCCCCAATAAAGGAGTGGTTCTGCAAGTGGTGACCACAGACCACTACTCAGTTCCTATGCTTTCTGGCTGATGGTTTGGTCACTTTTGAATGCTGGCGGTGCTTTCACTCAGGTGGCAGCATGAGATGGAGTCTACAATCCACACAAGTGCTCAGGTGGTGCAGCTCATCCAGGATGGCATATCAATGCGAGCTATGGCAAAAAGGTTTGCTATGTCTGTCAGCGTAGTGTCCAGAGCATGGAGGCACGACCAGGGGAGACAGGCCAGTACATTAGGAGACATGGAGGAGGCCGTAGGAAGGCAACAAGCCAGCATCAGGACCGCTACCTCCACCTTTGTGCAAGGAGGGATAGGAGGAGCACTGCCAGAACTCTGCAAAATGATCTCCAGCGGGCCACAAATGTGCATGTGGATGCTCAAACGTTCAGAAACAGACTCCATGAGGGTGGTATGGGGGCCCGACGTCCACAGGTGGGGGTTGAGCTTACAGCCCAACACCGTGCAGAATATTTGGCATTTGCCAGAGAACACCAAGATTGGCAAATTTGCCACTGGCACCCTGTGCTCTTCATAGATGAAAGCAGGTTCACACTGAGCACATGTGAAAGATGTGACAGGGTCTGGAGACGCCGTGGAGAATGTTCTGCTGCCTGCAATATCCTCCAGCATGACCGGTTTGGCAGTGGGTCAGTAATGGTGTGGGGTGGCATTTCTTTAGGGGGCCGCACAGCCCTCCATGTGCTTGCTAGAGGTTGCCTGACTGCCATAAGGTACCAAGATGAGATCCTCAGACCCCTTGTGAGACCATATGTTGGTACGGTTGACCCTGGGTTCCTCCTAATGCAAGACAATGCTAGACCTCATGTGGCTGGAGTGTGTCAGCAGTTCCTGCAAGACGAAGGCATTGATGCTATGGACTGACCTGAATCCAATTGAGCACATCTGGGACATCATGTTTCACTCCATCCACCAATACCACGTTGCACCACAGACTGTCCAGGAGTTGGGGGATGCTTTAGTCCAGATGTGGGAGGAGATCCCTCAGGAGGCCATCCGCCTCCTCATCAGGAGCATGCCCAGCCACATGGAGCCTCATTTTGACTTGTTTTCAGTCCACTACATCAAAGTAGGATCAGCCTGTAGTGTTTTTTTCCACTTTAATTTTGAGTGTAACTCCAAATCCAGACCTCCATGGGTTGCTAAATTTGATTTCCATTGATAATTTTTGTGTGATTTTGTTGTCAGCACATTCAACTATGTAATGAACAATGAATTTAATAAGAATATTTCATCCATTCAGATCTAGGACATCTTATTTTTGTGTTCCCTTTATTTTTTTGAGCAGTGTATTTGGTTGTAAATGTTTTAACAGTGGCTAGAATTGTATTTGCTAAGAATTGGAAAAATGAAAAAATACCTATGCAGGAGGAAATTATTCAGAAAATCATGGACTGTGCCGAAATTAGTAAACTGACATTTGAAATAAGAGAACAAGGGGATAAACAATTTAATATGATAAGAGATTTATTTTTTCAATGGTTAGATAAAAAGACATGATAAAGAAATAGATTCATAAGCCTTACAATAAAAGTCAATAGACTGATAAAGAATACAATATAAAATATATAACCATTGGATGAATGTATGAGATAAAATCATTATGAAAATTAGACTATTTCGTATAAAATGATTGAAAAATAGTCAAATGAATGTTTAATTGATATTATATAAGCACAAGTTAGACCGATAAGGTGAGAATTTATACAACTTGTGAGTAATGGTAAAAAAAGGATAGCACAAAAGATTGTAACCAACTGACACACTGTATGTATATAATTGAAAGAGGGCTTTATGTTTTTATGTTTTGTTAATATGTTTGTTGTAAAAAATAAAAACTTTGAAAAAAAATATTATAAAATTGGACATGTTACATTTGTTGAGCAACCAAAATTCTGCTCTCAGTTGTGATTGCAAGTTAAGGGCTACATGTATAGCTAAAAGCACTAATGCTGCATTTTTGTAATTGTTCTTAATACAATCTTAATACAACAATTAAGATTGTTCTTAATACTTAACTAGGAAATACAGAATATAGGTAGTCTTCGACTTAAAACAATTCATTTTAGTGACTGTTCAAAGTTACAACAGCACTGAAAAAGTGACTTATGACCATTTTTCTCACTTATGACCATTGCAGCCATGGTCACATGATTTATATTTGGATGCTTGACAACTGGTTCATATTTATGACAGTTGCAGCGTCCTGGGGTCATGGGATCACCTTTTGCAAGCAAAGTCAATGAGGAAACCAGATTCAGTTAACAACCATGTTATTAGTTTAACAATTGCAGTGATTCACTTAACAAATGGGGCAAGAAGAAAAGTCATAAAATGGGGCAAGTGTCACTTAACAAATTTCTCACTTGGAACATAAATGTTGAGCTCAATTGTGGTTATAAGTCGAGGATTGCCAATACACAAAATTGTTTTATTAGAAAATTATGACTAAATATATGACAGTCAACAAAGTCTTACTGAAAATGAAAGCAAAATGTATACTTTATACAAAAAAGATAAGAAATGAGTGAAATACATAAAGATGTAGCACTTTCCTAAGAGGTAAATTTCATGTAAATCTGTGATCTTTTAATTCAAGATATCACTCTAAAAGAATTTTATCTAGATCTATTTTTTCTTTCTTTCTTTCCTTTTTTGAAAAGAATCTGCTCTTCTTCCCCATTTTAAAGATATTTATTCTAGTTTTTAAATTGGAGAAAGTTTATTTATGTTTATTTATTTAAGTTTATTTATTTTTAATCATTTACTAACTCTAAGCTTAACTGTGCTAACTAAACCACGATTAAGTTAGACCCTGGAGAGTTTGTCATATGAGCACACTTATGGCTTCGTTCCTCAGAAATTCTCAGAACTACTGATATTATATGCTAAATGAGAAAGTCTAGCATTGCCCAATGAAGTTAATTTTATCGATCGGCTCAAGAGGGCACTATAAGCATTGAGAAGAACTTTAAAATGATTGTTCTAAAAGTAATACATGCACTTGCTATAAAATTAAAGCAGAATTCTAACAGTTAAAGATCCTCTTTTCAATAACTGGAACTATGGGACTTAATCACTCCATGAAAACCTTCATTGAAGGAGAAGTAAAAATGTACCTACGTCCTTTATTAACTTTTCATTATCTTTTTACCAATACTTTTTCATGTTGTTAACAAAATTAACATCTATTATCAAGAAACATAAAGTAGCTATTTAGAGAAATATCAGACACAATTAAAGAAATTACTGAAACAAAATAAACAGTCTCCTCATAATAAAGTTGAACTGACCAAAGGACACAGAAAGGACCAACAGTATAACATCATGAATATTTTCACTGAGATAGCTAAAAATAAAAAAAAAAGCTTATGCTTTTGTGAAAATGAATACACAAATAAATAATTTCTGTGCAAAAGTGAACAGTATCTTAGCATACAAAATATCCAGAATATCATCTGTATTGTATTGCATTACATTGTACTGTATTGTATTGTACTGTACTGTATTGTATTATGTTGTATTGTATTGTATTCCACCTTTATTATTTTTATACAGAACTCATGGTGGCGAACACAGCCTCCTTCTTTCTATTTTCTCCACAACGCCACCCCTGTGGGGGAAGTTGTGCTGAGAGTGTGTGACTGGTCCTAAGTCACCCAGAGGGCTTTCATGGCAGAACTAGAACTCACAGTCTCTCTCTATATATATTATATAGAGCAATAAAAATATGTTTCAAATTGTTGTATGATTTTAGTAAAGAACAGTTTTGTTTAAACTCATTTTTACTAAAGCAATTTTTTTTAAATCCAATGGATTTGGAGGATTCAGTGCAACTGATTTCAGAACCTCTCTTTCATATCTTTTCATTACATAGAATATACAATTACCAAATATTTTAACAAAAGATAGAAGTGTCACAGAAAAATTGATAATTATCTTAGTGTAACTTTTCTACCTGGTGGATTTCCTGCCATCCATTTTCGTCTCTACAACCAACCGTAGCATGTTCATGTAGTAGCAACTCACAACAAGATGGATCACCTCCTACTACAGCAGCGTGATACAGCGGTGTCAAGCCACAGCTATCTTTGTAGTTTGGAGATGCTCCAAGATCTAGGAGAGTCTGTAAGGTAATTTTAAATTTTAACAAAATTCTGAAAGTGAATTGATTGTTATTTCTACATTTCATCCTTTTCAGATAGTGGTAAACTGATCATGCAGTCCAATGAATTCTTATTTGAGAACAGCCCTGAGAGAATATAGTGAACCATATAACTGTATTGTTTGTTTCTTTTTGGTTAAGCAATTATTTGTTGACTAAACAGAATGATGGTTTTATAAATAATACTAATCTACAGATTGTGGTTTGCACACCATTAATTTGCTGAATTGATGCACTGCACTAAGAAAAAGTAAACAAACCACATTATAAGTTTGTGTGCTCTGCAAAGCAAGTATGTTTCTGATTGTTAAGGGCCTGTCACATAGGCCGACGGATGCAAAACGTATGTAGAAAGGACACAGCGGACGAGAAAATGTTCCATCCATTGTTATCTGCTCTCAAAAGTGCCCCAAATTTGCATAAGCAGAGTGGACAACAACGGAAAGGAACGGATGGGGGGAGGATATAGCCAGGATGTAAAACGCATGCTCCACGGAAGCCTAGTGGATGGAAGTGGATGGAAGTAGATGGCACATCCGCAGGGCTTCTGGGGGAGCACAGCGAAGTGGACGCGCAACGGAAGGAACGGATGCAGAGCGGATGCCAAGGGGATGAAGTGGATGCAGAGCGGAAGCGTAGGGGATGCCTAGCGGATGCAAAGCGTTCACTGAGCATGCGGGGAGGATGCATTATGTCAGCCCCGTGGATATAAAAGGATGCAACTCGCAAGCAGGTCACCATTCAAAGGAAAGACCTGCTGCCAGACACAACTCCAGCCAGCCAACAACCATTGGGAAGAAGTGGAAGCCTGTGCCATCTGCTGCCAGCCCTGGCAAGAAGGACAGGGCCACCATCCCACCCCCTGGCCCTGACTCTGCTTCTGTTGGGGCTTCTGCTGCTCGGGCTGACTCTTCTGGTGCTGGAGCTTCTGCTGGCGCTGCTCCTGGTGCTGGGGCTTCTGCTGGGGCTTACTCTGCTGGCGCTTCTCCTGGTCCTGGTGCTTCTGCTGGTGCTTACTCTGCGGGCGCTGCTCCTGGTCCTGCTGGTCCTGCTGGTCCTGCTGGTGCTCCTAGTCCTGCTGGTGCTCCTGATCCTGCTGGTGCTCCTGGTCCCGCTGGTGCTTACTCTGCTGCTGCTGATCCTGGTCCTGCTGGTGCTGCTGGTGCTTACTCTACTGCTGCTGATCCTGGTGCTGCTGGTGCTGCTGGTCCTGCTTTTGCTGCTGCTGTTATTGTTGCTGCTGTTGTTGTTGCTGCTGCTGGTGGTGGTGGTATGGTGGAGCAGCCCCTACAACCTCGAAGCCCCTCTGATGAGGTCCCAGATGGCCCTGACTGAGGGAGGAAGAGGCATATGCATGAACGGCAGAGGAGGCAATACTCCATCAAAGAGGAACATGAGGATGAGGTGCTCGAATGGCTGAGGGAGAACGAGTATCTATGGCAGAAGGGACACAGGTTCTATCGAGACACCAAAAGGAAGCAGGCTGCTTGGAGAGAGAAGGCGGAGAGCCTGGGCTACACTTCGGAGGTCCTCCTCGGGTGGTGGAAGCACATGCACACCTGGTATGGGAAGCTGCACCTCAAGAAATCTGGCCAGGCCACAGTCAAGCTGATGGACCGGGAGACCTATGTGATGGCCAAGTGCAGCTTCTTGGAGGGTGTGATATGCCACCCAGGAGTAGCCCCTCCGACAACCCTCTCTCTCAGGCAGCCGGCAGAGAGCCAGTCCTCTTCTGGCCAAGAGTCAGCTCCTGTGTCCAGACAGGTATCTGTGGAGCGTCCCACAACAGAGACCCCCCCGACAGCTGCACTCCCCATGGTGGAGCGTGTGGAGGACCCCCTGACGCAGTTGGAGCAAGGAGAGGGCACTGACACCAGAGACCAACCCACATCCACCCCCACCTCCACCTCCAGGCAGGCAGAGAACCAGACCGGAGGAGCAGAGCCACACTGTCCTGCTGGAGATCAGGGACACTATCAAAAGCAGCATAGATCTCCTCTCTCAGCTGGTACACATCGACATACCATCCTCAAACTGCAAGCCCTTCCTCACCTACGTCAACCAGACCCTCCTGGACATGTCCGAATCACAGTACCAGGTGATCAAGGACAGGATCACCGGTCTTCTTCACAACCCTCCAGACCCAGCTGAACCTGCTCCCACCCAGTCCAGGTCTGCTCCTCCACCCTAGTTGATGTCACTGCCCTTCCAAGGCTTTCCACAGGCCCTCACCTACCAAGGCTACGGCTACCAGGGGCTCCAGCAACACAGGCAGCCCTTCCCAGTCCAGGCACAGGTACATCGTACGCCACCGTGGCCACCGACACCACCGTGCCACCCATGCTACAGATGCCACCCATGCCATAGATACCACCCATGCCACAGATGCCACCCATGCCACAGATGCCACCCACGCCTCACCTCGCTCACCTGAAGACCAGACATCCCCACTACACTCCTCCTTCCTCCACCCCACAGCCAAGACCGGCCTCAGAACATCTGTCATCGGTCTTGGGACTGACACCCCATGCCATGGAGGAAGGGGCTCTCAACATCACAGGACTGAGCCAGCTCTCTGAGAGCTTCCTCCACACACCATCCCCTGTTGTCCTCTCGGGGCCAGGCACCCCAATGGTGCCTCAGACCAGCATTCCAGCAGCAGCCACCTCCACAGCACCTGGACCCTTCACCCCTGAGACTATGGGCATGCCTCAGAGTGGCTGAGAAGAGTTCCAGAGACTGGGTTGCTACCTGATGACTTTATCTTTGCTTGAGACACTTGGGTCATTTTCTTTAACAGTTTGTTATTAATAAAGATTATCTTTGCTTCACACACTTGCTTCAGTTCTTTTACTAAATAAAGTCTTCTTGGAAACTTTTAGAAATGATTTAAGCCTTTGCATGCTTGTGGGATGGGTAAGGATAGCCGTGGGATGGGCAGGGATACCTTTGGGATGGGTAATAGCTGTGGGATGGGCAAGGATACCTGTGGGATGGGCAGGGATACCTGTTGGATGGGTAATAGCTGTGGGATAAACCTCCAGTGCAAGCATAGTGGGACTGTATGGTCCACCCTTCCAGGTGCCACACCTATGGCCCTTTATTATCAATAACAATTTAATCATTCATCAACACATTTCAACATAAACACAACTCTTTATTAAATGCCCTGTTCATTGTAGGGCCACTCAACATACATGGCACAATCTCATCAGTGTGATGAGACAGGCTGAAGGAAGCATCCATTAAGCATCTATCATCCTGTCTTGCCACTCCACTGCTCCAGCTGGGGAGTTGCACCAGTGTCTCAAGAGGTTGCGCTGCTTCTTCCCTTCATGTGAAGCTCTGTTGGGGCCTTGCACATCCACAATGTCTATCAGGTTTCGCCCTTGCCTCCATTCACCAGGTTTCATGTCCCCATTGCCTTGTTGGAGGTCCACGAGCCTGTTCTGCAAGACTGGGTAGCGGGTGCGCATGAGATTGTGCAGGATGCAGCAAGCTTCCATGATCCTCCTCACGGTCTCTGGGTGATGCTGCATGGTAGTGAGAAGTACCTGGAACCTGTTGGCTAGGATGCCAAAGGCGTTCTCCACCACCCGCCTTGCCCTGGACAGCCTGTAGTTGAAGATCCTCTCTTCACGGGTGAGGCATCTGGAAGTGTAGGGCTTCATGAGGTAGGTTATGAGGAAGAAGGCGTCATCCCTCACGATGAAATAGGGCACATCTGGCGTGTCATTGGGCAGGGGGTCTGGATATGGGAAGCCCATGATGAGGTTGCGTTCCAGCCCCTCGAGGTCACTGGCGTTGTATACCTGGGCATCTGAAGATGACCCGTTGCCTGAAGCATCGATGTACATGAACTTGTAGTCAGCATCAACCATGGCGAAGAGGATGATGCTGAAGAAGCCCTTGTAGTTGTGATAAGTGGACCCTGAGTTGGCTGGAGCTTTGCAGGCCATATGCTTGCCATGTATGGCTCCAACAGTGTGGGGGAAGTTCCACTTCTGATACCACTGCTCTGCAACTTTCTTCCAGCCTTCTTCAATGGAGGGGCACTGGAGGAGCTCCTCCACGTATTCTTCGATGATGGCCTGCACCACTTCTCTGACCACAATGCTGATGGTGTAGTGTGGCACCCTCCAGCCGTACTGCATGCTCCTGTAGGTGGTCCCTGAGGCCAGGTGGCGCAGAGTCAGTGCTACCTTCAGCCCAGGGTCCAGGCTGGGCTGGAAGTTGGTGCTCTGCTTGGTCAACCTAGGTCTCAACCGCTCCACAACTTCATCAAACATGGCTGGCGGCATCCTCATGAAGTTCTGAATGCACGAGTGTCTTCGTTCCTCAGCTCCACCATCAGCTTGTTATACAGTCTGTACTCTGCTCTTCTCATGATTCATCTTCGGACCCAGACACTTCTTGGCCGCTTCCTTTTCTTCGCGTAGAACAGGTGAAAGAGCCTGTAGATGGCTTCGCACTGTTGTAGAATAGTGGTGGCTACCAAAAGGAGTGTGTGATGATCCATGGTGGAGATGACTGGATGCTGTGGAAGAGCAAGATCCAGATGAAGGCTGAAGAGGTCTGCACAGAAGGGGCTGGACCGAAAGTGAGATCCAGGTGAGTTCCTCCCCCTTTTTATAGGAAATATAGGTTTTCCGCTAGGTGTCCTTTTGCATCCTCTCGGCATCCTGCAGACATCCTAAATATCCGAAATACGTCCCCTATGCAAACGTTTTTTCCATTTTAATGCTTTGTATGTGAGCTGCATCCACTTTCATCCTTTCTCCGTCCGTGCTCCTAATGCTGCATGTCCATTCCGCGTCCGTTTCGCTTCCTTCCTGTGTCCGTTTTCCGCTGGAGCGGAAGCGAGTTGCATGGATGCGCGTTGCATGGATGCGCAGCGGATTCCTAGCGGATATAGTGGACGCGTAACGGATGACAGATGTCTAACGGATGTTCCCCATATGCGTAGTTCCCCATATGTCTAACGGACACATTGGATACATTTTCCGCTCAAAAAGTTTTGTGCAGCTCAAAACTTTTTGAGTGGATGAAATGTCAGTAGACGGATGCTGGACGGATAGAGAGGATGAAAAATGGACGCAGTGAGTACAGAACCGATGCATCGCGTTAACCAACGGATGGCAAGTGTTTCTCTCTGTTTTACATCCTCTTTGCATCCGTTGGTGCTGTGTTACAGGAGCTTTACATACACAAAGTTATGAGTAGTACGGTATGACTATTTACTTGGAAATATCTTGGATTCCAACACCATTTTTTTTTTAAAGTAAAGAGACATCATGAATTACACAGAAAAGGGACATGCTTGAATCATGCCATCAGAACTCTTGCTTTTATTGGACCAATTTTCCTTTTTTCACACCCCCTCCCCCCACATGGGGATGCTTCTGGGAAGTGTGATCATTTTTTTAATCCTCCGGCAAGCAAAGTCAATAAGGAAGCCAAATTCACTTAACAGCTATATTACTAACATAATAATCACAATGATTCACTTTACAACTGTGACAAGAAAGGTCGTAAAATAGGCCAAACTCACTTAGGAAATGATTCACTTAGCAACAGAAATCTTGGGCTCAATTGTGATCATTTGTGGAAGACTACCTATATTCCATTTTCCCAAAGACAAATATTACATTGTATGACAATTAACAAAGTAAAGTTTCCACATCCTTTTCCTTTTTATGAAATGAATTCATCTTTGAAAATAAGTCTTGAAAGCCAAAAGCTAAAGATAGAAACCTTTGAGCAAAAAAACCCAACCCATTAAGCACACTGGAAATTAGTGCCTTGTTCAATTTACCTTCAGGGTCAGTTGATTCTTGGCTCTAGCTGCTTTATGTAATGCTGTCATTCCATCTTTGGCTCTAAAATCTAAATGAGCTCCTCCATTTTTCAGTGCTTTGATTACTTCTGCAGTATTGCTAAGTTGAGCTGCCAGAGTTAGTGGGGTTTCTACAGTAGACAAGAAGGAAAACAAACTGTCTAGAAGTCAACTAATAGGGTTTTATTATGCATGTTCAACAGTTACACATTTAACATTTTTTCATTTTTAAATAAATAAATGTCTTACTAACAGTTTGGTTTAATTCATACCTCCATTTTCTAAGTCATGATAGTTAGGATCAAGTCCTCGGTCTAGCATCTTCATTAGTTTTTCAACTGAACAGTGATGAACAAGGTCCATACATTTTCGAAAATTAGCCTGAAAGTATTAATTTGAAAAATATTTATTGTAGGATAAACATTTCACTTAGAGGAAAAAATGACAGATTTTTAGATACACAATCATACATAAATATTCAGGAAAGCGTCCATATTCAACATATCTTCTCATCTACTACTTATTTACCTCTGAAATATAAGTTAAGGGATAAATCACAAAGGAGTATATTTCCTACTTGAAATGTATGCACTCTTGAATTATTATTACTATTATTGAGATGTTGTAAAAAGATATACAATGCTTTTCTGATTTACAATGGAAATTAGATTGGATATTTTAGGTAGGATGTATATTAAGTCTTACAAGACATTCCAGAAAGAATTATTAGAATTATTTATCATGCAATCTAACAAATGCATGAGTTAATTACAACTGATCAAATTATAAGGGATAAAGTTATTAATGATTTTCAGTTATAATGGCTATGTGCTTCTTGCAGAATTAGAAGCAAGATCCTTTTGTAGTTGGTAAAAAAACAAGTCTGTAAAATTTCCATGGCTTGGAGGCCCAATGAAGATTAGGATAATTTGCAAATAATAAACTAATCAGTGCATATTGCATTATTTATAAAATATTTAATTCCCCTAATTTACATAAATATTCCTCATTGTTAAGCCCCTGTCACACTGCACCAACGGATGCAAAGAGGATGTAAAATGGACAAAAAAGCTTGCCATCCGTTGCAAAACGCGATGTACTCACTGCCTCCGTTTTGCTTCCTCTCTATCCGTCCAGCATCCGTTTATTGATGTTTCATCTGCTCAGAAAGTTTTGGGCTGCTCAAAACTTTTGTGCGGAAAATGTATCCAATGCGTCCGTTCTGCATCCGCTAGGCATCCGTTCTGCATCCATTCTGCATCCGTTACGCATCCGCTATATCCGCTAGGCATCCGCTGCACATCCGCACAACTCGCATCTGCTCAGACGCAGGGAGGAAGCGGAACGGACGCAGAAGGGATGCCTAGCAGATGCAGCACGGAAACAAAGCATTTAAAACGGAAAAAACCTTCGCAGAGGGGACCTATCTCGGATATTAAGGATGCCTAGAGGATGCCTAGAGGATGCCTAGAGGATGCCTAGAGGATGCCTAGAGGATGCCTAGAGGATGCCTAGAGGATGCC
>BLBF01000005.1:68892889-68935308 GCA_015471245.1 Laticauda colubrina | reverse complement strand
GCCTAGAGGATGCCTAGAGGATGCCTAGAGGATGCCTAGAGGATGCCAAGGGACACCTATACTGCCTATAAAAAGGGGGAGCAACTTGTCTACATCTCACTTTCAGACCAACAGCCCAGTTGTGCAGATCTCTGCAGCCTTCATCTGACTCTTCCTCTTCCACAGCATCCAGTCATGTCAACCATGGATCGTAACACAGTCCTTTTGGCAGCCACCATCCTTCTGCAACAGTACGAAGCCATCTACAGGCTCTGTGAACTCTACTATGGGAAGAAAAAGAGGCGGCCAAGAAGCGTCTGGGTCCGAAAATGGATCGGGAGAAGAGCAGAGTACGGACTGTACAACAAGCTGATGGTGGAGCTCAGGAACGAAGACACTTGGGCATTCCAGAACTTCATGAGGATGCCTCCAGCCATGTTTGACGAAGTTGTGCAGCACCTGACACCCAGGTTGACCAAGGCAAACACCAACCTCCGGCCCAGCCTGGAACCTGGGCTCAAGGTGGCACTCACTCTGCGCCACCTGGCCTCAGGGACCACCTACAGGAGCATGCAGTACGGCTGGAGGGTGCCACACAACACCATCAGCATTGTGGTCAGAGAAGTGGTGCAGGCCATCATCGAAGAATACCTGCAGGAGCTCCTCCAGTGCCCCTCCACTGATGAAGGATGGAAGAAAGTTGCAGAGCAGTGGTATCAGAAGTGGAACTTCCCCCACACTGTTGGAGCCATAGATGGCAAGCACGTGGCCTGCAAAGCACCACCCAAGTCGGGCTCCACTTATTTCAACTACAAGGGCTTCTTCAGCATCGTCCTCTTCGCCATGGTCGATGCTGACTACAAGTTCATGTACATCGATGCTTTAGGCAACGGCTCATGTTCAGATGCCCAGGTATACAACGCCAGTGACCTCAAGGAGGGGCTGGAAGGCAACTTCATCATGGGCTTTCCAGATCCAGACCCCATGCCCAACGACACACAAGATGTGCCCTACTTCATCATGGGAGATGACGCCTTCTCCCTCATAACCTACCTCATGAAGCCCTACACTTCCAGATGCCTCACCCGTGAAGAAAGGATCTTCAAATACAGGCTGTCCAGGGCAAGGCAGGTGGTGGAGAACGCCTTTGGCATCCTGGCCAACAGGTTCCAGGTACTTCTCACCACCATGCAGCATCGCCCAGAGACTGTGAGGAGGATCGTGGAAGCTTGCTGCATCCTGCACAATCTCATGCGCACCCGCTACCCAGTTTTGCAGAACAGACTCGTGGACCTCCAGCAAGGAAATGGGGACATGGAGCCTGGGGACATGGAGGCAAGGGCGAAACCTGATAGACACTCAGGATGTGCAAGGCCCCAACAGAGCCTCACGTGAAGGGAAGAAACAGCGCAACCTCCTGAGACACTGGTGCAACTCCCCAGCTGGAGCAGTGGAGTGGCAAGACAGGATGATAGATGATTAATGGGTGCTTCCTTCAGCCTGTCTCATCACACGGATGAGATTGGGACATGTATGTTGGGTGGGCCTACAATGAACAGGGCGTTTAATAAAGAGTTGTGTTTGTGTTGACATGTGTGGATGATTATTACATTGTTATTGATAATAAAGGGCCATAGGTGTGGCACCTGGGAGGGTGGACCATACAGTCCCACTATGCTTGCACTGGAGGTTTATCTATCCCACAGCTATTACCCATTCCAAAGGTATCCCTGCCCACCCCACTGCTATCTTAACCCATCCCACAAGAATGCAAAGGCTTAAACCAATTCTAAAAGTTTCCACCAAGACTTTATTACAAAGAAAAGAAATGAAGCAAGTGTGTGAATCAAAGATAAACTTTATTGAACAACAAGCTGTAAAAAAATAATGGCCCAAGTCAAGTGTCCAAATAAAGTCCACAGGTAGCCAGCTACCCAGTCTCTGGCACTCTTATTGGTCACTCGGAGGTGTGCCCAGTCTCAGGGGTGAAGGGTCCAGGTGCTGTGGAGGTGGGTGGTGCTGGTCTGTATCGTCATTGGGGTGCCTGGCCCTGAGAGGACAACAGGGGACAGTGTGTTGAGGAAGCTCTCAGACAGCTGGCTCAGACCCGCGATGCTGAGAGGTCCTTCCTCCATGCCATGGGGTGTCAGCCCCAGTACTGATGACAGATGTACTGAGGCCGGGCTTGGCTGTGGGGTGGAGGAAGGAGTAGTGTAGTGGGGCTGTCTGGTCTGTAACTGGGTGAGGACTGGCGTGGGTGGCATCGCTGTCGTCGGTGGCATCATTGTCGTGGGTGGCATTGGTGGCATCAGTGGAACCGGTGGCAACGGTGTCATGTGATGACTCTGTGCCTGGACTGGGAAGGGCTGCTGCCTGTGCTGCTGGACCTCCTGGTAGCCGTAGCCCTGGTAGGTGAGGGACTGTGGGAAGTCTTGGAATGGGAGGGACATCACCTGTGGTGGAGGTGGAGGAGCAGACCTGGACTGGGTGGAAGCAGTTTCCTCTGGATCAGGAGGGTTGTGAACAGCTCGGTGATCCGGTCCTTCACCACCTGGTACTGGGGTTCCTCCATGTTCTTGAGGGTCTGGTTGACATAGGTGAGGAAGGGCTTGCGCTTGGAGGATGAGGAGTCGGTGCTGACCAGCTGAGAGAGGAGATCTATACTGGTGTGGATGGTGTCCCTGATCTCCAGCAGGACAGTGTGGCTCTGCCCCTCCTACTGTCTGGCTCTCTGCCTTTCTGTGGAGGCGGAGCTGAGGGGGGTGGATGCAGCTACGACTGTGGTGGACTCAATGTCTCCTCTCTCCCACCGCACCAGGGAGTCCTCTACGTGCTCCACCATGGTGACAACAGCTGTCCGCGGATTCTCCGCCGTGGCACGCTCCACAGAAACCTGCCTGGAGACAGGGACTGACTCTTGGCTGGAAGAGGACTGGGTCTCAGCAGGCTGCCGGAGAGAGAGGGTTGTGAGAGGGGTTCCTGTGCTCCTCGGTGGCGGATCTCACCCTCCAGGAAGCTGCACCTGGCCATGACGTAGGTCTCTCTGTCCGTCAGCTTAACCGTGGCCTGGCCAGATTTCTTCAGGTGCAGCTTCCCATACCAGGTGTGCATATGTTTCCACCAG
Source organism: Laticauda colubrina (assembly GCA_015471245.1). Taxonomy (NCBI): domain Eukaryota; kingdom Metazoa; phylum Chordata; class Lepidosauria; order Squamata; family Elapidae; genus Laticauda; species Laticauda colubrina. The sequence continues at coordinate 68,932,205 of BLBF01000005.1, read as the reverse complement.
CCGAGGAGCACCTCCGAAGTGTAACCCATACTCTCCGCCCTCTCTCTCCAAGCAGCCTGCTTCCTTTTGGTGTCCCTGTACAGCCGGTGTCTCTTCCGCCACAGATAGTCATTCTCTCTCAGCCACTCCAGCACCTCATCCACATGTTCCTCCTCAATGAAGTATTGCCTCCTCTCCCGTCCCCGCATACGCCTCTTCCTCCCTTTGGCAGGACCAGATGGGCCCTCCTCAGAGGGGCTTCCAGTTGGTAGGGGCTGCTCCTCCACACCACCAGCAGCAGCACCAGCAGGATCATCATCATCATCATCATCATCATCATCCTCATCATCATCACCAGCAGGATCATAATCAGCAGCAGCAGCAGCAGCAGCGGCAGCAGCAGCAGGACCATCATCATCATCATCATCGTCATCATCAGCAGCAGCAGCAGGATCAGCAGGACCAGGATCAGCAGCAGCAGAGTAAGCACCAGGAGCCCCAGCAGCCCCAGCAGCACCAGCAGCATGAGCAGGACCAGGAGCATGAGCAGGACGAGCAGGACAAGCAAGACCAGGAGCACGAGCAGGACGAGCAAGTCCAGGAGGACGAGCAGGACGAGCAGGACCAGGAGCAGCTTCAGCAGAGTACGCAGCAGCAGAAGCACCACCGCCAGGAGCAGCTTCAGCAGAGTACACAGCAGCAGAAGCACCACCGCCAGGAGCAGCTTCAGCAGAAGCTCCAGCACCAGAAGAGCGAGCCCGAGCAGCAGAAGCCCCAGCAGAAGCAGAGTCAGGGATAGGGGGCGGGAGGGTGGCCCTGTCCCTCTTGCCAGGGATGGCGGCAGGTTGCTGAGACTTTCGCTTCTTCCCCATGGTTGTGGGGTTGCTGGCTGGCAGGGAGGCTGGCAGGAAGGCTGGCAGGAAGGCTGGCAGGCAGGCAGGCACCAAGGCTGGCAGGCAGACTGGCTGGCAGGGAGGCTGGAAGGCAGGCTGGCAGCAAGGCTGGAAGGCAGGCAGAGAGCAAGGCTGGCAGGGAGGCTGGCCAGGAGGCTTGGAGGCAGGCTGGCAGGAAGGCTGGCAGCAAAGCTTGCAGGCAGGCATGCAGGCAGGGCAGGCAAGGACTCGATGTATCCTGCAGCAGGTCTTTCCTCCGAATGCTGGCCACGTGCGAGCTGCTTACCTTTATATCCGCGTGGCTTACGCAATGCATCCCCCCCACATGCGCAATTAACGCCAGGCATCCGTTAGGCTTCCGCTGTGCATCCGCTGTGCATCCGCTTCATCTGCTGTGCATCCGCTGTGCATCCACTGTATCTGTTCTGCATCCACTTTGCTGCGGCCCCCCGGAAGCCTAGCGGATGTGCCATCTGCTCCCATCCGCTTCCATCCGCTGGGCTTCCATTCCGCATCCGCTTTCCATCCTCTCTGCATCCTCCCCGCGTCCGTGTTATCCACTCTGGTTATGCAAATTTTTGCCCCTTTTGAGAGCAGATAACAACAGATGGAACATTTTGCTCGTCCGTTGTGTCCATTTTGCATCCATTGGGCAGTGTGACAGGGCCTTTACCTGCTAAATATTTTGTTTGAATATTAGATCATTGCTAGGTATTTGAATACTACAGCAATATTGTATCTCACTGAGATATTCCATGGTCATAAATTAACATTTATATGTACAAATGTCCACAGGAGAGTTATTGACATTTCACACATGTAGGAAGAAGTGAGCTTCAATCAACTGCTATGACTATCATCTTGTCTTTTATGACTTTGTGCAAAGGAACATCACCACTACACCAAAGTTGCAATTTACAATGTCATATGTCCTAATAAGAGTTTGTAATAACAGTATTTGTGCAATGATGTCACCCATGTGCATTATTACACTTTGCTCCAGACATTACTATTAACATTTTCATAAAGGCAGTATTTTAAACAAAGAACTAGCATAGAACCTTCCATACAGCCTTCTTATTGTGGATGTGTTTTGGGGTTTTTGAAATTAAAATATTATCTGTTAATTCTGAAGACCTCAAATGATTTGTTGCTCTTGTTGCCAACATCAAATTTCCCTCCTCATTTCTCTATGACTTTGAGATAACATGACTAGGTGAAGTGTGCGGAAAGAGCTAGGATGGATCAGTCACTTCTAACCCTAACCCTAATCTAATCTAAACTCATTTCTATTAAATAATTTAAAATGGGTTATTATAATAAATTAAATTTAATAATAGTGGATTAAACAATAATAATGAATTAAATTTATACACTGCCCAACTTCCAGTGACTTTTAGTTATAAACTGGTTCACTTAGTATTATAATGTCAATATTTTCCCTTCCTGATGCTAAATATAATCATATCTTTCTAATAAGTTGAAGGATTTCCTAAAGTAGGCTTCTGTTACTATATTTTGTTTTCCAAATCCTATTCTCCTTGGTTCAATACTCCCACAACATTACCCTGCTTTGATTGGCAGTTTTATCACCCCATCATCATATGTGTCTTGGACTAGTTCTCATAGCCCCTTGCTATTGGCAAGACTAGTTTGGATTATATATCTACATGTGGTAACTTTTTATGAACTAATCTGTACTATGGATAAAAAGTTGTATTCTACTTTCCATCCATATTTTGTCTGCACAAATATATTCTAACTGTTCTAAATATATTCTATATGTTCTAGATTCTTGGAAAATATTAAATACATTGGTTTTTTATCTGTTTCTCTTTAAAATGACAAGAAGTCTATAGTCTATCATTAACATAAAAGATTTTGTTTGAACATGGACTTACCTTAGTGTGGAATTTGGCTACTTGTTTTTCATCAAGATTTAATTGTCTATAGACTCTTTTCTTGTAGCAAAACTGAAAAGTGAACAATATGCCAGTATTACTTATATTTTTAGAAATAATTTCTGAGATAATATATTATGCAAAAGATAAATCAGTTTTCAACATAGATTCAAATAATTATAAAAAATTATCAAAAGAATTATAAAATTAAAATATCGAAGAAAACATTTAAGTTTCTTTGACATAACCTTTGCATTAACTGCTCTATAAAACCATGAACAGCATCATCTTCTATGCTTACAGGTAAGTACAAATAAGACAGCTTCTCTTCTTGCATTTTTCATCTGATTCTAAATGTTGGTGCATTGATTAATAGAGGCAAAACAATACTCTATTTCTGGAATCATTAATCAGATTGCGTCTAGAGATTATCAGAGCTAGTACTTCAGCCCACAGTTTCAATTTGTAATGTGTCAGGAAATCACAATTTGTCAACTCATCCACAGTATTCACTAAATCAAAATTAAGCTTTCTTAACTGTGCTTTTGGCTTACTATCACATGTCCTTTGTTTTTTTTAATTATGTACAATATTTTTACTCATTATCTGACTGAAAATGTTCCTATCTTTTCACAAATTAGAAATTCCTTTAAGTAAGTAAGTAAGTAAGTAAGTAAGTAAGTAAGTAAGTAAGGAAGGAAGGAAGGAAGGAAGGAAGGAAGGAAGGAAGGAAGGAAGGAAGGCTGCTGTAACATGTAGTACACTGCTCAAAAAAATAAAGGGAACACTTAAACAACATAATGTAACTCCAAGTCAATCACACTTCTGTGAAATCAAACTGTCCACTTAGGTAGCAACACTGATTGACAATTAATTTCACATGCTGTTGTGCAAATGGAATAGACAACAGGTGGAAAGCAGAGGCAGGTAGCAAGACATCCCAATAAAGGAGTGGTTCTGCAAGTGGTGACCACAGACCACTTCTCAGTTCCTATGCTTTCTGGCTGATGATTTGGTCACTTTTGAATGCTGGCAGTGCTTTCATTCTAGTGGTAGCATTAGATGGAGTATACAACCCACACAAGTGGCTCAGGTAGTGCAGCTCATCCAGGATGGCACATCAATGCAAGCTATGGCAAAAAGGTTTGCTGTGTCTGTCTGCATAGTGTCCAGAGCATGGAGGCGCTACCGGGAGACAGGCCAGTACATCAGGAGACGTGGAGGAAGCCATAGGAGGGCAACAACCCAACATCAGACTGCTACCTCTGCCTTTGTGCAAGGAGGGACAGCAGGAGCACTGCCAGAACTCTGCAAAATGACCTCCAGCAGCCCACAAATGTGCATGTGGATGCTCAAACATTCAGAAACAGACTCCATGAGGGTGGTATGAGGGCCTGACGTCCACAGGTGGGGGTTGTGCTTACAGCCCAACACCATGCAGAACGTTTGGCATTTGCCAGAGAACACCAAGATTGGCAAATTCGCTACTGGTACCCTGTGCTCTTCACAGATGAAAGCAGGTTCACACTGAACACATGTGACAGACGTGACAGGGTCTGGAGACGCCATGGTGTCTGCTGCCTGCAACATTTTCCAGCATGACTGGTTTGGCAGTGGGTCAGTAATGGTGTGGGGTGGCATTTCTTTAGGGGGCCGCACAGCCCTCCATGTGCTCGCCAGAGGTAGTCTGACTGCCATTAGGTGCCAAGATGAGATCCTCAGACCCCTTGTGAGACCATATGTTGGTGCGGTTGGCCCTGGGTTCCTCCTAATGCAAGACAATGCTAGACCTCATTCAACTATGTAATGAACAAAGTATTTAATAAGAATATTTCATTCATTCAGATCTAGGATGTCTTATTTTTGTGTTTCCTTTATTTTTTTGAGTAGTGTATATTGACTTAGCTTGTTTTTGGCTTCTAAAAATTATTTGCCAAATAAGCAAAAGTTTTAATTAAATTTAGTTTCGTTTAGAAACTGACATTTCTGAACTATGAGCCATCGAAAGTCTATTTCTGCTCAGAAGGAAACAGGATTTACAGTGGAATTACAAGTTAACATTGTTCAGTAGTCACAAAATGGAGATGAAATATTTTAAAATATATTTGCCAAAATTACATCAATTTTAGTGGAGATGAAATGTTTTTTAAAACTACTGCAGGTTTCATAGTATGCAGGAATTACCCTGGAAAATGGATGAAAAGTTTCTACCTAGGAAATGGTCATATAAAAGGGGTGGGGGAAAGCCCACAATTGAATAATGAGCAGAGAAACAAACTTAAAAATGATCTAAATTGTAGCCCACAAGAGGCTACAGCAAGAGGCTCAGAAGGAAACACCCTCCTAAGGGTATAAAGGTGATAGCAGGAGAATTATACTTTCATACTTGCAAGATTCTGTTAATGTACATTAACATTTACATAAAAGTGAAATTAGTTTATCTGGTCATGTTTTCCGCCCAGCCTACCTGGTGAGTCTCACATGATCTTTTTCTCTGTACAAAATTAATTTATGTTTCCCATTTCCATTCATTGCACAATTTGTTTTCTCCTTTCTTTGCAGATTAATTTTTGTAATAGTTGCCAAAGGGCACAGCATAATAAATTATGGATGATAGTTGAGTGAACAATTTTGTTACATTAGTCAGGCATTTATCCCATCCTTTTAAGATACCAGGAATCACTGAGGAAAAGCCCTATTATAGTTTTTGCTATAACGGACCACAACCTCAATTTTTTTCAATCAGTCTATAAATTTTTCCTCCTGAATCCCTATTAAAATGAATATAATTGAGAAGTAGAGCTTGAGATTCAGACATTCAATTTCAGATAGATAATCCTTTAGTCTAAATATGTTTTTCTTCTATTCAGTAAAATTAACTAGATTGGATTATTGAAAGTCAAATTTATTTCATTCTTCCATTCTTCTTTAGATAGTGATTGCAAAGTTCTTTCAATCAAGAAAAAGTAGCATTGATAGTTCTGTGGGAAATAATTCTAAAGTCCATTAGACTTATATGGCCAAAGAATCAAAGTCTATCAAAACATCCAAATCAAACATGAAAACATAGTAAGAACTTAGAAGTAGAGGCAAATAAAAAACGTTTTAAAAAATTGAAATCAGCATGTCTCTATAACTCACTCTAATTTCTACTTAGTTATGGGAAGAAATTGGCACATATATTGCTAACTATGTTAAATCTTAGTTCTATACAAATATAATTATTCTTATTATTACTGTATCTTCTTTAATACCATGCATTCAATGATACATAGTAACATTTTCAGAAAGATTTCTGGTATTCTTATAGATAAGGATAAAATCACAATATTTGTACAAGTTATTATCTGAATATTATAATATACAGTAGTTATAATGCAATGAACCATTATCTATCTATGCTCTGCTCTTACTTTCATAAGTGGACATAAAAATATAACTGGAATACACAGCCTCAGTAACTTAGTGTCTTAAAAGTTTTATAATAGCAATGTCGATCTACAAAAATTAAATAAAAGTAGCACTGGACTTACAATTGTTTAATAACAGCCCATAATTATGATGGCTTCAGAAAGGATGTTTTATAGTGCACAAAACACTTCTAGTCATTTGAGTGGTGTGGTGGCTTCGGGGTGAAGTTCTCGCCTCACAATCAGAAGGTTGTGAGTCAATTCTAGGTAGAGGCAGATATTTCTCTCTCTGGATATGATGAGAATATATCTGCTGAATATAACTCACTCTGCATTGGCAACAGAAAGGGCATCCAGCCAGTAAACACTCAGCTCCATTCAGTTGCCTGGACATAATCCCATAAGGGATTATGGGGTCATTAAAAGGTGATGATGAAAGCACTTCTAGCCACTGCAAAATGTTGCACTACCACCCCTTTGGGCATATGATCATGATTTGGGTGCTCTGCGACCAGTCTGCACTTACAACCCATTGCCAAGTACCCTGCAATATCTTCTCTCTATCTTCACCAGAAAGTCCATTGGGGAAGCCAGAAGAGAAAGTTGTGCGATGCTGCCTGTCAACAGGACTGCCTCTTGTCTCTGAGAATTGGCTGAAAGAGCTGCCTTCCGAAGGGAGCTAAACTCCTTCAGTGGGATACAGAAACTGAGATAAAATCCTGAAGGTTTCAGATCCATTCCTGCATCCCTTCCTACCAAAGGAATTTCCTTTCATGTACAGAAGGGGAGCTGAACTCTTTCAGCAGGCAGTTCTTTCAGCCAGTTCCCAGAGATAAGTAGAAGCCAAAATCCAAGCAAAGAATGGACAGTAACTGCAATAAGATGAGGAATACCAGTAGGAGAAGCCAGTATAGGCTGCACATGAGCATCAGTTTGCTCAGAGGCTGAAAATTCTGCTTGAATTTCAGCAGGGAATATTTCCAACTCCTGAGTAGAACCTCTCAGGGTTTCTCTCTGTGAGACATTCCTTACCTAAGATTTCATCTGCTTAACAATCTACCAGGACTGCTGAGTTTAAGCAAATATGGCAGTCATGTGACCTTTCAGCTAACAACTATTTCATTCAATGACCAAGATTCTGGTCCCAATTGTAGTCATAAGTTGAGGATACCCATTTTCCCTTTGAACCAAGGGGTTAATAATCTGAAAATTAGATTGGCCCCCAATCTAGCATTCTTTTGGAAGGCCCCAAAGATGTGGTTCTGCCAGGAGGCCTGGGAACTCAAGCAGGATGGAGCCCATTAAATGGCTGGTATGAATGTGTGTTGTCTCTGGGGTAGGTGGGGGTTATTTTTTTTCTTTTTTTTTCTTTTATATTGGGATTTTATGTCCTGTAACCTGCCTGGAGTCACCAAGTGCAAGTAGGAGGCAATATAAATTTTCTAAATAAATAAATTACTATAAGAGCATTAAACATGTAATTGGTATCTCAGTGGTTTCCAAATTGTAATCTGTGAGGGAGATGTGAGGTTTTCAAATATAACTAAAGAAAATAAAAATATTCTTCAAGTCTTATGAAAAAGAATAGATTTAATGGAATGGAAATGTTAGTGGAACCCAGGACCGGAGTTAGATTAAAATGGTTCTTTTGATCCTATTTTATAATATTTATTTATTTGTTTGTTTGTTTATATATTATGCCTTTCAGCAAGGTTTCCACAATGGCAAAATATTTTGTCCAAAGTTCCCCAAAAGCTAAACATAGCCCCTACATGGATTATGTAGCTGGCAATCATCCAAACACCATTTTTAGATTCCTTTTTTTCAAAGTCACTCTGCTGGTTCAATTTTAGATTTCAACACCTCATAAAGACATTTTAACCCACAAACTGTAAACTGTTTCTTTGTCTGAAACCACTAGATTGTTAAAATTATAATTTCTTGTTAGTTTCTAAACTTGAAATAATTTTTTTAAAAATACCTCTAAGGATGGAACACCCTTGTTGATATTTTGTGGATATTCCATAAGAAGACGTTCTTCGTCCAAAAATTTCCCATCTCTTCCATTGTTTGCTGGCTGGAATAGGCCATAATTGAGAACATCTTTCAAACTTTGATTCAATGTACAAAGAATTCGTTGTTTTGCAATCCATACTGAAGCCTCAGGATTAAATCGAACACACTTCTGTAAAGAAAAAAGAGACACACATGACAATTTCTATATTTATATCAGCAATTCTATACCAAATAAACAGTTAATTTTACTATTTAATGTACATACTACAAATAAATAATTTTGCTCATGTCTATGCTATTAATACAACTAGAGACAAAGAAGCATAATGGCATTGTATTAACCTTTGCTGAAGAAATCTGAATTTAATCACAAACCTTATTAAGATACCATAAAAGGAGTGTAGCTATTTATCTGATACAAACCTATGCATATTAACAGAAATAAATGCAACTGAATTCAGCTGGACATACCATCAGGAAGTTGAAAATAAAATTCAAATCTAAACCTAGATTAGACCCAGTAAACTTAATTAATTTGAATCAAGGTTTAGTTCCAAGTCAAATAAAATTCTGGATTCTTGGAAAAATGGCTTGAAATGCCAGATGTAGCACACTACAACACAAAAGATATTATGGATAGACGTTACTACTGTTATACAAAGCCAAAGAGGTTCCAACAATTTGGGATTTCAGTATCAAAAGAGGTTGAACTTTTCCATTTTATGTTAATCCCAAAATCTGTTTGGTTCATATTTCTAAATAGGTATCCTAATAAAGGAGAATGTTTGTTGCTCAAGCTTGAAATAAGGGGTCCTTTGGTACTCTCTGAATTTGCTTGTTTTCTTGCTAGTTTGGGCAATTTATTTATTCATTTATTTGGTTTGCCAATTGCTTACAAGATAATGGGTATAACTAAAAACATAATTATGAATACATGGATACATATCAGAAAAAAATAAATAAAAGAAACAATAGGACAGGGATGATAGGCACATTGGTGTGCTTATGCACGCCCCTACGGACCTCTTAGGAAAGGGGTGAGGTCAATAGTAATGAAATGTCTGCAAGAAAACAAGCAAGCTCAGAGAGTACCACAGACTGCTCCAATAGATTCCCTTAAAACTTAGCTCAAGAAATAGATTGCAACAGAATATTGGATTTAACAAAAAAAAAACAACTATGCAAATTATTTTTCTTGATTGAAGAACCATGACAGGAAAATTATGCTATTATTACATTCACAGTGTGCTCACTACTCAATGCCTGCTGAATTTTAATATGATGCATACCTTCTTTTTAAAGATTAAGTACACCTCATTGAGAAATATTTGGTGTATAATAGGAAATAATTGGATATAAAATCAGAGTAGATCAAGTGAATTTGGTACTGACTAAACATATTTAAATTGGGAACCAAAGCTTTAAGTGGGCAAATTTGCCTGTATCAGCAAGTAATTTGCCTATATCATCAAACTGCTAGTTCATACAGTTTTAATCAATAGGTACCATCAAGTTAATGAGCATTTTTTCACAAAATACATCAAGCCAAAATCAAAATAAATACACCATGAAATTAGTGTTACAGGCAGATACATATATTATGTTCAAGGAGAGGAAGGCTAATTACATAAGTCCCCAAATTTCTTTTTAGAAGATTCTATGACCATGAAAAGTTAGCTAATTATTTACAAAGCTAAAACTGATACATTACTAACAAAAATTTGACAAGAAAGCCCCTCAGGTTAATAATCCTAAAATTATTATTATTTATTTAGAGTATAATGAGAACAGAAGTAAACATATATCAGATGTACATCTCTTGGGCTTCATGGCCCTGATAAACAGATGCATATAAAATCAATCCTAAAATAATGTCATATTAACCAAATATTAATCAGTGAAATGATGATTAATATATTGCATTAATTAACCATTTCAGAAATTGTAAAGCCACAGAATTTAAAGCTGTCATAAAAAAACAGAGCGTATCAAGCATTTATATCATGAATTAGGGTAGACAAATTGGTAGACTGGGAGCTGGCTGGTCTGGAGATAACTTTCCAGGAAAGAATTTTCAATGTTAACAGTTCCGAATTTTTCTTCAAGGAATGGAGCAATTGGAGACACATGCATCCTAAAAGCTAGGGACTGTTGGTAACAAAGGTGTGTCCTCACAGCTCTGACAGACTCAGTCCAATCAGCTAGCAAGACGAGGTCAACCCATTTCTGGATCCTGTCTCCACCACAAAGAGAATGTCATAAAGACTAAAGCAGCAGTTTTCTGAGAATGTGCTGCAAAATTTCCATGGGTATGTCACATCGCTCAGAATCCCAGCTTCCATGACATCACCAAGGATGGACTGCTTCCATTTATCCTCTCATGTCTCAGCAACATCTATGAGATACTATGTGTTATGAGTTAAAAACATTTGGAAGCTTCTGGTCTAAAATATTAAGCAGAAATTAACTTGGATTAATCTTTATTTATAAAAACAAATAATAAAGTCTGGGTCAAGTGAAGATTTCTTTATTACTAAGGAAATGTTTTCATGGAATTGTACATTAGAATTTCACTAATAGATTTGAGGGATTAGATTTTTTTTATTAAAAATGTTATATACAGTATTAAACCTTTCTAAGACTAACCAGGAGGTATCCCTAAAAACTAAAGTAGCATTTATAATTTCACACATTATCTGTCTGAACTGCTCAAAGCAAAAATAGTTCTGTAATTCTCTCAAGTTGAACAGGGAATTCTAAAATAATTTTTTCTTTAATTGCATAGTATTAACAAAAAGTACTTTACTGAGGAAAAAGATGACACTAAAGGTCACCGTTTTTTAAGTACGTTCAAAATTTAAACATGTTTAAGCAAAATTAAGGTTTTTTTTTTACATAAAGAAATGTATGACTGGATCCACAGTCTAAACTAAAGTTCTGTCAGAGGAAGGAAAAGCTTTACATAATCTACTATAAAGCACAAATTTCCTACCTTGGGTTCAGAAAACAGACTAAAAATGGTTTGTCCTTCCATCTCAAACCCTTTCAATGAGCTCTATGTAATAGGAAAGTGACAACTAAAAAACTTTGGATTACAAAATTATTTCAATCTTGGTGTATATAGAAGACCCTGATTCATTTTTAGATACATAAGCTATTTAATAAAGTATGAATGCACTTTCAGGTACATATATGTTCATGTAATAGCTCTATTCAAGATAATGCTCTTAGCTACAAACTGGAAATATTTGTTTTCTATGCAAAATAAACATACAGGTTTGCAAACCATGTGGAGGATAAAATTATGTCAATTAGCATTCATGGAAGATGTTCTAGTATCAGTGAACATGCCAACAAAGAAGGGTGAAATTATTTTGAGCATTTTATATACTAACATTCAAAAGGGGAATTTAAAAAAGGACTATGCAAATTGTTTGTCTTGCCTGAAGAACTGTGACAGGAAAATTATGTGGCTATTAAATTCTCAATGGGTTCACTGCTCAGTGCAATACTGAATTTTAATATACTTAGGAAACATACCATCTTTATAAAGATTAAGTACACTTCATTGAATGATACTTGATGTGTGATGTATAATGCTAAATCTACACCAAAATCTGGGAAAACAGATACTCCTTTTTTGGAGAAGTTTCTGAACTTGAAATAGCATATAACTTCCTAGTTAAATAGTTAGTACTTAACCTCTGAAATAAGAATGCAAAATGCAGATGAAATGAAATGAAGTGCATTTTGTCTATTTTATTTACTGTATAAGTTATCAACTGAGGATGTGAGAGCATAGATGGTCAGTTTTCTCATCTGCTCCACTGCTTCTCAGCTAATCTGACAGCTTCTCCCAAGCACAGCTGTAGCAAGACAGCCAATCTCCAGACTTAAATAGGTACATACAAATGGAATCAGTGCAGTTTACAATTAGAACAGAACATTTGTAGCTCAGGGTTGAATTGAGGTCCTTGGTTCTCTCTGGGTTTGGTTATTCAAATATTATTGTAAAACTTTATCCTTATATTAGACAGTTTATGGGCTTTTAAAAAGATTTTTCTGGAATGTTACAAACTAGGATCAAATAGAAAGCTTGCTTATTTATTTATTTTTTAATTTAGTTAAACTTAATATTGTATCATTTTGAGATTTAAAAAAATACACTCTGCTTTGTAAATTACAAATGTTTTGTGATATTTTACCTAATTCATTTTCCCATAAACTTCTTAATGGAGAACTTCACTGCTATAATTGGATAAATTTACATTTTAAGTTTGTGTTTGCATATTATTTTTAAATAGAAAAATTGATATGAAAATGTGGCCCAAATTTCTTGCCCATCAGAAGTTGATACTCATGGAAACCTTCTGCATCAGTATTTCCTGTCAGATCACTGTACAATTAATCATAAAATTTCTATCTCTGTAAGAAATTATAAATATTAAGATGGGTGAAATAATTACTCATGATCCTTCAGTGAAGTATTTTTGTATTTGTTCTATTCACATAAAACAAATAGAAAAATATATGATTTAGCCAAGACAGAACGTAAACATAAATTAAGAAAAAGTGGAATGGAAACAGGAAGTTAAGGCACTTTTTCCCAGTATAAATAAATAAAGTACAAAATAAATATTGGTTTATTAAATTCTTATATTTTAGTCACCATGAACTATTGAGATTATAGCTCAAACCAAGCTCAATCTATATGCGCTTTCACTCATTATTAATCCAAAATTTCTAAATGCCAATAGTTGCATGGGTATCCATTTTGTTGGAAGATACATGAGCATTCTGCTTCCTTTTTCTGGTGATAAAAGCACACAGTTTAATCTCTTATTCCCCAAACCAGTGTGATTGGAAACATACTTAACTGAGTCATATTTTTCAATACTATTTTCTGACTTTTGGTTTAAGTATCTATCAAATGAACAAACAGTAAAATATCATTGGTGACCTAAAACTAATCTTTCCCCCCCCACCCCACCCCTCAGGTTTTCAAGATTATGTAATTATAGCTTATATCAACAGAGTTCTAGTGTTTCTTATGGTTCCTATTTCTTGGCCAGGTCTCCCTCAAATACATGTTGTTGTTTTCTAAGTTCCATTTTAATTAATTACCTCCCCAACAAATAGTACCCACTTAAGATGATTTTGGAAAGCCAAAGAATGCAGAACTGATTAGGAGCTGTACTGTTACTGCTGGCTTCTGATGAAGTCAATAGGGAATCCAGCAGGAAGTCACAAATGGTGATCATGTGACATAACTGGAACTACTGGAACTGCTATTGTAAGTTGGCACTGTCACATATTGTGCTTTATGATCGCATTGTTTAGTGATAGAATCCAGTCTCAATTACCATACTCAACTGAGGACTACCTATATTCATCAAGCTACCATCCACATTCTCTTTAATTGCTATGTATGGATTTTTTTTATTTTATATTTATATTTTATATTTAAGAAAAACTACCAAGAAGTCTTTTATCATTAAACATTCTAATCACACTGTTGAACAAATTTGATCAAGAGATTTTTCATGGGGTTATCCTTACAGTTTGCTGTAGATCTGGTATTATAATCCGTATCACTAATGTGTTATTCTGGTCATCTTCCATTTTGCTACTTGGCTTTTCTGCTGTCGCCTTGATGGTGTCATAAATGGTTTCTTCTTTGGAGCTGTCTGATTCTGATTCCACTGAATAATCTGAAAAGCTCCGAGCCATCTCATCTTCACTTGATGTTGGACTACGGGGCATGTTCAGCAAATATTACAGTCAGCTAAAAACACAAAAGACAAAACAACAATTGGTTCCATATATAACATTTTTAACCCAGACAGAAAAGGGAATGCATTTGTTTTAATTGTTTTAGCCCGTTCTAAATAACTTTGCAAGTATTGGGGCAGAGGGGATCTCTGGAAAATAGAGAACCAAGTAAATTAAATAATGCTGTAGATTAAAATGGGATTAACCATAATAGAAGTTTACATGTTCAATAAATAATTATCTACATGAAATTATATGGAAAATATATCGCATAGAAATCTGGGGAAGGTGATTTTGATTCTGAGCGCTGCTATTTTTGATGTGCTAAACCTTTTTAACAATAAATATTCCAATATAGCTTTGAAATACCATATTAGAGATGAATGTTTACACTGACTTTCTCTTTTAAGCCAAAAAAATTCCTGAGGGTGCATTTCATATTCTTATGCTTCATTGAACTGTGAATTAATACAGCTCTCTACAATACCTTAAGCCAATAAAAAGCATAAACACTAATTCCTATTGCTACCAATCTCACAAATGAAAATTTTGTTAGCCAATACAGGACTACAACAAACTTTTTAGAAAATATTTAATTAGGTTAGCAATGTGGTGCTCAAGGACCTATCCTATCTTTGCATCTTTCTATCTGGCTATCTTTCAGTCTCTCTGTCCATCTATCCACTCTCCAAAGCTACAGGTGAAACTCGAAAAATTAGAACATCATGCAAAAGTTCATTTATTTCAGTAATGTAGCTTAAAAGGTGAAACTAATATATGAGAGAGACTCATTACATGCAAAGCAAGGTAGTTCAAGCCGTGATTTGGCATAATTGTGATGATTATGGCTTACAGCTCATGAAAACCCCAAATCCACAATCTCAGAAAATTAGATTATTACATGCAATCAATAAAACAAGAATTGTACATAGAACAATATCGGACCTCTGAATAGTATAAGCATGCATATGTACTCAGTACTTGGTTTGGGCCCCTTTTGCAGCAATTACTGCCTCAGTGCAGCGTGGCATGGAAGCTATCAGCCTGTGGCACTGCTGAGGTGTTATGGAAGACCAGGATGCTTCAATAGTGGCCTTCAGCTCTTCTGCATTGTTCGGTCTCGTGTCTCTCATCTTTCTCTTGGCAATGCCCCATAGATTCTCTGTGGGTTCAGGTCAGGTGAGTTTGCTGGACAATCAAGCACAGTAATCCCACGGTCATTGAACCAGGTTTTGGCGCTTTTGGCAGTATGGGCAGGTGCCAAGTCCTGCTGGAAAATGAAGTCTGCATCCCCATAAAGCTCATCTGTGGAAGGAAGCATGAAGTGCTCCAAAATCTCCTGGTAGACAGCTGTGTTGACCCTGGACTGAATGAAGCACAGTGGACAAACACCAGAGTGTGGAACACAGACTGTGGAAACTTCACACTGGACTTCAAGCATCTTACAATGTGTGCCTCTCCATTCTTCCTCCAGACTCTGGGTCCTCGGTTTACAAAGAGATGCAAAAGTTGCTCTCATCAGAAAAGAGAACTTTGGACCACTGAGCAACAGACCAGGTCTGTTTTTCTTTAGCCCAGTAAGACGCTTCTGTTTGTTGTTCAGAAGCAGCTTGACAAGAGGAATACGACATTTGAAGCCCATGTCCAGGATCTATCTGTGTGTGGTGGCTCTTGATGCACTGACTCCAACCTCCACTCCTTGTGAAAGTCCCCAACACTTTTGAATGGCCTTTTCTTGACAATCCTCTGCTTGTGCACCTTTTTCTTCCACACTTTTCCCTTCCACATAACTTTCTATTAATGTGCTTTGATACAACACTTTGGGAACATCCAACTTCTTTTGCAATTACCTTTTGAGGCTTTCCCTCCTTATGGAGGGTGTCAATGAAGGTTTTCTGCACAACTGTCAGGTCAGCAGTCTTTCCCATGATTGTGCTTCCTACTTGAACCAGACTGAGAGACCATTTAAAGGATCAGGAACCCTTTGCAAGTGTTATGGCTTCATTAGCTGATTGGAATGAGACACTTTGAGCCTAGAATATTGAACCTTTTCACAATATTCTAATTTTCTGAGATTGTGGATTTGGGGTTTGCATGAGCTGTAAGCCATAATCATCACAATTATGCCAAATCACGGCTTGAACTATCTTATTTTGCATGTAGTGGGTCTATCTCATATATTAGGTTCACCTTTTAAGTTGTATTACTGAAATAAATGAACTTTTTCATGATATTCTAATTTTTCGAGTTTTACCTGTACATGAAATACCAAATCTCAAAACCATTTCCTGTTCTGTCATGAAATCTCAGTGGATAACCAGTAGAATAGTCACCCTCTCTTAGAGCAATCTATTTCAGTGTTGTTATGACATTAGTCCTTACAGCTTTATTGGCA
Organism: Laticauda colubrina; assembly: GCA_015471245.1. Lineage (NCBI taxonomy): Eukaryota > Metazoa > Chordata > Lepidosauria > Squamata > Elapidae > Laticauda > Laticauda colubrina. The sequence continues at coordinate 68,915,839 of BLBF01000005.1, read as the reverse complement.
AGAATTTCAGAAGTGGGTTTCTATTGACTCCTTCCTAGGGCTAAGAGATAAGTGACTGACCTGAGCTCAACCAGCTAGCTTTCTGCCTAAAATAGGACTAGAAGTTACATCTTTCCAGTTTCTACCCTGGTACCTTAATCACTACACCACAGTAGCTCTCTGAATGACCAAATGGGCTGCATTCTCTATTTCTTTAATTTCTTACAAAGCCTTATTCATCAGCAGTTTTTCCCATGGATGCTTTTTCAAAAGGCCACTGGATTTTTGAAAAACAAAGTACAGTTGCCTTATGAAAAAGCATCCTTGGGACAACCATGACCATAATTGAGAATTTCCATAGAATTTTTCCATATAAGGCACTGTTTTCACAGCTTTTAAGATAGCGTCCTACCTGTCCCCTTGCAAGATGAATAAGAATGAAAATATCAATATATGCCATTTATAATTTTATTTTCATTGCTTATTTGCCACTTTTTCAGTAGCTGTCCTTTACATTTGAGCATTTGTTGTTGTTCTTTAGGATATATGCCCTTAGAAGAGGCTAGGCACTAACACTTCAGGAGAATCCAGAAAATTGACTGTTTAATTTTGATTTTAGGGTATTTGCATTTGGGAACCAAAGCCAAAACAATGTACAGCATGATGCAGTCACAATTGTTCAAGAGACATTTCTATTCCTTGGAGAGGGTTTAGGGGAGTACAATGAGCGCCTTGAGGGTCCCAGGAAAAAGAACTTTCAGTTGCCCTCAAGATACTCAAGTGTTGTTGACCATCTCAGTCTATCCCCAACTATAATCCAAAACTCTTTCAAAGGCATTCCAAAACATTTTCAGTCCTACCCAGCCACATATATTTTGTTTCCCCTTCCATGAATGAGACCGGTATAATAAGCTTGTCTAATCTATCTTTTACTTATATTACTTGCCCAAACTAGGTGTGTTTGACTTTTTATATTCAAGCAATTCCTGAATACAAATGATGCTAGAGAATGGAAGGTCAAAAGTCTTAAGGCTGCAAAGTTTGGACATCCCTGTTCTAAGTATGTTTTACGTGTTTTTTATATTTTTCTATGTTCCGTCCGGAAAAACGCGAGGTAGACCGGGTTCCAACAACAAAGTCTTTATTAAGTAACACAGTTGGGAAAACGGAACATTGGCTCAGGCTGCAGCAGCCTTTTATATCTTTTTCTCTGCCGGCTTTAGCCAATGACAAGTATTTGATATTTGCCGCCTTTTTAGCAGCTATGTGGATTGGTTCCTATTGAACCAATCCCCATTCGAGTTCTTTAGCCAATCAGAATTCAGTCTTTAGGAGTCTACTATTTTTATACAGAACACCCCTCCCCTCTTGGTTTAGTCCTACGTGGTGACGTAGTCGCGTATGTAGGTGGGGCTTCTTTTGACTCGACTGGACTTGCGCAGTTCATTTCTGTTGGAGACTTCGACCGGTTCGGATGGGGTTGTTGTCTCTCCGGTCTTTCTCCATGGAACCGCCTGGAAGGGTGAGTCAGCCATTTTACTGCCGCCTGATTTTCTTAGGCCGGTGGTTTTGCCGCTCCCTCCTGGTTTGTCAGGGCAGGTCGAGCTGGCCTGGCTGGCCCCTTCAATTGGACTCCTCTCGCAAGTTTCTTCTAACTGTAAGTCTCTTTTTTGCTCTTTTTGGAAGTTATTGTATTCTGTGTTTAATTTAAACGGTTCTTTATTATTTTCTCGTATTTCCCCCCCCTCTTTGGTTTGATTTTCATCGTTTTTTAATATTTGTGGTTGTGTGTTTGTATTTCTTTCAATGTTTCGGAAACGAAGCTGGTCTATGTGCCTCTTCCATTCCTTGCCGTCGTCTATGGTTAGTCAGTAGGACCGGGGGGCTGTAATTTGTGTAATTTTTCCTGGAAGCCATAATGGGTCCCCGGTAAAGTTTTTTGCATAGACTAGGTCGCCTATTTCAAATGTCCTGAAACGGGTGGAGGAGTCGGGGGGGGGGTTTCTGGTGTATAGTTTGGGTGCAATCTGTCTAGTTGAAATCTAAGTTTTCCCCCCATTAGTAGTTCCGCCGGACTTTTGTTTGTTATGGTACTGGGTGTGATATGCTGGAGGGTGAGTAGGCGATTTATTTTATCTTGGACATCCCCAATGTCCATCCTTTCTAAACCTTCTTTGGTAAATCTAACCATTCTCTCTGCCCTACCGTTTGCAGCCGGGTGGGCCGGTGCGGTTAGGGCATGTCTGATACCTAGGGAGGCTAGGTATTGTTCGAATTGGATGCTCGTTAATTGTGGCCCGTTGTCGGACACTAGGACGTCCGGCAGGCCATGGGTTGCAAAGAGTTTGTCAAGTTGTTTAATAACGGTTTCAGTTGTCGTAGATGGCATGATTTTAACCTCTAGCCAGTTTGAGTATGCATCTACGACAATTAGGAAGGTATGTCCCTTAGTTGGACCCGCAAAGTCTATGTGGATTCGTGACCAGGGGCCTCATGGGGTTTCCCAGTCCCTTATGGGTGCTTGTGGTGGGGAAGGCCTATTCCTTTGGCATTTGTTACAAGAGTTTACCCAGTATTCGATGTCCCTATCTATACCCGGCCACCAGACACAGCTTCTACCAAAGCTTTTCATTTTAACAATTCCAGGGTGGCCTTCGTGAAGCATATTGAGAACCCTCATTTGTAATTTGGAGGGGATAACTACCCGATCACCCCACAACAAACATCCTTCTTGAATTGAGAGTTCAGTTTGTCTGGTCCAGAAAGGTTTAAAGTTCTCAGTTTTTTGGTTTTCCGGCCAACCTTTACCTACCCAGTTCAGTATATGGGCAGTCAATGGGTCTTTTGCGGTGGCTCTGGCGACATCATACGCAGATATGGGCAGATTTGGGCATATCTCTATCTGCAGGGTGGTCGTCGTCGGTGCCGGGTCTTCCTCTAGAGTTGGTAGTGGTGCTCTGCTTAACGCGTCTGCATGGGAGATTTGTTTCCCAGGGCGATGTATTAGGGTGTAAGAGTAGGTTGCTAGGAATTCTGACCATCTAGTCATTCGCGGGGACAAAATGTTCGGTGTTGGCTTGTTTCCCGCCAAAATTCCCAGTAGCGGTTTATGGTTCATTACTATTACAAATGTCCTTCCATATAGGTACTCGTGGAAACGTTTTACTCCGGCGACGATTGCCAGGGCTTCCCTGTCTAATTGACTGTAATTTCGCTCGGTTTTAGACAGAGTCTTTGAATAGTATGTGACGGGTGCCTCTCTTCCATCTGGCAATTTGTGACTCAGAATGGCACCGACTCCAAATGGTGAGGTGTCGCAGGTCACCGTCAAAGGCATTGTGTTGCTAAAATGAGTAAGAATGGTGTTTGATGTTAATAAGTTTTTTATTTTTTGGAAGGCTTTCTTTTCTCTATAACCCCAAGTCCAAATTGTTTGCTTATCCAGTAATTGGTGCAATGGTTCTGCTATTGTTGCTTTGTGGGGTAGGAACACATTATAAAAATTTATTAGTCCCAAGAATGCCTGCAGTTCAGTTTTGTTCCATGGTTCTGGTGTGTCTTTAATAGCTCTGACCTTTTTTTCGGTTGGGTGTATACCCTCTCCGTCTATCAAATAGCCCAAGAATTCGACGCGATCAGTCATTAAACAGCATTTTTCTTTTTTTACTTTAAGGCCAGACTCTCTGAATTTATTTAGTACGTCTTTAAGTCTTTTTTTAAGTTGGGTCACATCTTTGGCCGAAATTAGGACGTCGTCGAAGTATGGTACGACTCCTTTTATACCGTTTAATAGGCGTTCCATGAGGCTCTGGAAAATGCCTGGAACTACACTCACTCCAAATTGGAGTCTGTTGCATTCGAATGCCCCTTTGTGAATCACTATTGTTTGTGCTTCAGCCGTTAAAGGGTCTACTGGGAGCTGTTGGTACGCTTGTGCTAAGTCTAGTTTAGCGAAAACTTTTCCTCCCCCAAGTGAGTGTAATAAGTGTTCTACGACTGGCACCGGGTATGCGCTTTGGTGCAACGTGTGATTTAGGGTAGCCTTGTAGTCACCACAGATTCGAACTGACCTGTCTGGTTTAATTGGCGTTACAATTGGTGTTTCCCATTTGGCATGGTCTACAGGCTCTAAGACCCCTTGATTTATCAATTTATCTAGTTGTTCCTCTATTTTTGCTTTTAGAGCAAAAGGAACTCGTCTGACCTTTAGTCTTCTAGGGGCTACTTGGGGGTCTAGACTAAAAGAAATTGGGGTTCCCCGATACCTGCCTAGGGAGCCATCGAAAACGTCCTGGAATTCTTGGATGAGGTCTTCTTCCCAGTCGGTTGCGGCCACCCGGTCTACTCCGGTCATCCCGATGCCCAATGGTGTGAACCATTCGATGCCCAGGAGGCTTGGTCGGTCTCGGTCGACTATTGTCAATGGTAGTACAGCGACATGTTGCTTGTAGGCAACTCGGAAATGTGCCAGGCCTACTACAGGAATTTGGTTTCCTTGGTAGTCCTTGAGGGTTAATTTTTGTCTCTGGAGTTCCTTGATTTTGATATCTGGAACCAGTTTTTTGATGGTGTCCCATGACACCATTGATAGGAAAGATCCAGAGTCAACCTCCATCTCGCAGGGGTTGTCTTCAATTTTTACAATTATTTTTACCTTCTTCCCGCTTTTCGTCTGAGCGCTTCCAATAGTGAAAGTCTGGTATGCTTTCTCTCGGTTAGTGGCTTGCTTGTTTCGCTGCCACTTTCTCTCGGGTTGTCTTGGCTCAGCTTTTGCTGGGGAGTTGCTGTGTCTTTTTGGACTGTAATTTTTTTTGTTCCTGCAGACTTTCTCGATATGCCCCCTTTTCTTGCATGCTCTGCAAATGGCATCAAGGAATCTGCAATCGGCTCGAGGATGGTTTCCCCCGCAGCCAGCGCATTCCCGCCGATTTCTGTTTTTGCACCCTTTCTTGTTGGCGTATAGGCGGTGGACTTCGTCGTCTTCCTCCGCAGATTCTGATGTCTCATCGAATTCTTCGTAGTGCATGGTGATGGGAGATTGTTTCTTCCCTCTGGCCGGGCTTGTTTCATCATTGTTCGCGTTCATTTGCTTCATTTTGACTGCCAATTTTTTCGCGGCTTCAGCGGCCGTGGCTTCTGCGATAGCTTCGGCTACTGTTATATTGGGTTTATTCAGCAGCTTGCTCTGTATGTTAGAGTCTCTTAAACCCAATATTACTCGATCCCGCATTGCTTCATCTAAGTTCAGAAACTCGCACGCTCCCCCTATTTGTCGGAGGGCTGCCACAAAATCAGCGATGGTTTCACCTTCTTTCTGGTCTCTCAGATAAAATTTGTGCCGCTTGATTAGATTTGACACCACCGGTGCATAGTGGGCCTTTAGTGTTCTTTGGAGCTCTGTCCAAGTCAATTGTTTCACATCTCGGGGCTTTACCAAAGCCTTGGCCATTTTGAAGATTGAGGGCCCACAGTGTGTCAAGAAAACAGCTCTCTTGCGCTGGTCTGAGATTTCCTCCATTTCATTGCTTTCCAGATACATCTGGAAACGGTCTACGTAGGATTCCCAATCTTCTTCATTGGGATTGAAGGGTGCGGGCGGCGCGTTGTTTCCAGCCATTGTTTTTTGTCTGGTTTTTTATCTGTCGCCGCATGCTCAGTCTCGCGTTTAGGATGATCCCACCTTCGTCACCAGTGTTCCGTCCGGAAAAACGCAAGGTAGACCGGGTTCCAACAACACAGTCTTTATTAAGTAACACAGTTGGGAAAACGGAACATTGGCTCAGGCTGCGGCAGCCTTTTATATCTTTTTCTCTGCCGGCTTTAGCCAATGACAGGTATTTGATATTTGCCGCCTTTTTTGCAGCTATGTGGATTGGTTCCTATTGAACCAAACCCCATTCGAGTTCTTTAGCCAATCAGAATTCAGTCTTTAGGAGTCTACTATTTTTATACAGAACATTCTACTTTGTTATTTACTATTTTTATGACCTGTGATGTATAAGTAAAGTTTACTTTTCTTGATATCAAGAGATTTAGAGTAAAATAAAGTATTCTCAGAAGCAGGGATGGAAGAACTGTAAATATATACCCAAGGCAAAGAAATCAAAGCCTTGCTATCCCCCAAATGAACTTCATCATTTTCTTCCTCCTGCTGCTGATCCAGGATTCAGGCCCAGGTGCAGTTTGGGACATGTGCAGCAAACACAACTGGGTGGTGGAGGCTCATCTACCAAAGGGAGCTCGTGGGCCTGGCTGGTAAGGAAGTGATGGAATAGAGCTGCCAGAGGAGGCAGAACAGTGGTGCAAGTGGCAATTCCCCAGGTAAAGGTGGCATATGCCAACATTGTGTGAGTTACAGCTGTTGGCAACAGAAATGAGTAAGCTGCCAACAAACTTCTTCTAGAATACATCTTTGTAGCTCTAATTATTAGATGGTACTTGCGACTTCAGACACATAAATATACTCATCCACTTACTCAAACCTGTTACCAAACATGATTTCTTAAGCTGACAAAACAAATGCCTAAAAACATATAAGAAAATATCCTTTCATGCGGAAATAGCAGGTGTCTTTCATCCAGATCTGTATGCGTCCCTGCTTCCTCAAGTCACGAATTGAATTTCTACAGAAAATAAACTGATGAGAAGATCATTTTGCTCTGCTCATAAGGTTTTCAACCTATGAAATAAACAATAAGATTCAAAATGTGACTTGAATGGCAACAGCCTGCTGATATATAAACAAAAAAGGAATGTGTTCCATTCAGTAACTCTGAATTGTTAACAAGCATTCAGAGGTGCCAGAAAGGAAAAGAGGTAACAGTTTGCCAAAATTAAATAGCCTTTCCATTAAATTTTCAATTCAAGTGCTACTCTAGGGGTGTTTCTGTCATAATATTGCCATCTTCTTAATTCTGCTAAAGCAAATGTGAGGAGGCTAAATAGGACTTTTTTTTTTTTCATAAGCATCTCTTTTCAACTGAATGAACTGAAACAGTATTTTTCTTCTGGAAGCCTCCTGCACAAATCAAGGCTTTATCTGACATTGCTATGGTGAATTTTTTAAAAGCACCTTTTGAAACCAAAACAACACACAGAGTTCAGTTCAATTGGTTGTAGGGACTGCTGGTTTATTCTAACTATGGTTAAGTGATTTAGGAAACTTGCTTTTATGGCCAAAAGTTATGGGGAGAAAAAGTTTTAATAACTGTACTGAGAGATGGATTTGTACCATGAAAATTATTCACTGACACATGTCCAGGAAGGAGGAAAATGGAATACAATCAGGTACAAACAAAACTTGCAATAGACATTTAACATCTCAAGTTCATCATACAAAAGGTAAACATTTTCTCTCCAACAAGCCAAGGTGGCAGTGTGGATGTATACACTACAGGGGAAAAAGATAAAAAACTAGAAAGTCAACATGATCAGCAAATAAAAATGCTATTATAGCATGTAGTAATTAAGATTCTTTAAGAAATGCGAATACAATCAGGTAAATGTCTGATTAGCTCGAGAACAAAATAATCCATTCAATGGCTTGAAATATATTTCCTTATAGCTCATTAGTCCATAGAACTATATGGACTATATGGACCGTAGAACTCATTAGAACTATAACAATTAGTTCCTACAGTATGTTGAAATAAGGGAAACAATGTGATCATCCTTACATTTGTTATAATGTAGAGAAACAGGCTCACAAATCTCTTTAAGGCTCTGTCCAACTGCACTTACGGATGCAAAGAGGATGTAAAACGTTAAAAAAAGCTTGCCATCCGTTGGAAACCACTATGCATCCGTTGTGTACGCACTGCATACGTGTTTTATATGCTTTATCCCTCGAGCATCCGTCCACTGAGATTTCATCCGCGCAAGAAATTTTGAGCTGCACAAAACTTTGTGAACGGATGAACTTTCCGCCACATACAATGTACATCCGCAACATATACAGGCAACAAACGTTCTATGTCCGTTATCATCCGTTTAACGTCCGCTGTATCCTCTCTGTATCCTCTGGCCATCCCCTCAACTCACATCCGCTGCAGCTGAAAACGGAAAGGGGGAGGAAACGAAAGGTGCACGGAATGTCTACACAGCATTAGTAGCACGGAAATAGAAAGGATGTAAGCATATGCATCTCATATATAAAGGATTAAAATGGACAAAACGTTTGTATCTGGGATGTATCTCGTATATTTAGGATGTTTGCAGTATGTCTAGAGTATGTAGAAGGACACCTAGCGGACAACCGATATTTCCTATAAAAAGGGGGAGAAAATCATCTGGATCTCAGTATGAGTCCAGCAGCCATGGTGTACAGACCACTTCACCTTTGGTCTTGGTCTTCCACATCATCAATTGTTCTCCACCATGGATCATGACACAGTCCGTATGATAGCTACGATCATTCATCACCAGAACCAAACCTGCTCAGACTGTTTCACCTTTTATACAGAAAGAGAAGGAGATGTCCAAGAGCTGTATGGGTCTAAGGATGGATTGTGAGAAGAATGGAGTTGATGGTGGAGCTGAGGAATGAAGACCCTCGTGCATTCTATCACTTCATTAGGATGCCACCAGCCATGTTTGACAAACTTGTACAGCGTCTGAGACCCAGGTTGACCAAGCCTAGCACCAACTTCCGTGCCAACCTGGACCCTGGACTGAAGGTGGCACTGACTCTGCGGCACCTGGCATACAGAAACATGCAGTATGCATGGAGGGTACCACACAACAGCATCAGCAAAGTGGTCAGAGAAGTGGTGCAAGCCATCATCGAAGAATACGTGGAGGAGCTCCTCAAGTGCCCCAAGGAAACTTGCAGAAGAGTGGTATCAGAGGTGCAACTTTCCCCACACCGTTGGAGCCATAGATGGGAAGCACTTGGTCTGCAAAGCTCCAGCCAACTCAGGGTCCATTTATTTCAACTACAAGGGCTTCTTCAGTATCATCCTCTTTGCCATGATTGATGCTGACTACAAGTTCATCTACATCGATGCTTCAGGCAACGAGTCAGCTTCAGATGGCCAGGTATACAATGCAAGTGACCTCAAGAATGGGCTGGAATGCAACCTCATCGTGGGTTTTCCAGATCCAGACACACTACCCAATGACACACAAGAAGTGCCCTACTTCATTGGTGATGACGCGTTCTCTCTCAGAACCTACCTCATGAAGCCCAACAGTTCCAGATACCTCACCCGTGAAGAGAGGATCTTCAACTACAGGCTGTCCAGGGCAAGACGGGTGGTGGACAGCGCCTTTGGCATCCTGGCCAACAGGTTCCAGGTACTTCTCACCACCATGCAACATCACCCACAGACTGTGAGCAGCATCGTGGAAGCTTGCTGCATCCTGCACAATCTCATGTGCACGTTACCCAGTGTTGCAGAGCAGACTTGTCGACCGTCAACAAGGGAATGGGGACATGGAGTCTGGTGAATGGAGGCAAGGTCGTAACCTGATAGACACTGTGGATGTACAAGGCCCCAACAGAGCTTCACGTGAAGGGAAAAAACAGCGCAACCTACTGAGACACTGGTGCAACTCCCCAGCTGGAGCAGTGGAGTGGCAAGACAGGATGATAGATGATTTATGGATGCTTCCTTGAGCCTGTCACATAACACTGATGAGATTGTGCCATATATGTTGAGTGGTCCTACAATGAATAGGGCATTAATAAAGAGCTTTATTTATTTTAAAATGTGTTGATCAATGAATAAATTGTTATTGATAATAGAGGTCCATATGTGTGGCAGCTGGGATGGGGGACCATACAGTCCCACCATGCTTACACCGGAGGTTTATCTATCCCACAACTATCCTTATCTATCCCACAAGCATGCAAAGGCTTAACCAGTTTTTCAAAGTTTTCACCAAATTTTTTTAAGTAAAAAAAATGAACCAAGTGTGTTAAGCAAAGATAACCTTTATTAACTTTCTTAGGTAAACTTTATGACTTTATTTAAAAAAGCAAAATGAACCAAGTAAAGTGTCTTAAGCAAAGATAAACTTAACAAGTAAAAAAGTCAGTCTCTGACACTATTCTCAGTCATTCTGAGTCATGTCCATGGTCTCAGCTGTTAAGCGGGCAGGGACTGTGGAGGTGGCTGTGGCTTGAGTGCTGGTCTGAGGTGCCATTGGGGTGCTAGGCCCCGAGGGCACAACAGGGGATGGTGTGTTCAGGATGCTGTCTGAGAGCTGACTCAGTCCCCTGAGGTTGAGAGGCCCTTCATCAAGGACCTGAGATGTCAGGCCCAAGACTGATGACAGATTGTCCATTGACGGGCTTGGCTGTGGGGTGGAGAAAGGAGGAGTGTCGTGGGGCTGTCTGGTCTGAAGCTGGGTGAGGACTGGCGTCTGTGGCGTGCGATGAACCTGGGCCTGGACTGGGAAGTTCTGCTTCTGCTGTGGGAAGTCCTGGTAGTCATAGCCTTGGGAGGTGAGGGGCTGTTGAAAGCCGTGGAAGGGCTGTGACATCGCCTGGAGTGGAGGAGCAGACCTGGACTAGGTAGGAGCAGCTTCAGCTGGGCCTTGAGGGTTGCGCAGAAGTGCTGTGATCTTCTCCTTCATCACCTGGTATTCGGGCAGGTCCCTGAGGGTGTGGCTCACGTAGATGATGAAGGTGTTGCAGCCCGAGGATCCTCTGTCCAAGTGGACCAGTTGAGAGAAAAGTTATGTGCTGGTCTTCATTGTGTCCCTGATCTCCAACAGCACACTGTGGTTCTGGCCCTTCAGTCTGCCTCTCTGCCTGCATCCTCTGTAGCTGGGGGTGGGGGTGGATCTGGGTTGCACTCTGGTGGCTGCTGCTTCTTCCTCCATTTGTGACAGGGGATCCTCCAAGTCTGCCGGCATGGGGAGTGCAGCTGTCGGGGGGGGTCTCTGCCGTGGGGCCCTCTGAAGACACCTGCCTGGACAGGCTCGCTGGCTCCTGGCTGGAAGAGGACTGGCTGGCTGTGGGCTGTCTGAGGGAGAAGGGTCCCCAAGGGGCTGCTCCTCGGTGGCAGATCTCACCCTCCAGGAAAGTGCACCTGGCCATGACGTACATCTCCCAGTTAGTGAGCTTGACAGCAGCCTGCCTGGATTTCTTGAGGTGTAGCTTGCCATACCAGGTGTGCATGTGCTTCCACCATCCAAGGAGTACTTCTGCAGTGTACCCCAGGCTCTCTGCCTTGTCTCTCCAAGCTGCCTGCTTCTTCTTGGTGTTGTGATAGAGTCTTTGGCCCTTTCTCCAGAGGTATTCGTTCTCCCTCAGCCATTCCAGCACCTCATCCTCATGGTCCTCGGAAACGTTTCCTCTCTCCCTTCTACTTCCCTTGCCTCTTCCTCCCTCTGGCAGGGGCTTCAGCAGGGCCTTCAGGGGCTTGAGCAGCAGGGCCTTCAGGAGCTTGAGCAGCAGGGCCTTCAGGGACTTGAGCAGCAGGGCCTTCAGGGACTTGAGCAGCAGGGCCTTCAGGGGCTTGAGCAGCAGGGCCTTCAGCAGCAGGGCTTTGAGGGCCTTGGGGCTGGTCCACCACAGAAGCAGCATCAGCACCAGCAGCACCAGCAGCTTCAGAGTCAGTGCCAGGAGGTGGGATGCTGGTTCTGTCCTTCTTGCCAAGGCTGGAACGAGTAGGCACGGGCTTCCTCTTTTTCCCTGACTGACGAACCATGGTGTTCCTGCTAGATGTATGTGACAGCACGTCTTTCCCCTGAGTGCTGACTGCATGCGTGCTGCATCCTTTTATATCCGCGGAGCTGATGCAATTCATACTCCCCGCATGCGTAGTGAACGCTTTGCATCTGATATACATCCGCGCGGCATCCACTTTGTTTCCTATAAGCATCTGTGATGCATCCGCTTCATCCGTTATGCATCCTCCCCTTCCGCTATGCGTCCGCTTCACAATTCTTCCCCGGAAGCCTGTCAGAGGTGTCATCTGCTTCCATCCGCTAGGCTTCCTATGAACATCCGCTTAACATCCCTACTACATACTACCCACGTCCATTCTTTTCCGTTCTTTTCTGTTCTGTTCATGCAAATTTTTGCCACTTTTTGGAGCGGATGACAACGGATGGAGCCACCCCTGAAATTTTGCTCATCTGCTGTGTCCTTTATGCATACATTTTGCATCTGTCAGCCAGTGGGACCTAGCCTTTAGTGAAGGTTGTGAGGGAGGATTGGCTTTATAGACCTCCCTTCCTTTTATTCCTGAAATATGCTAAACAAAATCATCCTCCCTGGACAACAGAGTCCACCAGGTAATTTTGTCCAATAAATACTTCACAGCTAGATCTGCTTCAGAGATTTGGTAGTTGGAGGATAAAATAAAGGCAGGTTTCCAACATCATCTTCCTTGATATTCTAAGAGGAAAGGTATAAAATTTCATAATTAAATAAATGCCTACTTTCCCTTACTTTCTTAGAACTCATATATGTGACCACCTAGGCCCATGATGGCAAACCAATGCCACACATGCTGGAAATGACATGCAGAGCCATCTCTCTGGGCACACAAACCATTGCCCGTTGCTCTTTCCGGTTCCGGCACACCTGCCAGCTGATATTCACACACACGGGAGCACCAGAAACCATAAGAGCAGCTGCCTGGTTCACATGTGTGTGGCAGGAAGATGATCTTACGTTTTTCTGCACTTGCATGCGCCATGACCACCTGGTCTTCTGATTTCTGGTGTGCATGCGTGAGCAAAGATCAACTGGCCAGTGCGCATGCTCAAAACCAGAAGATCATCTTCCCAGCACATGCATGTGCACCAGGTGATTGCTCTTCTGATTTTCAGCATGCACGCATGCATGTGTGCTCCCATTTCAGCACTCGGTGCAGAAAAGGTTCGCCAACACTGACTTAGGCACATCAACTGCTATCCATTATGCACATGTTGCGAGACTTTTTCATTTCAAAATGCAATGTAGGAATCAAATTTTTTCATGTCATGAAATACTTGAATTTCCTCCCCATTCAAAACCATCTCAATGCCAATCATATAGTGTAAGCAAAAGCATGAGGGAGCTACAGGCATACCAGTCAGAAACTTTATTTTCATATCTTTCCATGAAGACAATTTATAATTAATGTTCAGTAAGCTATCACTGGGGTTCAAATATCTCAATAGATAAGTACATGGTTTCCAATATCACAAACTGTATCTCATTGTATCAGTCCTTTCTGCCATAGGATCAAACAACCAATCTGAGGAAGAAAACTTTTCAGTAATTCTTAATTATTTGCACCAACAAGAATATCTTTCTTCCTTCAACATACAGCTATGGAAATGTCAATGAGGTATATAAAAAGTATTTATTTGAAAAAAATATGCCTGGCTACAGTAGCTGAAATTAGCTTGGCCCTGAATCTTGGATGTATGACAAAGGAATAGCATGATAAATCCATACAAACTGAATTAAGCAATTCAAGAAATTAGTTCTTATTTTAACTCCAGGCTGATTGCTCCCTAGTTGGTGAATTCGAAGTAGGTAAAAGAGAGAAGTGAAAGATAATTACATGTTCCTGGATGTACTTATATGTGTGCACCTGAAAATTCAAAATAAATATATTTGACCAGCAATTTGACATATGTTAATACATAATTGATTATAAGTGCAAGACTGCATAGTGATTAATAAAATATATATTTTATTGCTTCACTGAAGTCTACATTGCCAGTTCTCACCCAGTGATTTTGTTGATGAAAAAACTACCATATAAAAAAGCTACTCTGTAAACTAGGAACAAACCCCACATTCGTTTGCATTGATGTTACCCAAACAAGCAAACAACCAAGTTCAGGAAGCACCAAGGACTCCACTGAAGAAAAAAATAACATTGTGGAAGAAAGCAATGGCAAAGCACTTTTATGTTGTTGCAAAAAATGTGTATGGATTTGTCCTATAGACACCAAGAGCCAGACACAATTCAGATGAATTGTTCGTATCTGTAACATATAATTAATGCTGATGCTAAAATTAACAGACAAGAAGCTTCTACAGCAGGGCTGCCAAACGCACTGGCCATGCCACAGTGAAGGGGGGGAAGGTCTTGGCATGTTCGGGTCTTTTCCTGTGTAAGAACTGAGAGTATGTAAGTGACGTTTCAACAAGATCCCACTCGCCATCTTCAGGCTGGTGCTTTCGGCTTCGTGCTTGTGCGAACACAAAGCTGAAAGCACCAGCCTGAAGATGGTAACCTCGCCGAAACATTGCGAAGATACTCAATCTTACATGGGAAATGATTCAAACATGCCAAGACCTACATATCTGTACCCGTGAAAATCTACAAAAACATATATATGTATATGTACATGCATGTATATATATATATGTATGTGTGTGTGTGTGTGTGTGTGTGTGTGTGAGGTGGAAGCAGATTAAAAAACCACCAAAAGATTCGTTGATCCAAGGAAAACAAGGTTTTATTCACGTGTCTGCAGAGACGGGTTCCCTCAGGGATTGAAGGAACACAGCGCAAAATTCAGGCAGCATTTTTATACCCTAACTGTCCGCCCCCTCGTACGAGGGCTTGGCTCACATTCTTTTTGTTTACAAATTGACACATATATTTTGAAGGTTCCTACTAGCTCCCTATCTAGCAAAAGTAGTTACACGGTTTCTGACATCGCAGCACTTTATTACAGTTCCCCATTGTTCTAGCCTTATCTTGTTTTTTCTCTTGTGCACAAACTGGAACACTTTCTTATTTAGCAGAACCACTGAGTTTGAGACACACTTCCTTATTCAATTCAATGGGCCATCCAACATGACTTCAGTTCTGCTCACAATTCCCCTTTTCTTTTTCCACTCTTGTCTCAAACTCAAAGAGCAGATCCTCTGCTTCTTTCAGAGTGATTTCTCTCTGATACATCATTAGAGGTTCTGCTTCCTGCTTCTTCTCAAATCTTGAACCCAAGGATTTCCCTATCTTCCCACACATTGTTATTGCACCAGGGAGACACTGAACACAACAATACACAGCATATAATAATCAATATAATTCCCATTATGGTAGATCTAAACCAAGTGGAACTGGGAAGCCAAGACCATAGTGCTCCCCACAGGTCTGGCAATGAGGAGTCACCTCTTTGTGACAATGGATTAGAGCGAATATGTTCTTCCATTATTTTTACTGTCTTTGTAATATTGGGTTGGAAATCATGGATGTATACACAGCAATGTGAATGAATCAGGGCACACACACACCCTTTTGTAACCAATACAATGTCTAAAGCATACCTATTTTGTAGAGCAACCTGTCTTACTTCAGAAAGCTCGGTGTTAATCATTTTAATATTCTTTATTGTATCATTGAACATTGTTACCGTGAAGTTATTTAGAATATGTATGTTAAGCCTGGGTTCCCCAACCAGGGTTAGGTAGACAAGCTAAACAGAATGTGCAGCGTTAGTCAGATAGGCACACAGATAAATGAGTGAGCTAAGCTTGTATGTTTATTAACATACAGTAAAAATAACAGATACGCTTGTGCTATCAAGAATATATTTTATTCCAGTATAAGTTTATAGCATAGTCAAAAACAGTCCAATATTCATTTACCATGTAGTCAGTCCATTCAGGGATATTCAGTTAGCAAAGTCCATGTAGAATATCCTATTGTCAGTTCACATAAATCAGTCCGTTGTTGTCTCTCCCGTTCGAGCAATGCAGTCTTGCTTCCAAGCAGTAATCAGGGATCATCAAAGCCAGAGAGAGAGCGAGCAAGCTGTAGCCTTGCTACTTTTATATGGTTTTCATAACCACACCCACAATTGCTATTTTACATTTAAAGCTGCATACACTAACTATGATTCATAGTTAGTATTTCACCTAAAACAGTTAGGGTGAACAATGTTATCCCTAACAATGTATATCTCGGTAGTTCATGGCTACTCCCAATAGTGTTATTATACCACGGGAGATTTGGGTCCAGAGTCTCCTGGTAAAGCCAGATTCTGAGTCTCTTTTATTACGTATCCGGCCTTGGGGAAGGCCATCAAGTTTATATATCACCGGTATCACATACCCGAGTGTACATGTGCCACTCCAGTCAGGTGGCATCTCCCTGTATGCATATTTCCCACACAATACCCACCTAAAGTTTTCCATAGCATAGGTCTGTTGTGATGTTCGGGTCCAATTGATCATTTCCTCAAAATGCATACACATCTGATACTGATCTTGATTAAAATAATCTAATTTATGATAACTCTTGGTATAGCTATGGTTACTACAGGACAATGGCATATCAAAAGTCTTATTACATTTTTCCGAATCTCCTAAATGGAGCCCTCTAGTTTCATTTCTCCTAAAACACACATACGCCGTTTTCCTTAAATGAACAAAAATCCTTCCTGTTATATTTTGTTCTACACCATATTTTTCTGTCCCGTGCCCCTGTGGTCTTAGTCTGTTCTGATCAAGTGGAATTGCATGTAGGATTAATCCTTCACCTGTTCTTCCTGGCATGTGCATGCAAAACCAGAAATTGGTGATGTTCAAGGAATGTGAGACCTTCTTGAGATCCTTTATGAACACATTGTCATCCCACAAGTCTGTTCCCAAGTTACCCACAGGTCCAACATATTGTGAACTTCTTTGATGTATTAATGTAAATATAGTTGCAACAAATAGTCCTCTCCAGAGTTCAGCCGACATCTCCATGGTGGTTTCTGCTGGCTATTTCTTCAAGGTTACCTTTAGCGGCTGACCATCCACTGGGATTACCTTCCAAGGTTTCTCAGGTTCCGGTGCTTTCTTGACTCTGCTATAATGCGTCCAGCCTCCTTCCCGAGTACGGACTGCAGATTCAGTCGTCAGTAGCACCTGGTACAGACCTTCCCAGCTAGGTTGCAGTTTTTCACTTCTCCAAGTCTTTATCAGGACCCAGTCTCCAGCCTCGTGTGGGTGTTGGCTACCAGCCAAAGGTGGTCGTTGCACTAATAGTCCCTGTTTGTGAAGAGAAAGCAAAGACCGAGACAGTGCCAGCAAATATTTCCGAAGGAACAAGTCCCTGAACTCTGGTATGGGATTGCCTAGTTTGGCCAAATAGGGTCTCCCCATCAGCATTTCAAAAGAAGAAACCCCTGTGTCTTTCCTTGGACAAGTTCTGATCCTGAGCAGAGCTAAGGGAAGATTCTTTCTCCATGGCAAGCCATTTTCAAGTTGTAGTTTGGTCAAGTGTTTCTTCAATTCCCCGTTCGCTTTTTCAATTTTTCCACTAGATTCAGGATGCCATGGCGTGTGTAATTCCAATTTCACCCCCACAACCTCTATTACCCTTTGCAGAACCTTTTGGGTGAAATGAGTTCCTCTGTCTGAATCTATTGCTTCCATCATTCCATGTCATGGGATAATCTGTTCTAGTAAGATCTTGGTTACTGTGGGAGCTGTGGCTCTTCAAGTGGGATAAGCCTCTACCCACCCCGTTAGTTGATCTTTGATCACAAGCAGGTATTTCCAACCCCCCTTTTCTGGCAACTCAGTGAAATCAATTTGTGCTCTCTAAAAGGCCAACCCACTAGGGGTCGCCCTCCCATCTCTTTCTTGTGTGCCGCTTTCTTATTTACTTTCAAACAAATCAAACATTTCCAGCAGATGCTCTGAGCTACCGTCCACATCCTCAAACTCCAATAGTGAGGTTTAATGGACATGACCAAGGCCTCCTTTCCCCAATGTCCTCCTTCATGAACTTTCTCCAATATTCCCCTCATGACAATGGGTAACACCACCTTGACTCCCTCTGACGTCTTCCATCCCTCTGGGGTTTTGACACATCCCTCTTTCTCCAACTCCAACTTTTCCTTTTTCTTTGGCTCCCAATCCTCCCTCTTGTCTTCCTTTTCCAGTATTGGTATAGATACCATTACCAACTCTATCTCTCCTGCAGCTTCCTTCGCCCATTTGTCCACCCATCGGTTTCCCACAACCTCCGGTGTGTTCCCCTTCTGATGTGCGCTCACATAGACAATTGATACTCAGCTGAGGAGTTGCAATGCCTCTAAGGCTTGCTCTACTAACTGCACTTGCTCTATTTGCTTCCCATCTGCTCTTTCTCTCCAGATTTTCCCAAACGTGTGCACCACCTCCCATGCATACTTGGAATCAGTCCAAATCGTTACTTCCATCCCCTCAGCCATTTCCAAGGCTCTGGTCAGGGCAAACAATTCACATTTCGGAGCTGACCAAGCAGCTGGGAGTGACCCTTTCTCTATTGCCTCACCTTCCCCGGTTACTATTGCAAACCCAGATTTTTGCTTTCCATTTTCCACCCTGCTAGATCCATCTATAAACTACCTCTCTCCCTTCTCCAAAGGAGTCTTTTCAAAGTCCTCTCTAACCTTCATCATGAGATCCACTTGCAATAGACAATCATGATCTTCCAGTTCCCATGCCTGCCTTCTCCCCTCCAAGAATTCTGCTGGATTTAGATTCTTGTCTGTTCCTATTACCACATCAGGACTGGTTCTCAAAATGGTTTCATACTTCAATACCTTCCCTTCAGTCAACCAAGTGGGAGCCAGCTGGCTCATCACTGAGTTGACCTGATGAGGCAAATGCACCACCAAAGCTCCCCCAAAGGTTAACTTTTTGTTCTCCACCACCAACATCGCTGTTGCTGCCATAGCCTGAACACAAACTGGCCATCTTTTCACAACCGGCTCCAAACCCTTGCTTAGGAAGGCTACCAGCTGGTACTGTCCTCCCTCTTTTGGGCAAGGACTCCAACTGCTGTTCCCTGAGCCACCGCCACATACAAATGAAACGGTAATTTCAGGTTTGGCAAGGCTAAAACTGGAGTGGTTGACAAAGCCTTCTTCAACTCTTCCCACCTTTCACTGTCTCCCTCCTCTCATTCTATGTGCTCTCCCTTTCCAGGAAACTTTCTTTGCAAAAACTGTGCCAACACTGTGAATTGGTCTACCCAGATTCTGCAATACCCCAATAATCCCAATGTTTTCCACACCTCTGTCTTGTTCCTGGGAGGAGCCAAGCTCATGATCCCCTTCACCCTTTCAGGGTCCAAGGACCTAACCCCCTGCTGAATGTAATGTCCCAAATATTTCACCTTTTTTTCAACAAACTGAAGCTTCTCTTTTGAGACTTTCAGCCCCTGCTCCTTCAGCCAATTCAACAGACTCACAGAAGCCGGTCTCACTTCCTTCTCTTTCTCCCCAGTTAACAACAAATCATCCACGCACTGAATTAGGGTGATTCCTTTCTCTCTCTCAAACGACACCAACTTTTCTTCCAACGCCTGTCCAAACAACAAAGGGCTCTCGGTATATCCCTCAGGAAGTACCGTCCACCTCAACTGCTGTTTCCTTCTACTCTCAGGATCATTCCATTCAAAGGCAAACAAGTCTCTACTCCCCTTCCAAGGGGCACGCCCAAAAGGCATCCTTCAGATCTATCACAGTAAACCATTTGTCTTTGGGAGGGATCCGCCCCAAGATGGTATAGGGATCAGGAACCACTGGGAATCTAGGAACCACTATATCATTGATCCTCCTCAAATCATTAACCAATCTATACTTCCCATCCTTTTTTATTCCTGCTAAAACTGGTGAATTGAACGGTGACATAGTAGGTTCCAACAGTCCCTGTTTCAATAATCTGTCAATCACTGGTTTCAACCCTTCCCGACCTCTCTTACTCAGAGAATATTGTGGAGTCCACAGTTTAGTTATTCCTGGTTTTATCTTGATCTGAATGGGCTGTATTGCCATCCTACTAACCCCTTCACCTCCTGCCCACACATCTGATGATATCTTCTCCTCATCTTCCGTTGTTAGCATACACATGCGAACTTCCTTCCTTCTATCCCACAATTCTATTCCAAAAACATCCAACAAGTCTCTTCCTAGCAAGTTCACCCCTGAATCCGGAATATACAATATTTCGGTTTCAGTAACCACATCATTCAATTCCAATCTCACCTCTTCCAAAATCTTGACCTCTTGGGATTTCCCACTCACCCCAACCACCTTTAAAGTCTATTTTGACTTGCACGCTCCCTCTACCGGATCGCATACAGATGTCCGGCTTGCGCCGGTGTCAATCAGGAACAGCCATTCTTGATGGTAAGGACCCACTAACACATTTACCAATGGCTCCCTGCGGGTCCCTCTTGGGGAGCCGGAACCTCCCTAATCGCACTGGGCATAGCTTCATTCCTCTGGGGTTTGGGGACATTCGTGCGCAAAATGTCCCTCTTTCCCGCATTTGAAGCAAGTTCTACTCTGGGACGGCCGTTGGAATCGACCGCCTCGATTGCCCCCTGGACCTCCTCGCCTAACCGGGGGTCTCCACTCCCTGCTGGGAGATCTTTCATCTCTTCACCTTGGCCTCAGATCTGACATCTGGGTCTCCCTGTTTTTCCTAACTTCATTCTTGGCTGCCATTTGCACAGCAGCTACCATCATCTGAGACTTCTGTTTGGTTTTAACTGAGTCTCAGTTCACAAAAACTTGGGCTGCTCTCATCAAATCTGTCATGCCCAAATCAGTCCATCCCTCTGTCTTCTGGATCTTTTTCTGGATATCTGGCCATGCTTTGGTGACGAATTGCATCTTCAGGAGTCTCGAAGGCAGGGCTTTCTGGCTCCACTCCGGAGTACTTCGTTAACCCTTCACGGAGCCGAGCACAGAAATCCCCCGGGGACTCATCCTTTCCTTGTGTTATTTCAAATGCTTTGGTCAAATTTTTCCCTTGAGGGATGGCCAATTTAATTCCTTCAATGATCATGTGTTTCATATCTCTCATGTGCTCCCTATGAGCGTTATTATTGATGTTCCAATTTGGATTGGCTATGGGGAACTTTGTGTCTGCAGCCACTGCTCCCTGTTGCCCTGCATGTCTCCTATCCCAGGTGGCCATTGCTGCCCTCCTAATGAGGTTCCTCTCTTCGGGGATGAAAAGGTGTCCAAGAATATACATCAGTTCTTGGTATGTGTATTCATTGGGCCCCAGAAACAATTCCAACTGTTCCGCCACTTCATGAGCATTCTCATGGAGTTTTGGAAGGATCTTTTTCAGATCCCGTAACTCGGCAGATTTTATGGTGACAACCACGAAAACGGTGACTGGATTCCCCTGCGCATTCATGCCATTTGGGACTTCTCTGACTGGAAAGGCCGACATGGGATTGGCTGACCTTCCTCCTAGAGGCAAATTCTCTAGGACCTTGTTTAACTGAGCCAGTTCCCTTCTGAGTCCTGGATATGCAGTTGGAGGTGGAGCCTGGGCAACTGGAGCCGGCAGGGGCGGTAGTGCCAGGACTGCCAGAGCCGGTGGACTCCCTATCCAGTCCTCAGTTTCGCTATCCTCCACCTTGCTGACAAACTGTCCTACTTCTGTTTCTGGTGGAACTGGACCTTCAAAGCGAACATGATACCATACCTCCACATAGAGTATTTGCTCCTTCATCCAGTGTTTCAATATATACTCTTTCAACTGAGTTATCCAGTACATGCTGGTATTTCCTTCGGGATCCCAGTGGTAAGGAAACTCAGGGTCTACTAGGGGATACTTCGGCCACCTATATTGGCATAAGTAGATCATTTTCTTTTTCTCTAGACTCCGAGTGTAAGTCCTCAGATGGGGCAACGACCATTGCTGTAGTAATTGACCCGATGGGGAGTCAGTCGGAATCAGCCTTCTCGGGGTCTTTTCTATTTCAATACCCATTCCCTCTTGGAACATCTCACACTTGCTTTGTCCCTTTCCCATTCTCCACGCTACCTGCCAACAATCTCCCAGAGATTCCCAACTCAGGGATTTACACTGTCCTCCAGCTGTCGCTGGATTCCCAGAGTTTAAGGACAGTATATCTCTTCTTCTATCCCGAAAGGCAACAAACTCACCTGATACACCGCTGGTCTCCCAGAGACGAAAGGAGTGTGGGCGTCCCCACTTCAGGTGATCAACGACACTCCAAGAGTGTCAGGCCGGCTTCTCTCTCTCTTGTTTCCAAGGATCGTCTGCTGAGTGCAGTTACCCCGGGATCTGACTGAGACAAGGGAGGGGCCCCTCTACAATGGGAGGCGGTGGTGCCACACTTACCCAGTCCCTTTTCTCCAGTCGAAATTCCATCAGGGCCCACGTTGAGCGCCAAATTGTGAGGTGGAAGCAGATAAAAAATCACCAAAAGATTTGTTGATCCAAGGAAAACAAGGTTTTATTCACGTGCCCGCAGAGACGGGTTCCCTCAGGCATTGAAGGAACACAGAGCAAAATTCAGGCAGCATTTTTATACCATAACTGTCCGCCCCCTCGTACGAGGGCTTGGCTCACATTCTTTCTGTTTTCAAATTGACACATATATTTCGAAGGTTTATACTGGCTCCCTATCTAGCAAAAGCAGTTACACGGTTTCTGACACCTCAGCACTTTATTACAATTCCTCATTGTTCTAGCCTCATCTTGTTTTTTTTTCTCTTTTGCACAAACTGGAACACTTTCTTATTTAGCAGAGCTACTGAGTTTGAGACACACTTCCTTATTTAATTCAATGGGCCTGGTAATTTGTGTTTTGGCCACGGAATTTATCTGTGCTGGGTGGTGGTGGGATTGGGCGTTGAGGTAACGGTTGGTGTGTGTTTTCTTCTGGTATACGGTGTGTCCTAGTGTGCCATCTGTTCTTTTGTAGATTAGTACATCTAGGAATGGTAATTGTTTGTTTATTTCCATTTCCATGGTGAACTTGATTTTGGGGTGTGTGCTGTTTAGGTGTGTTAGGAAATTGTTTAGGTTTTCTTTTCCATGGGGCCAAATCACAAATGTGTCATCGATGTATCTTAGCCATAGTTTGGGTTTGTGGGTGGCATTAGCCAGGGCTCTGGATTCGAATTCTTCCATGAACAGGTTTGCAATGACGGGTGACAGTGGTGATCCCATAGGGGCTCCTTCAATTTGCTTGTATCTTTGTCCTTTGTATATGAAATATGTGTTGGTTAGGCAGTGTTCTGTTAGTTCCA
>BLBF01000005.1:68846983-68887889 GCA_015471245.1 Laticauda colubrina | reverse complement strand
CAGCAAGGCTGGCAGGGAGGCTGGAAGGCAGGCTGGCAGCAAGGCTGGCAGGGAGGCTGGAAGGCAGGCTGGCAGCAAGGCTGGCAGGCAGGCAGACAGCAAGGCTGGCAGGGAGGCTGGCAGGAAGGCAGGCAGCAAGGCTGACAGGGAGGCTGAAAGGCAGGCTGGCAGCGAGGCTGGCAGGCAGGCAGACAGCAAGGCTGGCAGGGAGGCTGGCAGGCAGGCAGGCTGGCAAGGCAGGCAGGCTGGCAAGGCAGTCGATGTGTCTGGAAGCAGGTCTTTCCTCTGAATGGTGACCGGCTTGGGAGCTGCTTCCCTTTATATCCGCGGGGCTGACGCAATGTATCCTACCCGCATGCGCAGTGAACGCTAGGCATCTGCTAGGCTTCCACTAGGCATCCGCTAGGCTTCCGCTGTGCATCCGCTTCATCCGCTCAGCATCCGCTCTGCATCCGCTCCCATCCGCTAGGCTTCCGTGGAGCATCTGCTTTCCATCCGCCCTACGTCCTCCCCTGTCCGTTCCTTTCCGTGTTGTCCGCTCTGGTTATGCAAATTTTTGCCCCTTTTGAGAGCGGATAACAACGGATGGAACATTTTTCTCGTCTGCTATGTCCTTTTTACAAATGTTTTGCATCTGTCGGCCAGTGTGACAGGGCCTTAAGCAAGTTGTGGTTGATATGCCACAACATTTTTATTGGTTTATCAAAGTATAAAACATATAAAGAAAAATAAAGATAACAGAAAAATAACGAGGGAAAGGGGGAAAAGAAAAAAAATCCAGGGCAGAGGAAAAAAAAGGGGAGGGGGGAAGGTGATGATTTCCAACTCCTTTTGATACAATAGAATAAGGCCATAATTTAAAAGCTCAACTTTTTACTTTTATATTATAATATATATTCCAGTCTTATCTATAACATCAAACCTATCTAATAGCCAAATCCAAAAGTTTCCTTTTTTCCTACAACAAGCATAAAGTCCAAAAGCAGTTTCCAAGTAGAAACAAAATTAGTTGTGTTCTTTTCATTAATCAAAGCAGTCAATTTGGCCATTTTTGCTAACTCCATTAACTTTTGCAACTATTCATTGTGGGAATCAAAATATTCTTCCAAGTTATGGCTGATAAAATTGATGGGGTCCTCAAAACAGATGAGAAGTTTAAAAAAAACAAGACAATATATGAAGCTGTATATGAATTCTGGGGAAGTAAGGATTTGAAAAAACAGGATATAAGTATGTTTCCACATATACACACATCTTTTTCAGGCTTTTAATTTCTTTGACCTACTATTTCCTGTTTCTTTTCTGCCTTCTGCACATTCCAAAAGGGAATAGCGTGATGGGTATATATCAGTGGTGGTATTCGACCGGTTCATCCCGGTTCTGACGAGCCCATAGCAGCAATGAGCAGCAGAGACTGAACCAGTTCTCTCCACTACTCTCCTGTTGGGCCCACCAGCCCACCTGGGCTCCCATAATCACTTTTATCTGTTGAATTTGAAGTGCAGCTGCTTCGCGGGGCATACAAGAGTGCTGCGCAGCATCTGCTGAAGTGACCGAGATCGTGCAGGCTTGCAGAAGGCAAGTTAGAACACCTTTGCACCTGTGCAAATGCCTCTGCGCCTGCACAAAGTGTGCACTTGGTGCACACAAAGCGTGTGTATGCACGCAAAGAGTGCTCATCAAGCCACGCCCACCGAACCAGTGGCAAAAATATTTGAATCCCACCACTGGTATGTATGCATGTATTTAATTAAGGACACTATCTCAAATATAAATATTATCATATGTGGGCTGCAAGAATATAGAATTCTAAATGATGACCAGATCAGAGCAATAATTACAGAGTTAAGAAGAGAAATTAAACATCCACACTCAAAAATGAAATGTTTTTTCATCCCTTTAGAAAACCATTAACTTCTAATGAACATTAAATTAATTAACAAATGCACATTAACCAATTATATTAGTAAAATAATATTTTTAGAAGCATGGAGGCTTGAGGCAGATAAGTGCTAAAGAACACTCTCTTCTCTGCTTTTACACACCCTTTGAGTACTTTTTTTTCATGTATAAACTGAGTTTTCTAATAACAATCTCTAAGAACCAAAGCCACATTAATTCTTGCAGAAAGAACTTGTCCTTTATGGAGCAATATACAATAGTCTCCCATTCTGAATAGGTCTCTTATTCTGAATGTATCCCAACTCATTTCATATCTGACCAAGACATGGAGGGAGAGAATACTAAAGGCTAGGTCCCACTGGCCAATGGACGCAAAACGTATGCATAAAGGACACAGCGGACGAGCAAAATTTCGGGGGTGGCTCCATCCGTTGTCATCCACTTCAAAAAGTGGCGAAAATTTGCATAAACAGAACGGAAAAGAACGGACGTGGGTAGTATGTAGTGGGGATGTTAAACGGATGTTCATAGGAAGCCTAGCAGATGACAGCAGATGACACCTCCGAAGGGGTTCCGGGGGAGAATTTCGAAGCGGATGCATAGCGGATGAAGCAGATGCATCACGTACGCCTAAAGGAAAGAAAGGGGATGCCGCGCGGATGTATATCAGATATAAACGCATCCTTTCTATTTCCATGCTAGAACGATGTATAGACGTTCCGAGTACTTTTTGTTTCCTCCCTCTTTCCATTTTCAGCTGCAGCAGATGTGAGTTGCGAGGATTCCCAGAGGATGCAGAGAGGATACAGCAGATGTTTAACAGATGATAAATGGACACAGAATGTTTGTTGCTCGTATGTCGTGGATTTACATCGTACACGGCAGAAAGTTCATCCGTTCACAAAGTTTTGTGCAGCTCAAAACTTCTTGTGCAGATGAAATCGCAGTGGACGGATGCTCAACGGATAGAGCGTATGAAACACGTATGCAATGAGTACACAACGGATGTATAGCGTTTTCCAATGAATGGCAAGCTTTTTTTAATGTTTTACATCCTCTTTGCATCCGTAAGTGGAGTGGGATAGGGCCTTAAGATCTTTCCTGTCAATATTGTCCCTGTCAACTACAACTACACGTCTTAATCATGGATACAGAAGCCAGCTTGACAATTATTATTTTTTTCTTACTTCCTGCCCACTTCAGCTTTTGGACTAAAAACAGCCAACCTGCTTAATAATTAGGAAACTACTAAGCAACTTCAGCTGGATTGAGTAGTTTATGATGTGTATGAAACAAAACAGCTCATTTAAAAGCTTTAGGTAACAGGATTTATCCAGAAAAATAGAAACAACTACTTTAAGGTATCCAAAGAAAATTGCTAAATCAATAAATACTATGTAACATATTCTCCTTACAATTTATTTTGGGTTCAGATGGTCCAATCAGATTGTGAGTTCTAAGAATGACCTGTCTATAAAAGTATGCATTTCATTAGGTTTTATCAGGATGATTTGGGATTTAATTCATCCAGTTCTCCTGAGTGAAAACAACAGCAGAATATTTTCACAGCCAATGAATCAAACAAGTATAAGGCTGAACAACCTTTTTCCAACACAATTTAACCGTCTAGGAACTTATCCTCAAATATCACATTTAAATAGGCAGTAAAGAAGCTCTCTTAAAAAGTAGAGAAGTTTGAGTCATTTTCACCAACGAAACCTAATGTGACAGCCAACTGCCAGGTTAACCTCTAAAGTTCTTATTTTAGAAAATAGTACAGTAATATCTAACTACCCTACAGTCACTACAATGGTATTTTTTTTGTTATCACTCCTAGCCAAATATTAACTTGCTTCCTTTAATCATTAGTTAAATTTTACCATTATTCAGGATTTAAAAAGGAGCTTCAGTCATACGTTTATGCTAGAGGTAAACAGTATCTATTTTATGTTTTACAAGAGAACCACAAATTGAGCCAAGTCCAAAAGATGTCATTTACAAACCCATCCATTCCCATATTCTGATAAAGCATAAATTTGGCTGAACATAGCTAGGATGGGGCTGAAACTGAACAATGGTTTAGGCAAAAGTGCCTGATTGCAAAATGCATGTATACAATGCATTAAAGGATTATGAGGCTAGGAGTTTAAGTACCAAACTAAGTACTACTCCAAGCCTTTCCACACATAGAAACAAATCTACCCTGGATGACTCCCAAGAGTTTTCATTTTGCAGTACAAATTAAGGCTGAGGTAGAAACTCTGTTTTGTAACTTCAGAGAATTAGCAATGCATTCAAGTCTCTCTTCTACCTACCCTGAACTGTACCACAGCAAAATTAGAGTTTAACACAGCTTAAAATTAATCTTAACACAGAAGCCATTTCAAGGAGAACTCAGCAAAGGCCCTGAATCCATACTAATTAATCATGAACCCATCTTGAAGTGAAAATGTTCATAGAGAAATATTCCATTTTCAAAATAACCAAGCAATTTATTTTTCTAATTACTTTATCATCCCAGAAAATGCCCCTGCTTTATTAAGCACTAATATATATTATTTCCTTCATATTCACATTTTAATTAAAATTGTGCTCAAAGGATTCCAACTGAAATTGGACCATACAGAGAATTTCTGTGTTCATTTTTATTATGGCCACAGATACTAAGAGTCTGTGTCAGATAATAAACCAGTGTGAAACTTCTGAATGTTCATTCATGTTCAATGCACATGGCACTTAACCTAGAAATTATATTTCTCATACAAGTACCAGAAAGAAGGCAGCACCAGGCAAATGTCTTTTGGAATCAATATTAAAAATTCAATATTAGCTAACCCCCTTTTGTTTCTGTATTAAAGATTCAAATATTTTAACTGGTCATTGATACCATAATTATTTTACATCATTGCAAACAATAGAGCAGTTGAATTGAGGTTACTGTAATTCAATAGCTAAACCACTTTCCTATCTCTGGGAGTCTGATGGGAGAAAAGACTCATTATCTGACCCAATTTCTGCTATTGTTAAAATGCTTCATTTAACTCATCTTGCTCATTTGTTACTGCTGGGTTTCACAGTATGATGTTTTTTACCAGTAGCCAGATGTTCACATGTTATGCCATAAAGAGTTGGTGAAAATGTTTCAATTTTTCTTTTATCATAGAATACATAGCAAAATAAACTAATTTCCTGAAAAGCAGTGAAATCTGCAAAACATGAAAGCAAAGAAATGGGGCAGACTTCCTGTTTTCCAAGATAAAAATTTTGGGTTACACCTGCAAGACTGACAGAGCTGTGTATATTTCAGCCTTCCAGAAGTGACAACACAAGAGATTTGAGGGGGAGGGGATCATTTTGAATAAGAAAAAGAGAAAAAGATTAAAGCAAGCCTTCCTTTTGTTGGATTTTCTACTTATGCAACCACTAGAATGCTTTTTTAAAAACCTGCTGGGATGGGAGAAGCCCCAAGGAAGATTTTTGTATACAAGCAAAATATAGTTTCGCTCCAGTAAGTCAATTTGGCCTAAAACAGGGGTTTTGCAGCATCATGGCAGCATCACATGATGTATTGGGATTTTTTTTCACTTTGCTAAACTGGGCAGAGGTGTGGCCAGTGCGTGACCCATCCGGGCCACCAGCCCTGGCCTAAGAAGTCAAAAGCTGACTTCCAAATGTTTTCCACATATGGTTTTCAAAATGAGGCCATTAAGCCTACCTGCAAAATCTCCTAGGAGCTTCTGAAGCATGAATATTATCTTGAATTAAATTTGTCAGAAGTATTTTGGAGCAGACAACAAACTAAATTCTGTTTTGTGTATTTGAAGTAACAGAAGTAAAAATCTTTTGTTACCACTGAGACAGGTTTAAATCAGTCTAAGAATGCCCTATTGAAGAATATAATTTAAATGGCAACTTTAATTGACATATATAATAATCTATAGTATCTTTTTATATTTATGCATGTCTTAACACACTCATTCCTACTTTCATCTTCTCTTGTGCTCATATAATTTTCTGGCCATCGAGCTATAGCTATTCCAATATACTAGTTTAAACATTATACGCATTCAACACTTTTAAGCGGCAACCCACTCCATATGAAGTTCTGAAGGGGTCTCTGTTTTTTGGCAAGAATAACTCTGTTATTTAGTTAGAACAAAGAACTGTAAAAATTATACAAGCCATTACCTCTCAACAGCATTCACAGAACCAGAACTATTACTGAATCAGACTTTTTAATGAGTTACCATATAACTTTCTTAGACCTGGTAAAAAATTAAACATAGCAGAAGTCAATAACAACTGGGATCCAAAGACAGCTGTGCCCAAGAATTTTGATATGCTGTAGAAACATTTTTTTCCTTAAAAAAAAAAGAGAGAGAGAGAGATGGCCATGCCATATTATAAATTCATTTTAACATTTTTTTAATCAAAAGTTCTTACTGGGTTTATGCTGTTTTGAGGAGTAAGAAATTCTAATCTTTTTGTGAACAAGGAACATGAAATTTCTTATGTAGTTCTTTGGATAAATTAAATTATATTTACATGTTTTCATTATACTATATATACTATAAACCACTTCAATCTTTAATTATTTTTTGCGTAAGGATGTACCTCGCCCTTCTCTATATTAACGATATAGAGAAGTGGGAGGTATATCCTTAAGCAAAAAATTAAAGAATATAGCAATTGACTGTTAAAAGATATGATTTCTAACACTTTTTGATAAACAGCATATGCTTCATAACTGCTTTCTATTTTATGATCTTTCATGTAGAGATAATATCTATTAGAAAACTATCAAATTTCTGAATGCAATAATCCTAATAAACATTGAGAATAAAATGATCTTCAAGAGAACTTTTATAAAATAATATACTGTTGATAAAAAATACCAGAAAATTATCTAGAATATACAAAGATACGTCAATTTATGTTGGAAATGTGAACAAAAAGAGACATTTTACTATGTTTGATGAATATGCAAAAAGGCAAGAATATTTTGCATTTAAATTTCAAAGATTAATATGTAACTGAAAGTAGAACTGGGACCTGATGGATAAATTGAAAAGAGTCGCTGAGTTTTGTTTTTAAACATGGTAAGTACAGCGAGATTATTTGTACAAGGGATAGAAAGATTTGGCAATACCTATAATGGAGGCATGGTTGAACAAATGCAGTGAAAATAACTTGCGGAAATGACCAAAGATAATGGAACTTGAGGAGATGACCACAATGTTTAATTAAAGACATTATCTTTATAACTGAAAACCCCTGATGAACTTTTTGGATAAGAAAGAAAAAAATGAACATATGCTCTATGATTCTGGTGACTAAATAGGATAGAAAGAAAAGAGCTATGGTGTTACCTTACAGATAAGTAAATCTGCAATTCTACTTATAACTGTCATAAAGAAGATCAGAGAAGCTGCTTCTGTATCTCTTTTCTTTCTTTTCTATTTTATCATCCCTTTTGTTTTGTTTTGTTTTGTTTTCTGCACTTTTTCTCTTTTATTTCTTTTTCCTTATTTTAGTTTATACTAATTGTTAGGGTATTTTTTAACTTTCAATAAAATTATCTTAAAACTTATCTAAAATAAAATTATCTAAAAATTATCTTAAAAATAGTTTTTTATATAGTGCACTATTATTTGATTCACTGTAACCTAATATATATTTATTGACCTTTAATATGCCAGTTCAAATGTAGTACAAATAGTCCTCAACTTATGACAATTGAGCCCAAAATTTCTGTTCCAAAGTGAGACATTTGTTAAGTGAATTTGGGCCATTTTATGACCTTTGTTGCCATGCTTGTTAAGTGAATCACTGCAGTTAAGTTAGTAACACCGTTGTTAAGTGAATATGGCCTCCCCATTGACTTTGTTTGTCAGAAGGTCGCAAAAGGAGATCACATGATCCTAGGACATTGCAACCATCAAAAATATGATTCAGTTGTCAAGCATCTGAATTTTGATCATGTGTCCATGAGGATGCCACAAAGTTTGTGTGAAAAACATTCAGAAGTCTCTTTTTTGGGTGCCACTTTGAACGGTCAGTAAATGAACTGTTGTAAATCAAGGAGTACCTGTACTGTAAGAATATGTCCATTCTTCCTTTGGCTTGTTTGCTTATAAAACATAATGCAGAAGAGCTAAAAAAAGCAGCTAAAAAAAACGGTGTTGCTCAATAAAGGAATCCAAATTAAAGCATCCAGAATGAAAGTTCATCTAGGCCAAGGGTGTCAAACCAGCAACCCGTGGGCCAGATGCACTACATGCAGGCAATGGCCACCCTAGCACTGCAAATGGGGAAAACATTGCAAAATGTCACATGACAGCAACATGACGCAGCGAATTTGATATGCATGATCTAGGCATTGCTTGAAATCATTCAGTGAAAGAGAACACACCACTTCTCTGGGTGATTGGTTTAACTGTCAATTAGTTCTTATCAGAAAATATTTCCTAACATTGAATCATCGTCTGTTTCTTGTAGCTTATCACATAAGTCTAACACTTTGGGACAATATGGAATAAGCTGGGCCAATTTCCAAATAGTATTCCTTTAAATACCATGATCAGTGTTTTCAGAATGTATTTAAAGACTTGAATTCTTTGACTGCTTGCCACAGTCCCTGTAGTTTTCTAGACAAGTTTTTTCAGAAGTGGTTTGCCATTTCTTCCTCCTTCCTAGGGCTGTGAGAGTGACTGGCCGAAGGACACCCAGCTGGCTTTGTGCCTAAGGCTGGACTAGAACTCACAATCTTCCAGTTTCTAGCCTGTTGCCTTAATCACAACACCGTACTGGCTCTTTTTTCTCAGAATGCAATATATCAAATTCCCACTTCTTTTCTTAGTACTTAATTTCCAGTTCTTTGATCATCCCTATCACTATGTTTTTTGCAGCTGTTCTGAATTATTGGGAAACCTAGAACCCAAACCCAATTAGATGCAACATTTTCCCCACCTCCTTACATTATTGCCATGAGAGAACATTTTTAAACTAAGATGATTGCTAAAATTTATAACATGGTGAAACCAGTAATCTGATCAGATACTGAAGTAATTTGAGAGTGGTCAGTAATCAGTACACCCTCTTGGCTTTAATGAAGATAAACTCTGCAGATAAAAGGCAAATATGTTAATTGAGTCTCAATTTTTCTACATGATTAATTGCAGTTATATTCATTTCTAATTTTTAAAAAACCTGCCATTTAAATTGATTAGAAATTGACCCTAAACAAAATCAGCTAATGCCTTCATTGTATTTTATGCACAACTGAAAGAGAACTTAAGACAATTAAGTTGGAATTTTAAATTAACATGTATCAAATACATATGCATTTTGGAAAAAGAAGCCAAAACCCCTTAGCTTAATTCCACCTGCTGAGTATGTATAGGAAACCAGCAATATCAAAATGAGAAAAAGTTCTTTTTTCTTCCACTAAAATACTTGGTAGAAATCTAGCTGTCTTTTATTCTGGAAATAAGCCCATGGTTGTTTTCCTGAAGAATATTCTTGAAAAGAATTAGGCATTTGTTCAAAACTTTCAAAAGGACTTTTGATCTGAAAAATGGCTGCAGATGCATATATTATTTTATCTGACATTCATACCCCTTAAAACAAAATTGAAATCTTTTAGTGGAACTGCAGACCAACAGATTATATTGGTTCTGCTTGTGTAATTCATTTGACCCTCCCTTGAAAGACACTTGCTGATGGGAAAGGTTTCACTGCCCCTTTTATCTTCCTCCTCATTATTCCACACAGTTCAACTGTTATGTAAAAACTTACCTGTGGCATGCTTCAAAGAGAAAAGTCTTCAATATACCAGTTTTAAGCAGAGTTGACATAAATAAAATGAAAATTATTGATAAAGAACAAATGTTCCAGGGACAGATCTCCAATTCCCAGCTCTGAATGTGGAATAATGAACTTGAGCCAGGTTATCTGGTAACCCAGCCTCCTCCTTCCCTGCCAATCACTCAAACACTGAAGCAAACAGAAAAACAGGACTGGAATGAGAATGGTGGGGAAGGGTAGTTGCAAAAAAGTACAATGCAGAATAACATGGCACCATCCAGCTGTGTTTCACTACTATTCCCTGGCCATACTGGGTCAATTATAGTCATAGTAATTGAGAATTATGAGATCTGTAGTCATGTATATCTGGAAGGTGCACTTTGAGGAAATCTTGGTACGATGTTATCTTTGGCACTAGAATGAAACATAGAAAAAAGAGAGGAAAAAATAAATTTAGAATGGAAGATGAGTTTTCTTTAATATGTCCTCTTCTCCCTCAAACAAATTAATGAAGGAAAGGAAGATGAGTTTTCTTTAATATGTCCTCTTCTCCCTCAAACAAATTAATGTAACGGGAGTAATATATCATAGGCTCAATCACAGGTCCTGCTTCAACTAGTTCAGATCCTTTGCAACTGGCTTAGGCAGGCAAGGAAAACTTGCCTATGGACACCATTTCAAGTAACCAGAATGGAGGCAAAACCAGCAAGCTAACCTTTCATGCATAGAAAAGTTTTCCACTTTAAACAAGATGACAGATTCATTCAATAATACATAAATAAGATCTCCTGATTTAAATACAGATGTACAGCATAGCTTATGGGAATCCACTTCAAACTGCATTCATGGTGATACATTTTGATTGGTCTTTCATGTCATGCAAAACACTAGAAAATTAGTACTTCAGAAAAAATGTACTATTCCCATTTTTTTATGTTCAATTTCTATATGAAATTTGGTAATGGATGGGCTAATTAAATGCATAGCTTCCTCTAACACAGCCCAGGCTGTGCAATCCATTTTATCATCTCAAACTCTATGACATTCATGAGATATTTTGCACTACTCCAAGGCTTTGCTTATGAGCAGGTGGAAGATTGGGGATCGAGAAACGTGCATAATCTTACTTTTTATCTAGCTCCATCCAGTACAGTCAACACGAGGTACTACTGAGAGATACACTTTTTAAAGATCTGACTTATCTTTGCAAAAGACAACACAGAGGTTGAAAAGTGGTTGCAAGATCATGGATGTGACATCTCAAAAATCCCAGTTTGAATTCCAGTCCTCCATTGGGGGTGGGGATTCAAATTTAAAAACAACACAATCCCTGTTTTCCAAAACCTGGGCAGAATGTGAGTTAATTTTCAGGATGTTTACACATGCTACAATAATTCATTTTAGATAGGGGTTTTTTTTCACATATTTTGTTCTGGAAAGTTCCCTGATAGAATTTTATATCCTTCAGAATTATATTCTTATGGGTTGGAAACTACCACAAGGACACTTGAAATGAATACTGCATCCCTTTATAATGACAAAAAATAAACCCAAAAAGAAAGGATGTCCATCCCCTGATAATTTTACTATGAGCTCCCTGCATCAAAAGCAGATCACAAGTCAATATATTCATAGGGAGTGTCTGCTGAGATTTATTCAATTCAATGAGGCTTTTACACATTGATTACGAAGCTTGTATGCTGTCTCTCTTACCAAAGGTGACTCTAGAGACATTGTATGAAAAAAAAAAAACCCACAAACATACAGTTGAAATATCTTAAGATTACAAAGTGTTCTGTATTTCATGGCATTCCCTTTCTAGGAGAGATACCCTTGTTTTTATTCTTTTTTTTTTTTTCTTGGTAATTTTGAAAGTTTTTCCCACACTGAATTTCAATATCTCTTTATTAACTGCGGCCCTGTCATTTGAAAAGCTTAACTTTGTTCTTGCTGCTGATAAGTGGAATATGCTGTTTCAGTTTGATTTTTATTACAATTATACAATCTTTGATGAAATGTATGAAAATAAAATATGATAACATTGGAAAATATGAGATGGATTAAGTTTTCCAAATAACTCAGTTGTAAGAATTTTTCATCATTCCCACTTGTAGACAGATAAGCATTTGTGTCTTTGTTAGAGCTACTACATAACACTGATAACTTACAGATTCAATAATGAGGTACAAATCTATTCCAAGCTAAACATAATATACACTTGTGCATCAATTTTCCTCCCTAAATAAACATGGTTTGGCGGAGAAAAGACAATATGTTGCACAAGAAGTGAAACTGTATCTCTTCTCTATCCAGGAAATCAGGCAATCCAGCCTTTCCTCTGGTTTCACATCTAAACTGGTTAAAGGAAATAGGCACAATTCAAATTTGTATGGGCTATATGGCAAAAAAAAGTTCTAGGATGCTTTAAATTGTTTAAGAGTTTCTGCATCAAGAATTATCCCATTGTTACACAGCTTGTTTTAACATATCAGCAAAACTTAGTGTTCATGTAGTGGTTAATCCCAAAGCTCAGATGATAGCACCAACACCGAACTAACCTTGGCTGGTCTCAAAAAAGAAAATTAAGGATTCACCTGTTTAGTTTTTGCATTGAAAGTCATCCCAAAAAAAATAAAAAATCTTAGGAGCAGGCCAATAAATAAATAGTTCCCGGAAAAAGGAAATGGCAAAGTATTCTATGTAGCAGCTCATGTGAATGAGGTTATCAAGTCAAAGAGTTACTAATTAATTTGGATCCATACTGAATCTTGGTAGACATTTCAGTTCAGTATTAGCCCAATTTTCAATACATACACATGAATGCATGATACTGAGAACAGAACTATGAATCACCAACATTAGCATGATCTTCAATTGAGTACATGTTATTTTTTGTATAAAGATGTTACCGATAATCAATATTATGAAAAAGGTCATTTCCAATTTTGTTTTAATCATGGATGAGCTGTCTCTGAGGAACTGCAGTGGCTTATGTGGCTAGAATGGTGAGTAACAATCAGCAAGGCTGCTGTGTGATAGAGTGAGCTCCCATCATTTGCTCCAGCTCCTGCCCACCTAGCAGTTCAAAAACACGCAAACCTGAGTAGATAAATAGGTACCACTTTGGTGGGCACATTAATGGGGACATGAAAGGAGCCTTCAACCAACACGTCCCCAGGCAATGGTGATGCCACCAGCTAATCCTTTCAACTCGGAAGTACCTTGATGCGTCTGACACAAATGTGAAAGAGCAAGTGAGCTATCTATGGAGTAGATACTATGCAAGATGTACATGATGTTCCTACTTTGTAGTCATTCAAATATCCTCACAGATAAAATGTCCATTGTCTGAAATATGGATTTAAGTTCCTAGTTAATCAGAATAATAACAGCATTAATATATGCAATTAATGGAGCACTGTGACCTGAAAATATTAAGAAATTTTACTCTTCAGAGAATTGCCTCTGGCCAGGCACTCAGATCATAGAATTTGAAGGACTGTGCAAAATTATTCTTTTCTCTTTTGTACTATATATACCTGAATGAAGATGAACACATACAAAAAGACGTATTAACTCCCAAATTAAATTTCCATATTGTAAAACTGCCACAGTTTGAACAAGCAATTCCAACATTCCTCTATGATGAATACTGTGCTTGATCCAAGGCAAGGATCATCTAGAGAAAATGTTTGGGACTTTTTTCTTCATATTTACATATCTCTGAAAATTATCTCTTTTCTACAATCGAGTGTTGACATAGCATAGCCTTTTTTCTTGACAAGGTGCCTGAATGATTGATATATCACAAAGAGGTGCACTGTCCTCCAACAACATCTGCTCTGTTCCAAAAAATGTTGAATTTCTACATTCAAAATTTAAATTAGCTTAGAGATGAATAAACCACATTGACACAACACTGAGAAAGAGATGATAAAAAAGTTAAGAAGAAAAAACTACTTTGGTGTAGAGGTTGAAGTGCTGGCATAAAAACTAGGAGACTGTAAGTTCTAGTCTCGTCTTAGGCATTAAAGCCAGCTGCCTTTGGGCCAGTCATTTTCTCTTAGCCCAACCCACTTCACAGGACTGTGGGAAAAACAGGAAGGTGTATTATGTATGGTTTGCTGCCTTGACTTACTTTCATGTAAAAAAGAAAGTGGGATAAAAATAAATAACACAAATAACCAGAACATATCCTCTCCAGCAGCCAACACTCAGATAAGCTGGGATCAATACCAACAAACAGAAAACAATATCCTAATAAAAGAATTACCATAGAGAAAACTACACCCCATCCAATAGTAAGCAGGGCAAGCTGCTATATATTAGTAGGGAACAAACTCCACACTCACACTGATGTTACCTCTTTTGGTAATAAAACATCTGCAAGCAAAGAAAGCTCAGAGAGCACCAAAGATTCTAGGGTTTATTCTTGAAGCTCATGGAGACTCAAGAAGCTAACTTGGATAAACAACAAAATGTTTCAAGCCAAAAGAAACAAAAGTTCAGCTGCCATGACTCAACTTCCAGACAACTTCTACCTGGATGACTGAGAATCTTCATAGACATACTGCTGAACTACATTATATTTGTTCTACTGGAATTTCTACTTGTCCCCAAATGTTAACAAGTGCACAGGTAAGAAACTGGTGGAAATCATATTGGGAGTATTCTTGAAAATATGTCCCTTGAACAGATAATCAAGCAGAAACAGGTATCACTTCCTCACAACCTAAGAGATGAATATACCCAGTTCTTTATTGGTTAAATATTTTACACCGAAAAAAATCACATAGCTTTAAATATAGGAGTACAACTCCTCTTTCAGAAGTGCCACTTAACTCTTGATTTTTTTTACTATGGACATATAAGTGCTATATACTATGTGCTATGTACTTTTAAAATATGGCCTATTGCACTGTTATCTTATTTAAAACTACAGTAAATTACTTGTTTCCAAATACAAGGAAATGATTAAAAACTGGTTTAGAAGATCAGTAGGAACCCCAGAGGGAAGTTTTTCTCACTCACATTTCATATTTCGGTCTTTGTTAATATTTAGGAAAGATGTGTTCATGTATTTATAAAATCTGTATCATCTTATCTGTCTGAAATTTCCTTTGTTCATTACCTTAAACCCAGTTGGACCCTCTTTCCAAAGAAAGGTAGAATTTATTTCTGATATCGAAAGCAGGATATTTGTTCAGGTGGGGAAATTACATATTTCATATTGCCTTTTCATTATTCTTGTCAGCAGAGTCCCACAATAATGTACTTATACATTAAAATTCTTTGAGGCTGAAATAATAATATAAACATTCCGTCGAACATTCCATCCATCTGCTGATGGAAATCGACCAGGCTTCAACTTGCATCCAACCCAATTCCCTCTGCGCTCCAGTCCTAGGCAGGCATAACTCGGAACCGAATCGGACGAATTGGAATGACACCGCCGATTAACCGTGCCCGGAACCAACCGCCGCCGCTTTTAAGTCCCGAAGTGGTTTTCTTTTGTTTTGTTCATTCATCCGCGCAGTCCGAAGGGAGGGCGACCGGGGAGAATGCGATAGAAAATGGTACAGCCCGTTCCCACATGCAGTTCTCGAGGCTCAGGGCTGGCTCGCCCTTCCAAGCTTGTCCCAGAACCGCTGCCCATTTTGGGAAGGCGGAAACCCCTCGACGCCGTCCTCCGCACACCCGCCGGTCCGCGCTCGCAAACTCCACGTCAAAACAAAGTCTAGTCTTCTTCCCCCCCCCCCCGCCCCAAAAAAAAAGAAAAAGAAAAAGAAAGAGAATAACTTTAAAGCTCACCGTCGAGGAAACAAGTAACAACAGTCCGTTTCCCGCGCCCGTAAACCGAGCGAACCCAGCCCTCGGGGAGACCGAGACCAAGAAGAGCTGGCGCTTACCTGTTGGGAGACAGGTTGGCGGAAGGGTTTGGCGCCCTTTTCACCGGGGGAGGGGGGGGGGAGAGGAGGGAGACAGCCTCCGCTTCGCCTCAGACGCTTACCCGCGCCTCATCCCAGAAACCCCGACTCGGCTGCTGGCTTCGCCGCTGCGCTTGTAACCCCCTCATGTTCGGAGAAGCCGACCCTATAGGAAAGTTGGGTGGAGAAAGTGGAGGAAAAGGAGCAGGTGCAAGCGGTGTGCGCGCCTCCCAACTTGCGGAGTTGGGAAAAGCCGAAAAGGGAGGGAGGGGGTGGAGGGAAAACGGCTCCTGAGAGAAAAAGGAGAGAGAGAGAGAGCGAGAGCGAACGAGCGCGCCCCCGCGTGCGCTCCTCCTCTCCTCCTGGCTGGGCCCTGTGCTCCCGTGCACACGCTGCAAATGAATGTAATGTGACAACTGGCGACCGGTGCCTGGCTGCTGCTGGTTGCCTGGTAGCCTGGCGAAGGGGAGGGAGGGAAGGGGAAAGAATTGCTCTCTTCACGGTTCACTTCCAGAGACTCGGCCCAGGTGAAGAGAAGCAAGGCGCTCTCCGAGAGGGACCTGGCAACCTAGCCCAGCTGTATGGCCGCGAGGGGCTACATTTTCTGAGCTGAAAGGAAAAAAAAAAAAAGCCGGCCTGCGTTCATACGTGCATGCATAAACAGTTCATAACTACTGTAGTTTGTTTGGTGTTTTTGGGGGGGGAGGGGGGGGTTTACATAGTTAAAGAGGCGAGGCTGGCTTTCTAGTTTTCCATTTCTTTCCCCAATTAGAGGAACTTGACAAAGAGCAGCTGGCCTCATTTGTTTCCTTACAAGAGACCACTTGAGTTCAGACCTTGGCTTATCTACACTGGGAAATAACCATTATATTATCTCCAAATGCATTGCAAGTAGAGGAAGGACACAGGTGTCTTATAGATTCATTCCTATTCTTCATTTTTTTATTCCTACATATCCCAGCTCCAATGCTGCAGGTAGTCCTCAAATTACAACAGTTCACTTAGTGACCGTTCGAAGTTAACAATGCACTGAAAAGAATGGCGTGACCTCTTTCACACTTATGACTGTTGTGGCATGCTCAGATTTACATTCGGATGCTTAACTGACTCACATTGATGAGCCAAGGTTCTTGCAACTTTCTGACAAGCAAAGTCAATGAGGAAACTAGATTCACTTCAGAATTGTGTTCCTAATTTAACAACTGCAGTGAATCATTCAACATATGGAGGAGACGGATCCCCAGCACTTTAAAGAAGCTGTTGTCTGCCCTCTTCTTAAGAAGCCATCGCTGGACTCCACCCCGTTGGATAATTTCCCCTTTTTGGGGAAGGTGGTTGGGAAGGTGGTTGCGCAGCTGCTCCAGAGGTTTCTGGATGAAACAGGTTATCTCGATTCTTACCAGTCAAGATTCAAGCCTGGAATTGGGACAGAAATAGCATTGGTTGCACTTTTAGATGATCTCTGGTGGGAGCGGGATGGGGGTAGTGCATCCATCCTTGCTCTACTTGACCTCTGGGTGGCTTTTGATACCATTCACCATGGGATTCTCTTGGAGTGGCTTCAGGGGATGGGAGTGGGAGGCCTTGTGCTGTCCTGGTTCACTTCCTTCCTCTGTGGCCCACTCTCAATGTTGATAGGGGAGAGATCCAGCCTTTATCCACTGCTTTATGGGCTTCGGCAGGGCTCAATACTCTCTCCGCTCCTGTTCAACATTTATATGAAGCCTCTGGGTCAGATCATCCATCACAATGGACTGAGGTATCACCAGTGTGCTGATGATACTCGGCTGTATATCTCAGCTGTGGTGAGTTTTTTTGCTCCTTTTATCTGACAAGAAGGAGCTGACTGACTAAACTCTGTCTCATAAATCTAGGGATGCTAATGGAAATAGGACAGCAGGGTTTCTGTGTTGTAATTCAACATTGAATCCATCCACTTTTTGCATTTATTCATTTATTCATCTATTAAAAATTAGATACCTGTAATTGATATACAGGCAACAGAAAACCCTGAAGTTTATTATAGAGGTAGTCCTCATCTTACCACCTGAATTAAGGTAAATTTCTGTTGCTAATGAGACAGATGTTGTCAGTTTTACCCCATTTTATAAGCTTTCTTGCTGCAATTGTCACTGCAGTTGTTAAGTTAGTAACATAGTTGCTAAGTGAATCCGGCTTCCCTTTTGACTTTGCTTGTCAGACGGTTACAAAAGGTAACCCCAGAACATGGCAATCATCATAAATATGAGCCCATTGCCAAGCGTCTGAATTTGGATCACATGACCATGGCGTGCTGCAGTGGTCTTATGTGGGAAAAACTATCAATAAGTTACAATTTTCAGTGCCATCGTAACTTAAAATTGTAACTTCAAATGGTCACCAAATAAATGATTGGAAGTTGGGGGCCATCTGAATTTCCTTTCCTTGTCTCAAATACTTTCTCTGCATCTCTCTGCCTAAGAAGCCTCATATTCATTAAATTGATATTCTCAGTGTGTTCATTTTTTTTCCTGAAGTCAGTTTTCTTTCTCTTTTGACTGACTTGTGCAGTTCAAGAACTTATCTGACTCACTCTTTCTTCACAATGCAGGAGAACACCTATCATCATATCTTGTCTTTACTCCTTGGCTTATTTTTCTCCCATGCAAGCTGCAGCCTCAGATATTCTTAGATAAAGTTATAACTTTGATCTTACTGTTTCTGTCTCCACATTTTCCACTGTTTACTTTAATCCCATTTTAGGCATGAAAACCAGCTGGGTGACTGTAGGCCAAACATTCTTTCATCCCAACCCACCTCACAGGGTTGTGGTGGTGAAAATAGGAGCAGGAAGAAGTATTAGGTATGTTCACCACCTTGAATTATTTATAAAAATAATAAAGGCAGGATAAAAATAAAACCAAGACAATGAACTCATTTTTTTTCAGATGATATATGACATTGTTATGATGATTCTTTTTCTTTTCTTTCAATGTTATTTTTCAAGTCACATATAGATACATTAAGTTTTAAAAAAAAACAGATATTGGGAGAATCTTGTCT
Source organism: Laticauda colubrina (assembly GCA_015471245.1). Taxonomy (NCBI): domain Eukaryota; kingdom Metazoa; phylum Chordata; class Lepidosauria; order Squamata; family Elapidae; genus Laticauda; species Laticauda colubrina. Next base: position 68,869,212 of record BLBF01000005.1, on the reverse strand, counting down.
GAATATGCATGAAATGGAGTATAAAATCATGCCTCTTTCATGCTCAATGATCGTGTTCTGGCCCAGCAGCATTCAAGATGATGAAGGAAAAAGTCTATGAACAGGATGACATGCATATGAAATGTGGAGCTTCAGGACATATCTTGTCTGCTCAAATTCTTCAGTTATGTAGGTGTGATTGGGCATTATAATGAAGGAATATCACAGGCCTAAATTGTCAATGTAATGCCACCGCCTCTTTTCCCTAACTTTAGATAACAGGCTAGACTCTTGTTTAGATACAAATCTGATTTTATTTAATTTATCACAGGACTGGCACCAGGAAATACCATAATCAGATATCTGCTGGCACTCCACACTCCAATCAAATCACACTGGTGATTTGGCTGTACTCCTGCTCTTGTTATGTGTGCACTTGTCTTTTCAGAGAGTACAAACATTGACAAAATAGTCTGAATACTAACAACGTGTTATTATTTATTGAGAAATAATGAGGTTATGTGAAGAAAATAAAGTGAACGTCTAAGAAACAGAAGGTTATATTCAGCTATCATTAATTAAGGCTTTCTTGCTAAAGGGCCTCATAACACCTGGAAAAGCAGAATCATGCAATGATTTGTTGGAAAAAAATATTATTTAAACTTCTTTAAGACCCAGTTTTCTTCACCTTGCACAGAATGCATTGCTTTCTTATTGTTTTCTTGAAAATATAGCTAAGATTTGTTCTTCAATAGTATTGTGCTAATAAGGTATATTGTGTTTCCTTTCTTTGTAACAGGAGTGTTTGAGACCGGTTGCTTTCTAGCTGTTCTGCTTTCATGAGAAATATACTTGTTCCCAATTATTATACCATTCCAGATTTTCCAACAGTCTGAAATAAGTTTATCACTTCATAACAAGAACCAGATGTGGGTGGTTGGTTTAAGTATGGCAAAGGACACATGAAGATCCTTTCAGCTCAAAATAAACCTGCTTGCTGAGAATAATTAAGAATGATAACATTATAGGTAGTTTTTAAAATTGTGATTTTCAGCTGCTGTGATGGGCTGCTAATGTCTAATCAGCAAAGCATTTCAGCATTTAAGTAGCCAAACATCAATACAGCAAGGTAGAAGAGATTGAAAGTGGTGGATAATACGGAACATTCATAAACACGTTTCATTATTATCTGTTATATGAGCAATAATTACTTTACATTATGGACAAATTTGCATTTTCTGCTTCGTCTATTCCTGCTACAGGCCACTCACTATTTTCTGAGGCTAGGAATAGCCTCCCACTCCCAGCCCATTACAGATGCCCCCTCTGCTTGTGTTTTCCACTTTGAATTTATTAGGCTAACAAAAAAATAAAATTAATATGCATATATAGATAGTCCTCGACTTACATCAATTCATTTAGTGCCTATTTGAAGTTACCATGGCACTGAAAAGCATGACCTATGACTATTTTTCACGCTTATGACCATTGCAGTGTCTTCATGGTCACGTGATCAAAATTCAAGCACTTGGCAACAGATTAATATTCATGTCGGCTGCAGTGTCCTGGAATGTGATCACCTTTTGCAGCTTTCTGTCACCCATCTACTTCAATCCACTGGAATTTCTGAAGTTAAGTTTAAGTAATAGCCAAGGGGGTTATGGAATTTCCATAAGTTACAGTGCAAGAAAATATACTGATTCTCATGTGTCGAAGAAATCCTCATTCTGACTATGTTTTTTAATTACTTATATTACTTATATCCACCATTAAGTCTGTTGTTTTTGGGTTCTCATTTCTGCACCTAGCTACATATTTGACTCCTTAATAAATAGTTTGGCTTTATATTTATTACAGACCTCGCTGCAAAAATCTTCTCACATCTTCATTTCTAATTGATGTATTACAGTTGTATATACTATCACTCTCAGCTATTCTTGGAAATACTTGCCACAGAGAAAATTACCATCTTTGCAGTATTTTATGGTATACTCAGAAGTAATATTCAGCAGGTTCTGACCAGTTCTGGAGAAACTTTAGCGGAAATTGTGAGTAGTTTGGAAAATCGGTAAATACTACCTCTGACTGGCCCCACCCCCGTCTATTTTCTGCCTCCCAAGTCTCAGCTGATCGGCTGGGTCTTCTTTTGTTCTGCACAGGAGAACAGAGCTGGAAAGCAGGTTAGTGGGGTGGGGAGAGAATGGAGATTTTACAATATCCTTCCCTTGCCATGCCCACCAAGCCAAGACAAGCCCACTACATCACAACGCACCCACAGAATTGATAATAAAAAAAATTTGAATCCCACCACTGGGTTTACTGCCATTGCAGCTATGTCCCTTATCCAATGCAATTTCCTACCTGCATCTGTATCTCTACTTTTCCCTCCTGGTTTAGTTGAAAATCTACCCTGTAAAGTTCTCAAGGGTCTGTCAAACACATTTCCCTCACCTAGAGAGGTGAAACCTGCAATGAAATGGAAACTGATGCTTCAGTGGCACACAAGTACATGGTTTATTAATCACTGCCTTCTGTGGAAGATGAGGAAGAAACCTAAGAAAATGGTGGGGGGGGAGAGGCATAAGAGAAGATGAAAGAAGTTGACAATACAAACAGATATAGGAAAGAAAAAGGGACAATCAGTGATATGTAAACTATCCATAAGGAGTGTCTTTGGATGCAGTATGCAGTACCTCTAAAGAAAAAACACATTTGAGATACATTTGCATTGTAAAATAAATACATGTACACATTTAGAATATTTCAGTATTATTTTAGATAAACACCAGTTCATTTTTATTTTTTTTTGTATACCTGCTTTTTTCCCCCTGGCAATGAAGTACAAAGTCAGTTTGTTAAAATAGCAGTATCTCGGTGCCTCTTATATCTCAAAGGTGTTATATTGCATTTCAAAGAATACTACATTACATGCAGAATGATACCCATGCCTGCTATCTGTTATCTTGGATCCATACTAGTTATATATTAGAGCTATGTAAACATGGGTGCTTGCTTTTGGTTCTAGAGGGTCCAGGCTCTAACCTATGTCTTTCAAAAGGATAAAACAATCATTGGATTTTCTCCAATTGTTGGTATTTCTAGGGTGATTTTTTTTGTCACAATGGATAACCTTCCCATTTACTACAAGTTGCAAGAGATGTACTTTTGAATACACCTTGAATAAGATATATATTTCAGAGATGAAAGGACTTTTTTCTCTCTCTTTTTTTCTCTCTTCTTCCCAAACTATGGGATATATTTAATATGTAACATTAATACGTTTTCCTGAATTCAGTATTATTTCCTATTGCTTGAATTTAGAAATAAAACAGAAATGAGTTTGGCTACATTTTAAGAAAATATATTATTTTCTTATTGCACTATTGCAACTAATTTTATTAAGTGAAAACTAAACAAACCACATTATAATAAAGGATATATCCATTCTACCTCTGTTTTCATATTCCAAGTTCTCAAAAGTAATCAAAAGATGATTCATGGTTGATTTTATTTCTACACCTTGAAACCCTGCAATCAAGGAGCAAAAACCACCGCTCTCGTTTGAGTTGCTGTAATTGTTTTCAAGAAGAAAGGAAAAGAAATTCCACAAAGCCTGATTTTTTTTACTTTATCCATTGTAGAAGAGAAGAATAAAACTGACAAATTGTAAATTTCATGTCTGATATTTTTATTTGCACCATTGAGAGAAAAAGAAGAGATATAAAACGATCCAGAAGTTCAAAAATTTACTGGTTGCATTGGCAAGTAAAAAGGCATGAAGAGGATAGAAAAAAAAATTTCTTGAAAGACAGAAGGGCAAAAGGCATAACTGTATCTTTTTTTTATTCATTTCTTCTTTTTTCTTCTTTTTTATATTTTTATTTGTTCATTTTTACTGTATTGAAAAATTCTAATAAAAATAGGTTTTAAAATTAGTTGTTGCTCCATTCATTAGGGAAAAAATCGACCATTTTTTTCTGATTTAAAAATTCCCATTACATATTTAGAAATAGCTGTGCCAAAGAAACTTTCTTCACTAACAATTTCAAATTAATACTTTCTTTTTAACCACAAATAAACCAAATGTAAATAGACAGTTAAATATTTCACTGAACTTAAAGGGAAAGAGAAATGCAATTAAACATTCTTTAAAACTATTTTTGCCTTGATTCTTTAATTTATATCTGGTAGATGATCAAATACCGGTATTAAGAGTCTTTAATGGAACTTTTTTATACTGTTTAAAATCAAAACTACTATAGTTATCCTATATATTGTTTGATTTTTCAGAATTTTAGCTCTATCATTGATTTATATTTTGGTCTCAATTTTCCTTTGGAATGTTGATACTTATTAGAAAATCAGTTACGGGCACAATTACAAATATATTTTCTAAACTTTTTTTTCATGTGGCAGGCTTGGCTTTATTTTTAATAATAGCACTATAGTGTTATTTTTCCAACATCAAAGATTACAAGACACATTTGGCAGATATTAGGAAAGTGGCATAATGACAATTTTTTATTCTGGGATAATCCCAGATTGAAAAATATGTAATAAACCACAGCTGGTAATACTAATGGTATAAATATTTTAAATTAGCTTATTGCAAAATCATACTCTAAGCTATTTGTATTATTATAGGAGGAATTTAAGCTACTTAAAACTGAAATGACAGCACATTTCATTGAAACGTCTTTTGAATATTTCAGTTTGGCAGGGATGCATTAGTTGCGTCTAAAATTATTGAATTATTATTAGTATTGGAATTGTTATAGTTGCAAACTACCTACAGCAAACTCCTATTCGCAACTAAAAACTATTAATAAAGTAGATATTAACAGTTTTAGCTTCGTTCAGGATTCTTGAAAATTATTTTATTTTCTACTAGTTACCATGCAAATACCATCACTTGCATAATGGCACTAAGTGCTGGGATGTAACGGTAGCAATGTTACAGTAGCATTTGTATGATGATGTCATTGTGTGCATAACATCATGGCTGGATGCCAAGGTTTTGAATCTTCTGTCTGCATAAGACTGGATATATGCATAGTACACTTAGCATGACTTCAACACTATGTAAAAAGCTATCCAAAGGTACACAGTTAGATTTAAATTCCATTTCCAAAGGAGCTGCAATATACTGGATTCTTATTCAGACTCTGAAAAAGATATTATCTCTGAATGTAATTATATTTTAATTATGGCTCATGATCGACTATGCACTATGGTTAGCCATCTTGATGATGTTATCATAGAAATAGCACAGAAAGTATTATTTCCAATTTAGCTCTCCATTTTAAATTGCATAAAAATACTATTTATATTGTCATAGTCACAAAAATATTCTTCATGAACTGTTCAGTGACAGTCTTCTCATCTTAAAAGCATTTCTAGATAACAAGTATGAAAGCCAGCTGTGTGGTTTGGGGCCACTGTCTCTCAACTCACCTCACATGGTGGTTGTTGTGGGAAAACAGAAGGAGGAAGTGTGCTGGATATGTTTGCCTTCATGCAGTATTTGTAAGAATAATAAAGGTGGGATGCAAATAAACACACACACACACACACTCCATCTCTCTCTCTCTCTCTCTGTCTCTCTCTCTCTCACACACACACATACACACACACACACACACACACAAAGATGCATGCAGTAAGATCCTAGATGAATATTTTGCATGAAGCTATATAGCAGAGGTCTCAAAACATGGCAACTTTAAGACTTGTGGACTTCAACTCCCAGAATTCTCCAGCCAGTCTTAAAGTTGCCAAGTTTGGGGATCCCTGCTATATATATAGTTCTCAATTTTCAATCAAAGTTGGGACCATAATTTTTATAGCTAAGCAAAGCAGTTATTACTGTAAGTGAGTCATGCCCAATTTCATGATCTTTTTTTGCCATGGTTGTGTTACTGAATGGTTGTGTTACTGAAGTTGTTAAGTGAGTCTTATGGTCATCAGGCACATCTGGCTTTTCTATTGACTTTGCTTAATCAGAAGCCAGCTGGGAAAGTTGTAAATTGTGATCATATGATCTCAGAATACTGCAACCATTATAAATATATGTTGGTTGCCAAGCAAATTTTGTTTATGTGACTATGGGGGTTCTGTGATGGTTGTAAGTATGAAGACTAGTCAAAACTAACATTTTTTTTCAGTGTTTTTGTAACTTCATGCAACTGTCAAAGAAATGATTGTAAATCAAGGACTACCTGTACATTCAAAGACTGTTGGTTTCCCATCCTAACCCTAACTCTAACTCAGCATTCTGGATCCATTAAGCACTTAGAGCAGGCAGTTTTAATAGGTTCATGACCCTAGTGACAATCCAGGCAGTTTGCTCTGGCAAAGGACAGAAGTTAATGTCTTCCATATTCCCATCATGCCTCATCTGTTCTGAAGTTGACCACATATAGAATATATTCTCCTGGGTGTTTGGGAACCATGATTACTTGTGAGAAATGTGCTGCCATCATGGAATTTATTCAACAATTAAAACCTGAAGAACTCCCAAGTCCAGTCTTGAAACAAGATCCAGGATCTTTCAGAGGAACACTGCTGGGCAGATAGGTGATTGGTACTGAATATCAAGGTCGTCTTAGTTTATCAGAACAGCCCCAATTTAATAAACAGGCATTCTACATACAGTCGCCTCCAGTGCAATGTTTCCCATGTCTGTTAGAATCTTATGGCAACCTCTCCTCCCTGACCTTGGCATTGCAATTATTGTAGGAAATGAAACCTAGCTGAGTAGATAAAATCAATGAAGAAAAACGTTTAATACATGGCAAGATGGGAATATGGAGGACATTAACATCTATACTTTGCCTATCACCAGTCAGATCCCAGTAGTAAACAGTTAGGTCTTTGTCCACAACCATATCATGAATGGACACTGTCTTACTATACATGGACATGATATTTTCAGTATCATCTATAATTTATAATAATTACAATAATAATCACAAGCATATATGTTCTAAGAGTAGAATACCAATAAACTAGAAGAATTTCAGGACATGACTTCATTTCTGATCCATTTTTTTCTTTCTATTTTCTATTCTGATCCATTTGTATTTTTTCTATTTTCTTTTTAGATATACCATGAACTAAAATTTGTTAAAAGTATGCCAAAAAAGAAAATGTAAAAAAGATAAGTCTTTAAATTTGTTTATCATATTTAAACTCCATTGCTAAACTATGATTTCTCTGTATATACCCAACAAATTCACTCCTTGAATAATGATTCTTTATATTCCATCTATATTCTCTGCAACAGCCTCAACAAGAAATAATCACTCCAGAAACCCACACACTCTTTACAATCAGCTGTGTGATGACCCAGAGTGTGACACAAATGTAACAAAATCCAAAATATAAATAAATGTCCTTTAATGCCTTCAATTTGGCCCCACTGTTTAATAATACTCAGTTGGAGATAAAATGTACTCAAAAATAGTCTTCAAAAGAAAGCAATACATTCCGAATTTAATGAGCAGATAGAGGTGAAATAAAAAACCAAACAGAGTACAATGATGAAATTTCCACAATGGAACAAGAGAACTATTTTTCAAATTCAAGGAGATAACAGGGCACAGTCTGTTGGAAGGACGCCAACCAAGATAACTTCAGACAAAAATAAAACACGCTTTGTTTCCAGTGTTTGCCAGTACACAGGTCCAAACTCTTATGCAGTTGTCACACCTGCATCCCATGAAGAGGATCAAGTCCCTTTCCTCCCAAGGAGACCATGTCTTTTCCCATCCTCTCCTCCCTGCATGTTTTAGGATGGATAGGGGATGGGCCTGGGTCCTCCTCTGACTGCTCAGCTGGCCTCTGCCCTTCCCCAGCCTCCTCCACAACCTCTGGAGCCACACTTCCACTCCCTGTTGGCTGTTCCTCCTCTCCTTCAGAGTCAGTCTCCACCAGGGGCATGACAAGCTGCTATTCAGAATTTCAGATTAGTTTTTTAATCTAGGTAGCTGAAAATGCAGTCCTTAAAATTTTTTCTGGTTATTAGCAATCTATATTTGTTGGCTCAGGGAAACTAAATTAAAAGATCACAAAAATCTCAAAAACAGATAAAGTTGTCAATAGTAAAACTGCAATTATACAAACTTTTATCTCCATTGAAGAGAGTGAAAAATTCTTTTTGAATAAACAGAATGGATCCTGCTTCCCCACCCCAAATTTTATCAATTTATGAAAGGTCATCCAAACTGCATACTTTAATTTTCAAAATAACTTGTACTTGATCTAAATAAAAAAGATTCCAGGTTGTAGGATTTACAATGCTCCCTATACAATCCTTTCATGTACAACTAATAAACTGTTAATTCATCAGCAGTGTTTCTTACAGAAAAAGTGGAACTTAATATGAGAGCAATATTCTGAAATATTGCATAAGATTCAGTTAGTTAGATCATATCACACCAATCAGATCAAACGTCACTTTTAAAGGTAATGTATAATACGTGCTGATCAGAGGAGGCTCACTTTCTACTGTCTATTAGTTCTGCTTTGGGAAAATGTTGTCCCAATTTTCTGCTGAATTCTGGGACAGGTAACATAGACAGATTATGTAACACAGACCACTTTTTAGTTCCCTCAAATATTGTCACCTTCGTTATCTTTGAATTGACTGAGCAAAGCAAAGCAATCTGACAAAGAACCAAGCAAAACTAGGTCATAATCATATTGGCAGGATCGGACCCTCCTTCATTATTAAACATCTTCTCTCTTCAAGAAGAAGGTTTCCCTAATCCAGTGTTCCATTCTACATTTCATATTACAGAGATAAGCTCAGTTATCTGAACAAAATACAGCTTTCAGGATACAGCCTTCATCCCAAAACTTGACAACAGTGATATTGATACATCTCAGTTTTGGAAATATGTGTCTTCCTGAAGAAAGAAATAATACAAACCACAAACATTTATTGACATAATTTTCTGCTTTATCTTCCATCACATCTTCTGCCTATGAAAAAACAGCTTGAGAGGATTAAGGGACTTTTCAGAACAGCCTGCAAAATGGCACTTGGAGTGGTATATTTTTTTCATTAGGTTAAGCCCATGTCACACTGAACCAACGGATGCAAAGAGGATGTAAAATGGACAAAAAAGCTTGCCATCCGTTCGAAAACGCAATGTACTCACTGCCTCCGTTTTGCTTCCTCTCTATCCGTTCAGCATCCATTTATTGACGTTTCATCAGCTCCAAAAGTTTTAGGCTGCCCAAAACTTTTGCACGGAAAATGTATCCAGTTCGTCCGTTCTGCATCCGCGACGCATCTGTTACGCATCCGCTATATCCGCTAGGTGTCGGCTACGCAACCGCGCAATTCCATCCGCCCAGACGCGGGGAGGAAGTGGAATGGACGCGGAACGGATGCAGAACGGATGCCTAGCGGATGCAGAACGGAAACAAAGCATTTGAAATGGAAAAAACGTTCGCAGAGGGGACCTATCTCAGATATTAAGGATGTCTACAGGATGCCTAGAGGATGCCTAGCGGAAAACCTATATTGCCTATAAAAAGGGGGAGCAACTCATCTGCATCCCACTTTCAGAACAGCAGCCCAGCGGTGCAGACCTCTGCAGCCTTCATCTGCCTCTTCCTCTTCCACAGCATCCAATCATGTCCACCGTGGATTGTAACAAAGTCCTTTCGGCAGCCACCATCGTTCTGCAACAGTGCGAAGCCATCTGCAGGCTCTGTGAACTCTACTGTGAGAAGAAAAGGAGCCACCCAAAAAGAGTCTGGATCCAAAGATGGTTCGCCAGAAGAGCAGAGTACGGACTGTACAACAAGCTGATGGTGGAGCTCAAGAACGAAGACACTCGGGCGTTCCAGAACTTCATGAGGATGCCTCCAGCCATGTTTGACGAAGTTGTGCAGTGGCTGATACCCAGGTTGACCAAGGCAAACACTAGCTTCCGGCCCAGCCTGGAACCTGGGCTCAAGGTGGCACTCACTCTGCGCCACCTGGCCTCAGGGACCACCTACAGGAGCATGCAGTACGGCTGGAGGGTGCCATCCAACACCATCAGCATTGTGGTCAGAGAAGTGGTGCAGGCCATCATCGAAGAATACAAGGAGGAGCTCCTCCAGTGCCCCTCCACTGAAGAAGGATGGAAGAAAGTTGCAGAGCACTGGTATCAGAGGTGGATCTTCCCCCACACCGTTGGAGCCATAGGTGGCAAACACGTAGCCTGCAAAGCGCCAGCCAAGTCGGGGTCCACTTATTTCAACTCCAAGGGTTTCTTCAGCATCATCCTCTTCGCCATGGTTGATGCTGACTACAAGTTCATGTACATCGATGCTTCAGGCAACGGCTCATCTTCAGATGCCCAGGTATACAACGCCAGTCACCTCTAGGAGGAGCTGGAAGGCAACCTCATTGTGGGCTTCCCAGATCCAGAACCCCTGCCCAACGACACACAAGATGTGCCCTACTTCATCATGGGGGATGATGCCTTCTCCCTCACAACCTACCTCATGAAGCCCTACACTTCCAGACTCCTCACCCGTGAAGAGAGGATCTTCAACTACAGGCTGTCCAGGGCAAGGCGGGTGGTGGAGAATGCCTTTGGCATCCTGGCCAACAGGTTCCAGGTACTTCTCACCAACATGCAGCATTGCCCAAAGACCGTGAGGAGGATCATGGAAGCTTGCTGCATCCTGCACAATCTCATGCGCACCCGCTACCCAGTCTTGCAGAACAGGCTCGTGGACCTCCGACAAGGCAATGGGGACATGGAGCCTGGGGAATGGAGGCAAGGGCGAAACCTGATAGACACTGAGGATGTACAAGGCCCCAACAGAGCCTCACGTGAAGGGAACAAGCAGCACAACCTCCTGAAACACTGGTGCAACTCCCCAGCTGGAGCAGTGGAATGGCAAGACAGGATGATAGATAATTAATGGATGCTTCCTTCAGCCTTTCTCATCACACGGATGAGATTGGGCCATGTATGTTGGGTGGGCCTACAATGAACAGGGCATTTAATAAAGAGTTGTGTTTATGTTGACATATGTGGATCAATGATTACATTAGTATTGATAATGAAGGGCCATAGGTGTGGCACCTGGGAGGGTGGACCATACAGTCCCACTATGCTTGCACTGGAGGTTTATCTATCCCCACAGCTATCTCAACCCATCCCACAGCTATCTTAACCCATCCCAATGGTATCCCTGCCCATCCCACAACTATCTTAACCCATCCCACAGATATCGTAACCCATCCCACAGGTATCCCTGCCCATCCCACAGCTATCTTAACCCATCCCAAAGGTATCCCTGCCCATCCCACAGCTATTACCCATCCCAAAGGTATCCCTGCCCATCCCACAGCTATTACCCATCCCAAAGGTATCCCTGCCCATCCCACTGCTATCCTTACCCATCCCACAAGCATGCAAAGGCTTAAACCATTTCTAAAAGTTTCCACCAAGACTTTATTTACAAAAATAAATGAAGCAAGTGTGTGAAGCAAAGATAACTTTTATTAATAACAAGCTGTAAAAGAAAAATGACCCAAGTCAAGTGTTCAAATAAAGTCCACAGGTAGCCAACCAGTCTCTGGCACTCTTCTCTGTCACTCAGAGGTGTGCCCAGTGTCAGGGGTGAAGGGTCCAGGTGCTGTGGAGGTGCTGCTGCTGGAGTGCTGGTCTGTGGCGTCATTGGGGTGCCTGGCCCCGAGAGGACAACAGGTGATGGTGTGTTGAGGCATCCTGGCCAACAGGTTCCAGGTACTTCTCACCAACATGCAGCATTGCCCAAAGACCGTGAGGAGGATCATGGAAGCTTGCTGCATCCTGCACAATCTCATGCGCACCCGCTACCTAGTCTTGCAGAACAGGCTCGTGGACCTCCGACAAGGCAATGGGAACATGGAGCCTGGGGAATGGAGGCAAGGGCGAAACCTGATCGACATTGAGGATGTGCAAGGCCCCAACAGAGCCTCACATGAAGCAAAGAAGCAGCGCAACCTCCTGAGACAATGGTGCAACTCCACAGCTGGAGTGGTGGAGTGGCAAGACAGGATGGTAGATGCTTAATGGATGCTTCCTTCAGCTTGTCTCATCACACGGATGAGATTGGGCATTTAATAAAGAGTTGTGTTTATGTTGACATGCATGGATAATTATTACATTATTATTGATAATAAAGGGCCATAGGTGTGGCACCTGGGAGGGTGGACCATACAGTCCCACTATGCTTGCACTGGAGGTTTATCTATCCCACTGCTATCCTAACCCATCCCACAGCTATTACCCATCCCGCAGGTATCCTAACCCCTACAAAAGCTATCCTTACCCATCCCACAAGCATGCAAAGGCTTAAACCATTTCTAACAGTTTCCAGCAAGAGTTTATTAAAAAAAAGAAATGAAGCAAGTGTGTGAATCATAAATAGACTTTATTAACAAGAAGCTATAAAACAGAAATGAGTCTCTGGCACTCCTCTTGGTCGCTCAGTCTCATGGGTGAAGGGTCCAGGTGCTGTGGAGGTGGCTGGTGCTGGAGTGCTTGTCATCAGCTCCTCCAGAAGCAGAAGCAGCAGAAGCGCCAGCCCCAGAAGAGCGAGCCCGTGCTGCAGAAGCCCCAGCAAAACCAGATTGAGGGCCAGGGGGCAGGATGATAGCCCTGTCCCTCTTGCCAGGGCTGGCAGCAGATGGCTGAGGCTTGCTGTGCTTCCGCATGGTTGTGGGGTTGCTGGCTGGCAGGGAGGCTGGCAGAAACCAAGGCTGGCAGCAAGGCTGGCAGGGAGGCATGCACCAAGGCTGGTAGGAAGGCTGCCAGGCAGGCAGGCACCAATGCTGGCAGGCAGGCAGACAGCAAGGCTGGCAGGCAGGCTGGCTGGCAGGCAGGCACCAAGGCTGGCACCAAGGCAGGCACCAAGGCAGGCACCAAGGCTGGCAAGGAGGCAGGCACCAAGGCTGGCAGGAAGGCTGGCAGGCAGACATGAACCAAGGCTTGTAGGAAGGCAGGCAGCAAGGCTGGCAGGCAGACTGGCTGGCAGCAAGGCTTGCAGGCAGGCTGGCAGTAAGGCTAGCAGGGAGGCTTGCAGGCAGTCATGCAGGCAGGGCAGGCAAGGCAGCCAATCCGTCCGGCAGCAGGTCTTTCCTCTGAATGGCGACCTGCTTCCGAGCTGCTTCCATTATATCCGCGGGGCTGACGCAATGCATCCCCCCCGCATGCGCAATTAATGCTCGGCATCCGCTAGGCTTCCGCTGTGCATCTGCTGTGCATCCGCTGTGCATCCGCTGTGCATCCGCTTCATCCGTTCGGCGTCCGTTCTGCATCCGCTGTATCCGTTCCGCGTCTGCTTTGCTGAGGCCCCCCGGAAGCCCTGCGGTTTTGCCATCCACTCCCATCAGCTTCCATCCGCTGATGCATCCGCCCTGTTCCACATCCGCTTTGCATCCGCCCTGCGTCCTCCCCGCGTCCGTGTTATCCGCTCCGGTTATGCAAATTTTTGCCCCTTTTGAGAGCGGATAACAACGGATGGAACATTTTGCTTGTCCGCTGTGTCCTTTTTGCATCCGTTGGCCAGTGTGACATGGGCTTTACCACTGACCTCAATTTAACAATCGGGCTGTTGGAAGCTTATTTTTGGGTTTTGCCTTGCATATTTATGAATGAAAATGGATTGAAAAAGTAAGCAGGAGATGATGTAATTATATGTAGTATTATTGGTCAAATATTACAAGCATTCCTCTATTTAATTTCAGATTCAGAATTTACTGAAAACATATAAACTACCAGGCATACTCAGGTCAGTCCACTACGCAGCCTGTTTGGAACTGAGCCGAGTGATGGGCTGGTAAGCCAGTGCACAGCTCAGTTTAAACAAGTGGCAGACTGGGACACATACACGCAGCTCAACTTGGATGAGCAGCAGGCTAGCATACCTGCACAAGATATAAATGTCAGCCCACCACTTACACAGATCAGTTCTCTCTCCCTCACCCTCCACATTAGGCCACCCAGCCATAAAGTTTGGGGAAGGCTGACCTAAGGGATAAAATTCACAGGATAAGAAGTAAAATATTCAAAACTATGTTTAACATCGGTATATAGTATAAACTTATTTTTTGTTACAAAGAAATAAAAGTTGATTATAAATCTGTAGTCCTTTTTCTAAGAGTAGTTTGCATTCATTAAACTAACTCAAGGAATTCTATCATACTCCATAATCATGCTCAACTAAAGTGATATATTCTAGTGCTAAAACTCCAACTTATAGATATTGGTGAATTAGCTGGAATCATGACAAGAAAATTGTAGATTGATTTTGTTCTATTCCTTGTGCTAACATAATGTTGAATTCCAATATTGCATGATATTGCATGAGTGCAATATTGCACTCCCCCATCAAGGTTGCTGTAATTTCAACACCTTCTATCATTTCATCTCTGTTATTGAGAATGAAATCCAAAATGGCTGAACCCCTGGTTCCCTTCTCTACTTTTTGGGAAACAAAGTTGTCTATTAGGTTTGTCAGGAACCTGTTTGATCTTCCACCTGGCACAGAGTTTGTCTCCCAGTTGATGTCAGGGTAGTTAAAGTCCCCTATTACTGTTGTGATGTGCTTCCTACATACCTTAGTTAACTGGCTAGCAAAATTGTCATCTATTTCCTCTGTTTAATTGGGTGACCCATACCTATGGCAATGTCATTTTTTCTCTTTTATATTGACCCAAATGCATTCAAGGCAGTTCTAACCGATAGGAAATTTCTCCTTAGTTCTAAGTTGCTTCTCTCCTTGATTAGTTTCCATCCATTGCTTCTTGTCTTGCCTTCAGGTGCTTTGGAGAATAGCTTAACTCCCTCTACTTTGTGGCAGTCTCTGAAATATTGGAACACTGCTATCATGTCTCCCCTAGTCCTTCTTTTAATTAAACTTGTATCAGGCGGAGCTCCATTCAAAATCCAGGAAAGAAATACTTAGACTCTAATTTAGAGAAAATATATCTTTTACTGAAAGTGAAGTGGTGGCAACCAAAGAATTCTGAATCTGATAAATTAGGCGCGCAATTCACATATACAAAGTGATGGAAGTGTTCCCACCCCCAATAGTTCAGATGAAACTTCCAATTAGAAGTTGTGAATAGGATCATGTGGGCATCTTCAGGTGATGATGAGGCCTCTGTCCATTGACCTTGGCATACTTTGATAACGGGTTGCAGTTGCACAGAGAAAAGAAAGCTAAGCGAGAAATAGAAACCTAACTCTATTGTATGTTCCCCCCCCCATTTACACAACAGAAGAATGTAACACCTCCAGCTCACTTCCCAGACTTATCCCTACCTCCCCTCCCCCCCCATTTCTTATGACAGCTGAAAGATGCAAAGCGATAGTAGAAGATCTTGAAGGCTGACATTCGGCCCTCCTAGAAAAAGGAAAACCATCAGTCCTAAAAGAGAGAGAGGAGAAAATAATAAGACAATTATTAATCATTAAACAATTGCAAAAGAATACAATCCTAAGGCTTATCAGGATACTTGGAACGAAATGCCTTGATCAACTTAGGGGCTTTAACGTCGGTTTCATTAACCCATTTGGCTTGTGAAGAAGGGAAATGTTTCCAGGCTACAAGATACTGGAGTCGACCCCTCCATTTGCGAGAGTCCAGAATTTCTTTAACTTCAAAATGTTGTTCACCTTCAATCAGTATTGGTATGGGAGGGTCAGCCTGGATGGGTCTTAAGTCAGAAATACGTTCAGGTTTTAGCAAACTAACATGGAACACTGGATGAATTCGTCGAAGAGTTTTCGGTAAGTTCAGCTAGACTGTTATAGGATTTATAATCCGTTCAATCGTGAAAGGACCAACATACTTAGGACCAAGCTTCTTTGACTTTTGAGTGGTCTGCAGGTATCTGGTGGACAGGAAAACTTTGTCGCCCACTTTATATACTTGCTGTGGAGATCTTTTCTTGTCTGCAAACTTCTTATGAGCTTGATGGGCCTCATCTTATGCTTTGCGTGTCACTGGCCAGTTAAGTTGGAGTCGAGTTATCCATTCATCCAATGAATGGATGTTAGGCTTTTCATGAGGAAGTTCAGGTATGGGTACAAAATCTTGTCCCGAAGCTACTTTAAATGGAGTAAATCCAGTACTACTGTGTACGGAGTTGTTATATGCCACTTCGGCAAATGGTAATAAGTCGGACCAGTTATCTTGTTGATATCTAAGATACTGTTGACATCTAAGATACTGTTCTGACACTGCGTTAGTTCTCTCACAGGCCCCATTGGTTTGAGGGTGGTGGGCAGAGCTTAAGTCCTGGGTGGAGCCTATCAACTTCAGGAACTCTTTCCAAAAATTTGAGGTAAACTGGACCCCTCTGTCAGAGATTATGCATTCCAGAATGCCATGTAACCTATAGATATGTGAAATAAACAGTTTAGCCAGTGTCTTAGCAGATGGAATCTTGGAACAAGGTATGCAATGTACTTGTTTGGAACACAAATCGGTTACTACCCAGATGACCGTGTTTCCACTGCTTTCGGGTAATTCTACTATAAAGTCCATAGAGATTTTCTTCCAGGGGGCCGTTGGTTTAGCTACATTTTGTAACAACCCTACTGGCTTACCAGGAGGTCTCTTTGCCGAAGCACAAATTGGACAGCTAGCTACATAAGCTTCAATGTCCTTCTTTAAAGTAGGCCACCAGAATTGCCACTTAACCAGGTGTAAGGTTTTCACAAATCCAAAGTGACCAGCTGCTTTAGAATCATGAGCTTGTTGTAGTATTTGGCCCCTCAGCACCTGTGGCACATACAACTTGGTCCCCACCCAAGCCAAACCATCTCTAACTATGTAGTCACTTGAATGAGCCAGGAACCATTCGTCCAGTTTTAAAGCTTCTTTTAGTCGTTCGGTTAGGCCATTCGATAAATCCACTTCTTGTTTCTTCTTTTGGGCTCTGGAGATCACTGGGGCGGCTAGATGTTTGGTTGAGACAATTGGGCTTATCAGCTCCTGGCGCATACTATTATATTGGGGTAGTCTAGAGAGAGCATCCGCCATGAAGTTCTTCCCTCTTGGAATGTACTTCAGTGAGAAATTGAACCACTTGAAATCCTGGGCCCAGCGAACTTGTTTAGGGGACAGCTTTCAGGGCGTTTTAAGGCTTCCAAATTTTTATGATCAGTCCATACCTCAAATGGATGTTTTGCTCCTTCCAGGAAATGTCTCCAGGTCAGTAAGGCCCAACAAACTTCAAAAGCTTCTTTTTCCCAGACGGCCCACCCTTCTCTCTGTTTCAGACAGCTTACTGTCTGAAGGTATACGCACAAGGCTGTAAGGTCCCTTTCTCGTTGATTTGAAGTAACACCGTTTCAACAGCCACATCACTTGCATCGGCTTGAATCATGAAAGGAGTTTCCATATCCGGGTGCTTTAGCACTGGTTCTGCAGCAAACAGTCATTGTAGCTTTTCAAAAGCTGCTTGGCACTCCATGGACCACTCCAACGGCTTGCCCGGCCTTGGCTTCACCTCCCCTTTTGTTTTTAAGAGATTCAGAATAATGTCAGGCGGAGCTCCATTAAAAATCCAGGAAAGAAATACTTAGACGCTTTAATTTAGAGAAAAGATATCTTTTACTGAAAGTGAAGTGGTAGCAACCAAAGAATTCTGAATCTGAGAAATTAGGCGCGCAATTCACATATACAAAGTGATGGAAGTGTTCCCACCCCCAATAGTTCAGATGAAACTTCCAATTAGAAGTTGTGAATAGGATCATGTGGGCATCTTCAGGTGATGATGAGGCCTCTGTCCGTCGACCTTGGCATACTTTGATAACGGGTTGCAGTTGCGCAGAGAAAAGAAAGCTAAGCGAGAAATAGAAACCTAACTCTATTGTATGCTCCCCCCCCATTTACACAACAGAAGAATGTAACACCTCCAGCTCACTTCTCAGACTTATCCCTACCTCCCCTCCCCCCCATTTCTTATGACAGCCAAAAGATGCAAAGCGATAGTAGAAGATCTTGAAGGCTGACAACTAGTTCCTGCAACCATTCTTCATATGTTTCTATCTCCAGGCCCCTTATCATCTTTGTTATTCTTCTCTGCACTCTTTCTTGAGTCTCAACATCTTTTTTACATCGTGGCGACCAAAACTGGATGCAGTATTCCAAGTGTGGTCTAAAACAAAGCATTATAAATTGGAATTAACACTACACGTGATCTTGATTCTATCCCTCTATTTATGCAGCCTAGACAGAGCACATTGCTGTGCTCTATTTCTGTAGAGATGTAGTTATTTCCTATATATAGTGCAACTCCACCTCCTCTTTTATTTTGTCTATTTCTTTTAAATAATTTAAATCCCTCTAGCTGTATGTTATATAGATATAGATAACCTGCAGAGGAAAAGTCATGAGGAAGGGTAGTCATTGAGAGAGGCCATTCAAGAACCTTTTCCAAAGGTTCTTTTCATTTGAACAAGAATGCCATTAAATGCTGTAATGTTTGGAAGAATAGGAAATGCCCTTAAAGGTGCTTTCAGAATTACCTGACTCTACTGTAGTCACTTCCAATGTTCTTTGCAAGTATATTTCTTTTTATTTGTATTTCATGGATGCCTTTAAAAAGAAGATTGTCTGAACCAATTTCCTTCCCAAGAAAATTTGTTCTTCAGTCTGCTTGCCACATTGGTGGTTGTCCTGGAAACACAGCTTATGTTCCCACTTCATGAGAATGTGGGTAATGAAAGAAATCCCTTTGCATCTCTGGGTCATGTCATGTTAATTCAGTGCTCACTCTGAGTGTGAGACCGACTACTGGTTTAGCATATGATATGGAATTAAACAGTCTTTTCACAAGAGGGCTGGGGAAAATGTGAAAAAAAAGAAAAAAAGGGAACCAGTGTGCAAATAGTGTCTGGCAGAGATACATGGACAGTCTGTGTGCACAAATTATTACATCCCAGAATCAGGTGTTTCAAAACTGCAAGGTAACACAATCTTTGATTTGACTGGGTCATTGCAAGACATGCAAATTGTCTGAGGGTTGCCACTGAATTGCTTAGTAAGGAAAAACAATAATCATACCATGACTCAGGGACTATTCTAGGGAGGATTTTTAAGTAAACAGTAAATACACACAAATCAGGAGTATCCTCCCTTTTGTTAACATGTGTGAAAATTCCATCAGGGCCACCATCAAGAAAATTAAATGGAGTTTAAAAATTGATGAACTTTAGTCAGTTTCTAATAATGAAATATGTACAACATTATACACATGGATCCATCTTCTGTCCAATATATATATATTCTCTTTTTCAAATAAATGTGTGCAAACATGCCACCTTGGACTGGTAGAATAATAGAATGTATTAATGATCTTGGGAAAAGGAGGGGGGGGGGAAATGCTGCCTAGGAAATAATTAGATGACAGGAGTTCACAGTCATTTAATGTTCAGAGAAAAAACCTTAGGAGAGATCTATCATAAAGGACCAATTAGTTAAAAGTGGAGAAGGAAAATTTATGCCTTTAGGCTTGCAATGTTCTGTTAATGTAGCCTTAAAATTAAATAGAATTAGTTCATCTTGTTGTTTTTCCTGTCTGGTTTGCCTGGGAGGCTGACAGATAGCTTGTTTAGTAAGCAGCATGAATGAAATTCCCCTTCCTTTTTTCTCAATATTGTGACATCACTCAACACTATTTTCTCCCCAAACTGTAAGGAAAGGGCTGATATGATAGGGATTCTACAATGGATGGGTGAAAGTGAAGACATCGAGATCCTATCAGATTGATAGAAGTGATGCCAAATCAAAATAGGACCAGCTTGAGGCAATCAACAGAATTCATCCTCTTCTGAAGAATAAGATTAAAAGTTTGGGATCATACCATTCTTATGAATTGCATGCCAATTGTTTATGAAGCTGAAGTTAAGTTGTTGATCATAATCTTTGAAACTTCAACTGATCTAAAACTCAGAGGATCTGTCTGCTTATTAACCTTCTGGACATGTCTACAATTACAGTAGCTGCTTAATTGCTACATGCTTCAACTGTGGCAAAATGGTTGACTTGGAAAATGGTCTACAAACTATAATTAAACCAGAAGAAGACAACTAGCCATGCAATCAATTACACAAGTGATTTGCTGCTGGTCTTTTTCAGAACCCATCTTCACATGCTGGTTTTAACCATTAAAAACTTTAAATGGCTTAGATAAAGATTGAAAAAAATCCATCCTGCTATATTGATGTATCAAGACTTTAAAGGCTTCATTTGAAAGGTCCCTCAAAAAATGAGGCAACATTAATGCCAAAAGAAAGCCTTTTTAGTAGCACTGGTCCATTTGTGGGTACCATCTCTAAGATGCTTAGTCGTGCTCACATTACAATCTTTGCGCCCAGTGTCTTGCAATCAGTGCTTCTTTGTTGCAATCATAATGCAATTTTTCTGACTGAATGATGATGCCTATGATTTTTGTGATGAGTATTAATTATTGAGTTGTTTTTAATGGTTGATTTTTATATTGTTTACTATATATATTTAACTGATTTTTGCATTGATCATTTTGGTTTGGATTTTCCCCCTCCCCAGTAAAATAATTCTATAAGCCTATTAGAACATCCCTGTAACTTACTAGTTGCTGCTAAAGCCCCTGTCCCACTGCACCAACGGATGCAAAGAGGATGTAAAATGTTAAAAAAAGCTTGCCATCCATTGGAAAACACGATGCATCCGTTGTGTACTCACTACATATGCGTTTCATACGCTCTATCCCTCCAGCATCCGTCCACTGAGATTTCATCTGCCCAAGAAGTTTTGAGCTGCACAAAACTTTGTGAACGGATGAACTTTCCGCTGTGTACGATGTAAATCCGTGACATCTGAGCAACAAACGTTCTATGTCCGTTTATCATCCATTAAATGTCCACTGTATCCTCTCTGCATCCTCTGGGCATCCTCGCAACTCACATCCGTTGCAGCTGAAAATGGAAAGAGGGAGGAAACAAAAGGTACATGGAACATCTATACAGCGTTAGTAGCACGGAAATAGAAAGGATGTGCAGTAAACATTTTGCATCCAATATACATCCGCTAGGCTTCCTATGAACATCCGTTTAACATCCCCGCTACAAACTACCCACGTCCGTTCTTTTCCGTTCTTTTCCATTCTGTTTATGCAAATTTTCGTCACTTTTTGGAGTGGATGACAATGGATGGAGCCACCCCCGAAATTTTGCTCATCCGCTGTGTCCTTTATGCATACGTCCGTCGGCCAGTGGGACAGGGCCTTAAAACTCTGCTGAAGACTTCCTGAGGCTCTAAAAAAAGGTGTAACAGGTACTTGAAGGATGCAAGATTATTTTACCAAGATAAACCTTCAGTTTGGTGTCAAAATTCTTAAGACATGGAAGGAGTCATGTACAAATCAGAAACATCACAACATGTAATCAGGGCAGGACAAAGAACAAGTTAAATTGGAAGGACATGCTTAGCAGAAAAAGAGATCTGTCAGATCTGATTCCCTTTTCCATTTCTTTTGCCCTGCTCTCAGCATAGGCTTAATTCATGTTTCAAAATATATCAGGCTTCTAATTTTTCAATAGTATCCACACTGATTTACTTAGGAATATATTCACAGCCTAATCAAGTTCCTTCCACAGAGAAAATGAAATCAGCTGCCCAGATGTAGATTCATATTCTAAGCATCCAAGCTTTAGCCCCAGCTGGTCCGATGAATATAGCTACAAAACAAGGAGTTCTAAATACAAAAGAAGCTGCTTTGGCAGAGAGAGGGATGAAACAGGTGAGACTTTCAAATAAATTCGTATTTACATTCTTGGATGCTGCGTGTTAAGCCTGGGTTCCCCAACCAGGGTTAGGTAGACAAGCTAAACAGAATGTGCAGCGTTAGTCAGATAGGCACACAGATAAATGAGTGAGCTAAGCTTGTATGTTTATTAACATACAGTAAAAATAACAGATACGCTTGTGCTATCAAGAATATATTTTATTCCATTATAAGTTAATAGCATAGTCAAATAACAGTCCAATATTCATTTACCATGTAGTCAGTCCATTCAGGGGTATTCAGTTAGCAAAGTCCATGTAGAATATCCTATGTCAGTTCACATAAAAATCAGTCCTTTGTTGTCTCTCCCGTTCGAGCAATGCAGTCTTGATTCCAAGCAGTAATCAGGAATGATCAAAGCCAGAGAGAGAGAGCAAGCCGTAGTCTTGCTACTTTTATATTGTTTTCT
>BLBF01000005.1:68762173-68846973 GCA_015471245.1 Laticauda colubrina | reverse complement strand
TATTATTTCACCTAAACCAGTTAGGGTAAACAATGTTATCCCTAACACTGCTCTTGGAGAATTTCTTTCTTTCTACTTTTATTTACATATATTTAAAAATCAGGGGTAATTTCTTTATTTTCTTCTTCAAAGCCTACCTGCCTGTCTAAAATTTGTTCTAATTAGCAACTCTGAAAAAGACTATTTTTTCTAATTTTAAGTGTTCCAATGTCTAAGGGATGCCTCAAAAAAGAGGCTTTCAACTTATTCTTCAATGCGCCTGTCAAGGTTCAATACCTGAAGGCAGGTCAAGAAGCAATTGATGTAAACTATAGTAATCCAGGAAAGAAGCAAGCTAGAACTAAGAGTAATTTTCTGATAGTTAGAACAATTAATCAGTGGAAAGACTTGCCTCTAAAAGTTGTGGATGCTCCAACAGTGGAGGTTTTTAAGATGAGATTGGACAACTATTTATCTGAAATAGTATAGGGTTTCCTGCCTGAAGAAGTGATAGGACTAGAAGAACTCCAAGGTCCCTTCCAACTGTGTTATTCTGTTATTCTGCATGCCACTATACAGTATACCACACCAATGTACAGGTCCCTTAAGGGACATACTGTAGTGCATCACTGATAAAATGATCTTACTCTGTCTGTAATCCCACACAGACCAGGAAAATATTCACTGAAAAGGGGCTGCATATTTCTCCACCTTTCTGGATCTTCAGACAGAGATGGGGAAAATATAGGTTCAAGACAGGACCACAGACACCCCCAGAACCTCACTAGACTATTATGGACACAACCTTTCCTGGGGGAAAGGCAGAATATAAACTTATAAATGCATAATTACATAGTATTGTGGTAGGTATTTTCCTGGGACAAAACTCTAGCTTGATATATGTCCTCCCCAAATACCCAATTTGCCAAATGATCCTGAAATTTTAATTCACCTCCTGAAAAACACTCAATACTTTATTCTTTAAGGATATCCCCTGTTCAGAAATTCAAGAAATTTTCCCATCCTAGTAAATCTAAATCCAATACAGTAACTTTGCATGCTGTATAAAATGGAAATGTTTACTATCACCTGCTTTCCCCGCCTTCATCTGAAAAATCACTTCACCATCCTCTTCTACTCATGGTTAAGCAGAGTATGATCAATTACATTCTGTTTGCACCACAGGTAAAAGTCAACTGTCAATGGAATCTGAACTGAGGAACAATATTTAAATGTCCCACCATCTCTTGGGCAAAAATCAACTACAACATACTTTCCAGGAAAAATCTGGTTCAAACATGACAGGGAACAACCATTTGCTTCCTATACTGTTGATTCATTGAAATGTTCTTTTCAAGTTAAACCATGTGGAAGCTGATCACAGAGAAGTAGCCTTTTGAGACAGCAGGGATAGTGTTCTTCTGCCTAATAATTAAGCCTAACAGCAGGTGAAAATTACAGTATGATGTGAAGCTCCCCAAAGTAAATCGGGTCATCTTTTCAGCTTTGCTGGTCATTCTTGACAAGCAAAGAGAATGTTGTGGTGGCTACCTGGTGCAAACTTGGAGATTCTATTTCCTCATTAGGCACAAAGCCAGTTGTGTAAGCTTGATCACTCTTTCTGAGACCTAAGAAAGAGGCAATGGCAAACTACTTTAGGAAGCTTGATAAGAAAACTGCAGGGATCTTTCGGGGTAGTTTCCAAGAGTTACACTGACTTGAAGAGACCAAAAAGAGAGAGATAGAAAGAGTTTCCTGGAGGCTTTGGGAAAAGGACATCATATGGCAATAATGAATTAGGTTGATTTCAGTTCATTGAGAAAATATAAAACTGGGGGTCCAGTTTTTTATTCATTTAATTTGGTCCTGCCTTTATTATTTTTATAAATAAATCAAGGTGGAGAACATACTTAATACTCCTCATCCACCTATTTTCCCCACAACTACCAACCTGTTAGGAGGATTGGGCTCAGAAAAAGTGATTGGCCCAGGGTCACCCAGCTGGTTTTCCTGTCTAAAGCAGGACTAGAATTCACAGTCTCTTGGTTTCTAACCTAGTGTTTTCACTGGTTACAGATAGTCCTTGACTTATGACTGGAATGAGCATTAAGTGAATACTCCAGTTGTTAAGTGAGCCCATTTTTCTCTTCAGGACATTTTGTCCAAAAGTGCAAGTAAATGCTGTTTTTTGGCAAAAACATTATAAATCACAGTTATGTGATCATGGGATGCTGCAAATAACCATGATGTTTTTTGTTTCTAAGTTCATTTTCTCTTTTTCTACAAGTTACATATCAAATGGTAATAACTTGGATTCTAAACAATTTCGTGATTCTTCCTTTAGTTAAAGCAAATGTTTTAAATTTTAAAAGATAAATACCTATGAATCGAATCTGTTTCAGAAATAAATTTTATATGTGTATGTCACTCTCTCTCTTACTCACTCACTCATATCTATTTATCTATCACATTTCTATACTGCCCACCTCACCTAAGTGACCCTAGGTGGTTTGCAATAAGAATTAAGAATGTTCATTATAATAGTAAAATCTAAAGTTAAACAAAGAGGAGAGAAAAGAAAGGAGGAAAAGATACAAGGAAAAAGAAAAAAGAGAACAGTAAGAATATAAAAAAGAAAAAAATACATAAAAAAGAACTTCCAACCTTCATCACAAGTATAAACAAATTTAGCAACTCTTCACTTCCTCTAAGGTTCCAAAAAACTATTTCTTTATCCCATACCATATCTCCTATTTTTAAATAAATCTATAAAGCATCATCTTTTCATTCCTGGTCTCAGTAGAAAGTCCACAAAGGGTTGTGAGAAGTAACAACGTATCTTGATTGAACCTTTCTCAAATAAACCAATTTTATACTCCTTCCTTTTGCTTCTAACAGTCTTAATGTTTAGTTCATTCAAATATTGTCATCAATTCTCTTCATGTCTTCTTTGCCCCATTACATAGAGTTCTTCAAAACTTTAACAAGCTTCCTTTGTAAATCCAACTGAAATCATAGTTGAATTGTCATCTTTTGGTTAATAATTGGTATTTTCTCTTGAAATTTTAAACCATCAGTCATTTGTAGATACTGTGAAACACTCCTTTCTAAGTCATTCTTTTGGTCTGTCAGTTGTAAATATACTTTCAATTCCATTTCTATCTTATCAGATAAAATTTGTTCTACATTTGTCATTTCATCAATAACATATTTTTGACATATTTTATCCATAGAAGCAGGCACCATTACTGACAATGATGATATTGTGGCTATCATTTTCTGATTTCATTTTTCAAGCATCTCCTTCAGTGTTTTCTTTGCTGTAATATTTTGCATTATTTGATTTTTTTTTTTGCAGGGGGGAACGTTTCCTGTATCTAAAAATTTTGTCTTCTCTAGTGCCCAGTTTTTAAAAGTCATAAGAAGCAGTGTGTCAGTGAATGCCTCAATTTTAATTTTTAATACAGTAAATATCAATAAATACTCTAACTCATACAAACTGTGAAGGATGCAACTTCAAAGACCAGTCATATGCCTCTTTTTTCATTACCATCATACTTTTGAATAGTTGTTGAATGAATGGTTGGTAAGTGAAGACTTCTTGTATTACCCCTCACATAGATTGAAGCAGAAATAATGGTAGTTCTAATTCAAACATTTTCCAACAAGCTGCGGAAAATTGTGGTAATTCATGTGCATAAACTTGAAAACAACAGCAATTCTATTTTTTTAAAATAAAGGATAACCTGAGTTCTTTAGGTCAGATTGAAGATCGCACACACGATAGTTTATCTCTAAACAAACAGGTGTTTCTTCTCCTTGTAGGATCAGACTGTTGAAACTCCCATTGCCTGTGTGATGAATGTTGAATTCATCATATCATTGTCCATCTAATTATTCCCCTTATGGTGCAGAATATAAGAGCAATCACATAGTGTCCCACTTTTCCTCTCTATTATGCCGCTGTTATGTCCATAAAAAGATTACATATTTTCTTTGGGACCATCTATGTTAATTACGGACATGTTGTTTCCTGTGATCTGGAACATTCTGTTCTTTTGATATAGATAATGTGCCTTTTAAAAATCTCTTATATGTTCTTCGCACCTCTTCTCATTGCTTTTATTTGCCTTTTGTTTATAATTTCAGTTTTGATGTCTCCTAATATTTTCTGAATAAACATCATGGGTTTGAGGGGGTTTTATGTTTTGTTTTTTTGCTAGCTGAACTAAATAACATGGATCCTTTCTCTGATCTGAATACAGGGCTTGATTGGAGTGTGTTGGATACAAAATAAGCTGGACATTACCAATAGTAATTTTTAAATAATGAGAACTGTATGAGATATGTACATCTGAGTGATAAAAAAGTATGCCATGAAAGTTTATGTTTCTTCTCATTTCCCTTCACTTTGGTTTGCTACAAATTTCACCTCAAATGTAAGTAAATTCTAAATGATTTTCATAAACAGATTAAACCAGACCAATCTGGTTGCTTAATTATACCTACTTAATAGGTAAATCAAAGCTTTGCAATTAATGCAAACCACATTAGCATTACACAGTTAATTATATGCTCATTAAAAGCAGCAATAATTATGATAAAATATGTTGAAATATTATTTTCATTTATAAGTTTTCATTTTTGCCAAACAAAAACAGCAGCAGAATTAAAACCCACAGAAACCACAATCCCATATACACTTGCATGAGAGTAAGTCCTCTTAAATTTGATAATTTGGAGTAGATAGGCACATATCGAATAGTACTACAAGTTACTCAAGCACTAACAGACTGGAAAGGGGAATAGAAGATTCTGCATGAATATAATCTCCCTTGAAGACCTTATGACTAAAACTGACTGTATGATTCATCTCACTTTTTAAGGTTTCAGGGTAACTTTCAGCTTTAAACAGGATAACTTTAAGAATAATGGAACTACTGTCTCCTGAGAGTCTTATTTCTAAGATCCACTAAAACAACCCAAAAGATCGCCTCAGTCAGCTTCTTGCTAGGTTTCATTATGGTTACAAATTAAGCATGTAAACTGTATTCCTCTAGAAGATTTTCATGACTTAAACTCATCCAAATGCCCCCTAAAATAAATTGGCTAAAAAAAATCAACCAGTTTGGTGACTTCCTATCATCACTTCATGTGTCCTTCCATTTATCAAAAGATTAGACTGCAGTTTCTACCTTTCAAATGCTATGTATGTTAGATACATAGTGCTTATAATGGCAGCCCAAAGCAAAGACATAAAGGTCCAAGATTCTAATATGCATCCCTGCTAAAGGGAGACCAGAAAGTGAACAGCATTGTAGCCTGAATGATGTAGTGCAACTCTGGAAAATGTACTGCTCTCCAAACATTACCAAAATATATTCCCAGAAGCACCAGATTATATGGCCAATCATGAAGTTGCTGGGATTTATACAGAACATAGAATAATAGGGTTGGCAGGGACCTTGAAGATTTTCTACTTCAACCCCCTGCTCAGCCCTATATCATTCCAGACAAACGGCTACTCATTCTCTTCTTGAAAATGGAGTACCAAAATTTCTGGGGGAAGGCCATTCTGCTGATTAATTGTTCTGTCAGAAAATTTATTGTCAATTCTTGGTTGGTTGTCTCTTATTGTTCTCCCACCCATTATTTCTTCTCCTGCCCTCAGATGCATTGATGAATAAGTTGATCCCTTCATCCCTGGGAATGCAATATCCCATTCCAGATATACTAATTATCCTCCAAGACTAGGATGAAAAAGAATTTCTGCCCAGCTGTACCTTTAGACTTTTTTAGAAGAGAGTCCTAGCTTATTGAGCTGTGGTGGCACAGAGGTTAGAGTGCAGTACTGCAAGCAATTTCTGCAGCCAACTGCCTACAATTTGGTAGTTCATATCCCACCAGGCTCAAGCTTAATTCAGCCTTCCATCCTTCCAAGAATGGTAAAATGAGGAGCCAGACTGTTGGGGGCAATATGCTGACTCTGTAAACCATTTAGAGAGGGCTGTAAAGTAGTATATAAGTCTAAATGCTTTTGTGATTAAGAACCATTCTTCCTGGAAGAAGAATAGAATGAAATTCCAATGCAAAAGCATATAATAAACTATATTGTCTGGGAAACAATTGTTCTTAATGAATTCCTTGGGAGTTTGTGCTTTGGAAGGTGGTGATTGGGGGCCAGCACTTCTTGAACAGGAACTTTAATTTTACTCTATAGTTCAAATGACATTGAAAGTTTGAGGAAAAAATAAATTTTGGTTACCAGTAATTTTAAGCATAAACAATTCATTGACTGAGCTAGTTCTAATTTAAGATAAAGGCTAGGTTCTACTGGCCAACGGACTCAAAACGTATGCATAAAGGACACAGCGGACAAGCAAAATTTTGGGGGTGGCTCCATACGTTGTCATCCGCTCCAAAAAGTGGTGAAAATTTGCATAAACAGAATGGAAAAGAATGGACGAGGGTAGTACGTAGCGGGGATATTAAGCAGATGTTCATAGGAAGCCTAGCGGAAGACAGCGGATGGAAGTGGATGACACCTCCAAAGGGGTTCCAGGGGAGAATTGCGAAGCGGACGCATAGCGGAAGGGGCGGATGCATAGCGAATGATGCGGATGCATCATGGACGCCTATAGGAAGCAAAACAGATGCCGCGCAGATGTATATTGGATGCAAAGCGTTCACTGTGCATGCGGGGAGTATGAATTGTGTCAGCTCTGTGGATATAAAAGGATGCAGCACGCATGCAGTCAGCATTCAGGGAAAAGACGTGCTGCCACATACACCGAGGAGGAACACCATGGTTCGTTATTCAGGGAAAAAGAGGAAGCCTGTGCCTACTCGTTCCAGCCCTGGCAAGAAGGACAGAACCAGCATCCCACTCCCTGGCACTGACTCTGAGCCTCCTCTTCCTCCTCCTCCTCCTCCTCCTCCTCCTCCTCCTCCTCCTCCTCCTGCTACTGCTGTGGTGGACCAGCGCCAAGGCCCTCAAAGCCCTGCTACTGAAGGACCTGCTGCTCAAGCCCCTGAAGGCCCTGCTCAAGCCCCTGCCAGAGAGAGGAAGAGGCAAGGGAAGCAGAAGGGAGAGAGGAAACAGTACACTGTTTCTGAGGAGCATGAGGATGAGGTGCTGGAATGGCTGAGGGAGAACGAGTACCTGTGGAGAAAGGGCCACAGACTCTATCGCGACACCAAAAAGAAGCAGGCAACTTGGAGAGACAAGGCAGAGAGCCTGGGGTACACTGCAGAAGTACTCCTGGGATGGTGGAAGCACATGCACACCTGGTATGGCAAGCTACACCTCAAAAAATCCAGGCAGGCCGCTGTCAAGCTCACTGACCGGGAGATATATGTCATGGCCAAGTGCAGTTTCCTGGAGGGTGAGATCCGCCACCGAGGAGCAGCCTTTGAGACCCCTCTCCCTCAGACAGCCCACAGACAGCCAGTCCTCTTCCAACCAGGAGCCAGTTACCCTGTCCAGGCAAGTGTCTTCAGAGGGCCCCACAGCAGAGACCCCCCCGACAGCTGCACTCCCCATGCCGGTGGATTTGGAAGATCCCCTGTCACAAATGGAGGAGGAAGCAGCAGCCATCAGAGGCCAACCCACCCCCACCCCCATCCCCAGCTCCACAGGATGCAGGCAGAGAGGCAGACTGGAGGGCCAGATCCACAGTGTCCTGTTGGAGATCAGGGACACAATGATGACCAGCACAGAACCTCTCTCTCACCTGGTCCAATTGGACAGAGGATCCTCGGGCCACCACACCTTCATCACCTACGTGAGCCACACCCTCAGGGACCTGCTCGAGGCCCAGTACCAGGTGATGAAGGAGAAGATAACAGCACTTCTGCACAACCCTCAAGGCCCAGCTGAACCTGCTCCTACCCAGTCCAGGTCTGCTCCTCCACCCCAGACAATGTCACAGCCCTTCCACAGATTTCAACAGCCCCTCACCTACCAAGGCTATGACTACCAGGACTTCCCACAGCAAAAACAGACCTTCCCAGTCCAGGCCCAGGTTCATCGGACGCCACAGACTCCAGTCCTCACCCAGCTGCAGACCAGACAGCCCCACTACACTTCTCCTTCCTCCACCCCACAGCCAAGCCCATCAACGGACAATCTGTCATCAGTCTTGCGCCTCACATCTCAGGTCCTTGATGAGGGGCCTCTCAACCTCATGGGACTGAGTCAGCTCTCGGACAGCTTCCTGAACACACCATCCCCTGTTGTGCCCTCGGGGCCAAGCACCCCAATGGCGCCTCAGACCAGCACTCAAGCCATAGCCACCTCCACAGTCCCTGCCCGCTTAACAGCTGAGACCAGGGACATGATTCAGAGTGACTGAGAATAGTGTCAGAGACTGAGTTGTTTACTTGTTCACTTTATCTTTGCTTAAGACACTTTACTTGGTTCATTTTGCTTTTTTAATAAAGTCATAAAGTTTACCTAAGACAGTAAATAAAGGTTATCTTTGCTTAAGACACTTGGTTCATTTTTTTACCTTAGTAAAGTGTTGGTGAAAACTTTTACCAAATGGTTAAGCCTTTGCATGCTTGTGGGATAGATAAGGATAGTTGTGGGATAGATAAAACTCCAGTGCAAGCATAGTGGGACTGTATGGTCCCCCATCCCGGCTGCCACACATATGGACCTCTATTATCAATAACAATTTATTCATTGATCAACACATTTTAAAATAAACAAAGCTCTTTATTAATGCCCTATTCATTGTAGGACCACTCAACATATATGGCACAATCTCATCAGTGTCATGCGACAGGCTCATGGAAGCATCCATTAATCATCTTTAACCCTGTCTTGCCACTCCACTGCTCCAGCTGGGGAGTTGCACCAGTGTCTCAGTAGGTTGCGCTGCTTCTTCCCTTCACGTGAACCTCTGTTGGGGCCTTGCACATCCACAGTGTCTATCAGGTTTTGTCCTTGCCTCCATTCACCAGGCTCCATGTCCCCATTCCCTTGTTGATGGTCCGTAAGTCTGTTCTGCAACACTGGGTAGCGGGTGCGCCTGAGATTGTGCAGGATGCAGCAACCTTCCACGATGCTCCTCACAGTCTATGGGTGATGCTGCATGGTGGTGAGAAGTATCTGGAACCTGTTGGCCAGGATGCCAAAGGCGTTCTCCACCACCCGTCTTGCCCTGGACAGCCTGTAGTTGAAGATCCTCTCTTCATGGGTGAGGTATTTTGAGGTGTACGGCTTCATGAGGTAGGTTCTGAGGGAGAAGGCGTTATCACCAATGATGAAGTTGGGCACATCTTGTGTGTCATTGGGTAGGGGTCTAGATCTGGAAAACCCATGATGAGGTTGCGTTCCAGCCCATCCTTGAGGTCACTGGCATTGTATACCTGGCCATCTGAAGCTGGCCCGTTGCCTGAAGCATCGATGTAGATGAACTTGTAGTCAGCATCAATCATGGCAAAGAGGATGATACTGAAGAAGCCCTTGTAGTTGTAATAAGTGGACCCTGAGTTGGCTGGAGCTTTGCAGGCCACATGCTTCCCATCTATGGCTCCAACAGTGTGAGGAAAGTTCCACCTCTGATACCACTCTTCTGCAAGTTTCCTCCAGCCTTGTTCAGTGGTGGGTCACTTGAGGAGCTTCTCCACGTATTCTTCGATGATGGCCTGCACCACTTCTCTGACCACTTTGCTGATGCTGTTGTGTGGCACCCTCCACGCATACTGCATGTTTCTGTATGTGGTTCCAGAGGCCAGGTGGTGCAGAGTCAGTGCCACCTTCAGTCCTGGGTCCAGGTTGGCACGGAAGTTGGTGCTTGGCTTGGTCAACCTGGGTCTCAGATGCTCTACAACTTCGTCAAACATGGCTGGTGGCATCCTCATGAAGTGATGGAATGCACAAGGCTCTTCATTCCTCAGCTCCACCATCAACTGGTCATACAGTCCAAACTCCATTCTTCTCACAATCCATCCTCGGACCCACACAGCTCTTTGACGTCTCCTTCTTCTCCTTCTGTATAAAATGTGAAACAGTCTGAACAGGGTTTGGTTCTGGTGATGAATGATCGCAGCTGCCATACGGACTGTGTCATGATCCATGGTGGAGAACAATGGATGATGTGGAAGACCAAGACCAAGGGTGAAGAAGTCTGTACACTATGGCTGCTGGACTCATCCTGAGATCCAGATGATTTTCTCCCCCTTTTCATAGAAAATATCAGTAGTCCACTTGGTGTCCTTCCACATACTCTAGACATACTGCAGACATCCTAAATATCTGAGATACATCCCAGATACAAACATTTTGTCTGTTTTAATCCTTTACATACGAGATGCATAGGCTTACATCCTTTCTATTTCTGTGCTACTAACGCTGTGTAGACGTTCCTCCCTCTTTCCGTTTTCAGCTGCAGAGGATGTGAGTTGAGGGGATGGCCAGAGGATGCAGAGAGGATACAGCAGACGTTTAACGGATGATAAACGGACATAGAATGTTTGTTGCCTGTATATGTCGCGGATGTACATCGTACGCAGCAGAAAGTTCATCCGCTCACAAAGTTTTGTGCAGCTCAAAACTTCTTGCGCAGATGAAATCACGATGGATGGATGTTTGACGGATAGAGCGTATGAAACACGTATGCAGTGAGTACACAATGGATGCATAGCATTTTCCAACGGATGGCAAGCTTTTTTTAACGTTTTACATCCTCTTTGCATCCGTAAGTGCAGTAGGACAGGGGCTTAAAACTGAATGTAGATGAAATACTGCCCTGAATAATATTCTGAAAACCTCAGTGAGAAATTTTATATTTGTTATTTCAAGTCATAATTCATATACATTATAGAAATGCCAGTTGCCATCATTAGATTGGAGACCTCAAATTTGTTGAAAATTTCATTTTCAAAATCACAAATTCCAAGAAACATTTCACTTCCCTGAACAGAACATAGGAAGATGGTGCCACCAGAGCTATCTCTCTGTAGTGAGAGATTTCTGTAAGTAAGCAGTTTCATTTTAATACAAAATTTATTAATTATTAATTAATTTCTGATTCATTTTTCTGACATTCAGATGTTTGCAAGCATTCCATTATGTCAGATCAGTTTAACTATGATACCCCCTCCTGTTGTTCTTGGGTAAGTCATCTGGTCTCAGCCCAGTTCATAGGCTTTTATGAATGAAGACTGTGATTCCCCTGAAAAGCTATACAAAATTCTTCATGTATGTGCAAATGTTGTTCCTCCTGTTTCGTTTTGTTTTTCTTCTGTTCAATCATGCCTCCCTGCAATTTTCTTGCCAATGTTTTCTTCAGAAATGGTTTGTTGATGCCCATTCCCAGGGCTGAAAGGTACAAGGCTGACTGTACCTAAACTACACCTTTGTACCTAGATTAAACCTACTCCAAGATTAGTCTAATCTCAGCCTGGATGTTCCAATATCTCAGTGGTTGCCATAAAGAAAAGGGAGTCAGGCTATTCTCCAAAGCACCTGAAGGCAGGAAAAGAAGCAATGGATGGAAACTAATCAAGGAGAAAACTAAGGAGAAATTTCCGGACAGCTAGAATAATTAATCAGTGGAGCAGCTTGCCTCCAAAAGCTGTGAATAGTCCAACACTGGAACCAGCTGTCTGAAAACAATATACAGTTTCCTGCCAATGCAGGAGGTTAAATTAGAAGACTTCCACTGACCCTTCTAACTCTGTTATTCTATTCTAGATTAGATTTTGTGCCATGGACTAGAACTCATGATTTCCCAGTTTCTACTCTGATGCCTTAAGAGATAGTTCTTGACTTATGATTATAATTGGTCATTGGTCATAACTGGCTGCAAAGCAAGCTGGTTGGTAAATGAATTGGACTCAATTTTACAACTCCCCCCCCCCAGTTGTTAAGCAAACCACTGTAGTTGTTAAATGAATCATATAATATTAAGTGAATCCGCCATTGACTTTGCTTCTCAAAAGCCATCTGTGAAGATTAAAAATGGTGATTACATGATCCCAGGACACTGCAACCATCATAAATATATGCTGTTTGCCAAATTGCCGAATTGTGATCATGTGATTGTGAGGATGCAGTGACAATTTTAAATGCAAAGACCAGTCACATTTTTTTCATTATGACTTTGAGTGGTTTCTAAATTAAAACTTGTAAGTCAAAGATTACTGTACACTTAACAGGCCACTCTGTTACAAAATATAAAATACTGAATTCACAGCCCAAAAGGGATTGGAAAATTCCTAATGCACATTTTGTTCTTGGGGTGGAAAAAGAATTTGAAGAATTAGCTTTCCAATTATCATAGTTACCCTTTGCTTGTTACTGGAATGAAAAATCTGGTGCATATTTTAGGCACCAGAAAACAACGCTTAATTAATTGGAAAAACCATTTATTATATTTTTAGAAGTGTGGGGGGGGACCCTAAAATACACTCTCCTTCCCTAAGAAAATAGTGAGAAATCACAAGGGAGCCTTTCTAATAAATTACTCAAAAGCATTTGTGATGAACAATGGAAGGACCTGCTTCCTCATATTCATCTTCACAGATCCACATTTGCTGGAAAGTTGACAGACAAGCTAATATGGAACCTCCAATCCAAACAGAGTATTTACGTATTACTCTTTCAACTAGAAAAAGTAAACATACATGTATATGTACATGTATATATACATATACATATGTGTGCAAAACTCTGTCAATGAAATCACTAGTGATCTTATTGTAGAAAATGGAGACAATGCAGCAGCAGTTATAATATCTACAATAATTATAAGGTTCTATGAAAACCAAGACAATTGTTTAAAACAAACAATTATTCATCTACTTCATGAATTATATGTGGTGGTCTTTTATTTATTTTTTTAGCTCAGTTTAAGCTGAATGATTTATAGTCTGCTTTATCCTGAAAGCTCAGGGAGGTCGCATAAAAGCAGCCTAAGAGCACTTGAAAAGCAGCATCTACGGATATATCCAGGGGTAGGCTTCAAAAATTTCAGCAACTGGTTCTCTGCCCGATTACTGGGTGGGCGTGGTCATGGTGGGTGTGGCCTAGTTAGTCTCCTGCACCCTGGTATAGGAGCTGTTTTCCCCCTCCCTGGGCTCTGGAGGCTTTCCTCAAGCCTCTGGGAGGGCAAAAAAAGCCTCCCTGGCCTCCAGAGGCTGGAAACAGGCCCAACTTCAGCCTCTAGAGGGCCTCCAGGGGGGTCATTTTTCACACACACCCCGAGCCTCCATACAAGCTCTGTACTTATCTGGCATCCAAAACGGGTTGCATGGGATTCCTGGGAGGGTGGGGTGGGGTGGGCAGAGCAAGGCAGGGCCAGCCAGGGATGGGATTTACTGGTTCGCTGAAGTGCGCAGAATCTTAGCTAAAGGATTGCCCGAACATGTGCGAACCCTGTTGTTTTGTTCGGAAAACACACGAGGTAGACCGGGTTCCAACAACAAATACTTTATTCTTTAACTAGTCAGTAAATAGGAACACTTGGCTGAAGCTGAGGCCAGCCTTTTATACAGGCTGGCTTGCCTGCTTGCAGCCAATGGCAGTTGCTTAAATTTGCCGTCTTTTAGCAGCTCTTTGGATTGGTTCCTAGTGAACCAATCCAATGTTTAGTTTATTTGACCAATCAGGTTTGCAGGTTTGGAGTCACCCACTTTACATATAGAACACCCCTCCCCTCTTAGTTCAGTCCTACGTGGTGACGTAGTCTCGCAGGTAGGCG
The DNA here is from genome assembly GCA_015471245.1 of Laticauda colubrina. Classification (NCBI taxonomy): domain Eukaryota; kingdom Metazoa; phylum Chordata; class Lepidosauria; order Squamata; family Elapidae; genus Laticauda; species Laticauda colubrina. The sequence continues at coordinate 68,833,282 of BLBF01000005.1, read as the reverse complement.
GGGCTTTTCCAGACTCGACTTGACTTGCGCGGTTCATTCTTAGTGAAGTCTTCGACCGGTTCGGATGGGGCTGCCGTGTCGTGCGTTCTTCTCCCTGGAACCGTCTGGAAGGGTGAGTCAGCCATTTTACCGCCGCCTGAGTTTCTTAGGCTGGCGGTTTTGCCGCTCCCTCCCGTTTCCTCCGGGCAGGTCGAGCTGGCCTGGCTGGCCCCTTCCGATGGGCTCTTCACGCAAGTCTCTCCAAACAGTGAGTCTTTTATTTGCTCTTTTTGATTATATGTTTCATTGGTTTTGGTTTTAAACAGTTCTTTATTTATTTCTCGCCTTTCCCCCCCCACCTTGGTTTGAAATTCGTCGGTTTTGTCGGTGAATGGTTGTAAGTCTGTGGTTCTCTCTATAATTCGGGATCGAAGCTGGTCTATGTGCCTCTTCGATTCCCTGCCATCCTCTATTATTAATCCGTAGGATTTGGGGCCTGTGATTTGGGTAATCTGTCCTGGTAGCCATACCGGGTCCCCGGTGAAGTTCTTAGCGTATACTAAATCGCCTATTTCGAATTGTCTAAACCGTGTAGAGGAGTCAGGGGGGTTTTCTGGAGTGAAATTTGGGTGTAACCTATCAAGGTGTGATCTTAACTTTTGCCCCATAAGTAATTCTGCTGGGGACTTGTTGGTTATGGTACTGGGCGTGATGTGCTGGAGTGTGAGCAAACGGTTTACTTTCTGTTGGACATCTCCGGCGTCCATTCTTTCTAAACCTTCTTTAGTAAACCGGACCATTCTCTCAGCCCTGCCGTTCGCAGCCGGGTGAGCCGGTGCGGTTAGGGCATGTCTTATACCTAGGGAGGCTAGGTATTGCTCAAATTGTATGCTGGTTAGCTGTGGCCCATTATCTGAGACAAGAACGTCCGGTATGCCATGGGTGGCAAAAAGGTTGTCCAGCTTTTTAATTACAGTTTCTGTTGTCGTTGATGGCATAACTTTTACTTCAAGCCAATTCGAATAGGCATCAACGACAATCAGAAAGGTATGCCCCTTGGTAGGACCCACGAAATCAATGTGGATTCTTGACCAAGGTCCCCGAGGGGTTTCCCAGTCCTTAACGGGTGCTTTTGGTGGGGACGGTCTAATTGCCTGGTATTTGTTACATGAGCTTACCCAATACTCTATGTCCTTATCAATACCCGGCCACCAAACATAACTTCTAGCAAGGCTTTTCATCTTAACCATTCCCGGGTGCCCTTCATGTAACAACCTAAGTACCCTGGGTTGTAATTTGGCAGGAATTACCACCCAATCACCCCACAACAAACACCCCTTTTGGATTGAAAGTTCAGTCTGTCTGGACCGGAAAGGTTTAAAGTTTTCAGTTTTTTGATTCTCCGGCCAGCCTTTACCTACCCAGCTAAGAACGCGGGCAGTCAATGAGTCTTTCGCGGTGGCTCTGGCGACATCATAAGCTGATATGGGTAGATCGGGGCAAGTCTCAATTTGTAGCGTTGTCATCGCTGGTGCCGGGTCTTCGTCGGTTGCTGGTAAGGGTCCTCTGCTCAAAGCGTCCGCATGGGAAATTTGTTTCCCTGGGCGATGTGTCAGAGTGTAGGAATAAGCTGCTAGGAACTCTGACCATCTGGTCATTCTTGGGGACAGTATATTAGGTGTTGGCTTGTTTCCCGCCAAAATCCCCATCAACGGTTTGTGGTCTGTTATGATTTGAAAAGTCCGCCCATATAAGTACTTGTGGAAGCGTTTTACTCCAGCGACAATTGATCGAGCTTCCCTGTCCAATTGGCTGTAATTCCGCTCGGTTTTGGATAGAGTCCTAGAGTAATATGCGACGGGTGCTTCTCTGCCATCAGGTAGTTGGTGGCTCAGGATGGCACCTACTCCATATGGTGAAGCGTCGCAGGTCACTCTTAATGGCAGTGTGTTGCTGAATTGGATGAGAACGTTTGTTGATGTTAGCAAGCTTTTAATATTTTGGAAGGCTTTTTTTTCTTTGTAACCCCAAGTCCAAGTTGCCTTCTTGTCTAAAAGATGGTGTAACGGTTCTGCTATAGTGGCCTTGTTTGGCAGGAACACATTATAGAAATTAATTAGTCCTAAAAATGCTTGTAGTTCGGTTTTATTTCTTGGTTCAGGTGCGTCTTTGATTGCTTTAACTTTTTTGTCTGTAGGGTGGATACCCTCTCCGTCTATTGAGTAGCCCAGGAATTCGACGCTATTCTTAATTAAACAGCACTTTTCTCTTTTTACCTAGAGGCCAGATTCCCTAAACTTAGTTAATACTTCTTTGAGTCTTTTCCTTAATTGAGTTTCATCTCTGGCCGAGATTAGGACGTCGTCAAAATAGGGAACGACTCCTTGTATGCCATTTAGGAGGCATTCCATCAGACTCTGGAAAACGCCAGGGGCCACGCTTACTCCAAATTGGAGCCGGTGACATTTGAATGCGCCCTTATGGGTGACTATCGTCTGTGCTTCTGCTGTTTCTGGGTCCACTGGGAGTTGTTGATAGGCTTGTGCCAAGTTGAGTTTAGCAAAAACTTTGCCCTTTCCCAGGGAGTGAAGCAAATGCTGGACTACTGGCACCGGGTATGCACTTGGTTGTAATGCGTGGTTCAGGGTAGCCTTATAGTCACCACAGATTCTAATGGACCCATCAGGTTTTATGGGTGTGACAATAGGCGTTTCCCACTCGGCATGGTCCACAGGTTCTAACACCCCTTGGGCTATTAATTTGTCCAGCTGTTCCTCTATTTTTGCCTTTAGTGCAAAAGGAACTCACCTGGCTTTTATTCTTCGTGGGGCTATTTGGGGGTTTAGATTGAAAGAAATGGGATTTCCCCGATACTTGCCAAGTGAACCATCAAAAACGTCCTGGAATTCTCAGATGAGGTCGTCTTTCCAGCCAGTTGTAGTCACTCGATCGATCCCGGTCATCCCGATGCCCAATGGCGCGAACCATTCGATGCCCAGGAGGCTTGGTCTGTCTTGGTCGACTATGGTCAGCGGTAGCACCTTGACGTGTTGTTTGTAGGTGACTCGGAATTGTCCCATGCCTACCACAGGGATTTGGTTTCCCTGATAGTCCTTGAGGGTTAGGTGCTGCTTCTTCAATTCTTTGGGTTTGATACCTGGGACTAGCTGTCTTATTGTGTCCCATGATACCATGGAGAGGAAGGACCCCGAGTCCACTTCCATCTTGCAGTGTTTTCCTTCGATTTTTACGATGACTTTAATTTTCTTCCCACTTTCCGTCTCAGCGCTCTGTATAATGACAGTTTGGTGTGTATTGGCTCGCTCCTCTTGTTGCCACTTTCTCTCAGCTCGTTTAGGCTCAGCTCGTGTTGGGGAATTTCTGCGTCTCGTTGGGCTGTAGCATTTTTTGTTCCTGCAGACTTTCTCGATGTGCCCTCGTTTCTTGCAATGCCGGCAGATGGCATCGAGAAATCTGCATTCGGCTCGGGGATGGTTTCCTCCGCAGCCAGCGCATTCCCGCCAATTTCTTCTTTCGCGCTCTTTTCTGTTCGTGAGCAAACGGTGGACCTCGTTGTCTTCTTCACTCGATTCAATTGTTTCGCCCGACTCTTCATAGTGGGTTATGGTGGCAGGCTGCTTTCTGTCTTTGGTTGGTGTTTCTTCGCTGTGTGTGTTCATCTTTTTCATGGCTATGGCAGATTTTTTCGCGGCTTCAGCGGCTGTGGCTTCCGCGATGGCTTCGGTAACGGTGATGTTGGGCTTGTTGAGTAATTTACTCTGTGTGGTCGAGTCTCTCAGGCCCAACACCACGCGATCCCTCATTGCTTCGTCAATGTTCAAAAATTCACACTCACCCCCTAATTGTCTGAGGGCAGCGATGAAATCGGCGACGGTCTCTCCCTCTCTCTGGTCTCTGCAGTAAAATTCATGTCGCTTTATTAAGTTTGACACCATCGGAGCGTAGTGTGCTTTGAGGACTCTTTGCAATTCTGTCCACATTAGTTGTTTAACGTCCTGGGGCTTCGCAAGGGCCTTTGCCATCTTGAAAACTGTTGGTCCGCAGTGCGTCAGGAATACAGCTCTCTTGCGTTGCTCAGAAATGTCTTCCATTTCATTGCTCTCCAAATACATCTGGAAGCGATCAGCATAGGAATCCCAATCCTCTTCGTTGGGATTGAAGGGTGCGGGCGGTGCGTTGTTTCCAGACATCTTGGTTGTCATCTGGACTTCTTATCACCATGTGCAGGTTTTTTCCGTTCAGGACGATCCCACCCTCGTCGCCAGTGTTTTGTTCGGAAAACACACGAGGTAGACCGGGTTCCAACAACAAATACTTTATTCTTTAACTAGTCAGTAAATAGGAACACTTGGCTGAAGCCGAGGCCAGCCTTTTATACAGGCTGGCTTGCCTGCTTGCAGCCAATGGCAGTTGCTTAAATTTGCCGCCTTTTAGCAGCTCTTTGGATTGGTACCTAGTGAACCAATCCAATGTTTAGTTTATTTGACCAATCAGGTTTGCAGGTTTGGAGTCACCCACTTTACATATAGAACACCTGTAGCAGCCCATCCCTGTATATATCTGAGTCTAACATACCAATCACACTTGTGTTATTCAATAAGACTTTTATCCTTTCTCCTGAGCGGTATGACTGGTTCACAGTACAGGTAGTCCTCAACTTACAATATAACCATTCATTTAGTGACCATTCAAAGTTATAATAGCACCGAAAAAAAGTGACATGACAATTTTTCACATTTATAACCGTTGCAGCATCCCCATGGTCACATGATCAAAACTGGCAATTGGGTCATATTTGTGACAGCTGCAGTGTCCTGGAGTTATAAGATCACCTTTTATGACCTTCTGACAAGCAAAGTCATTAGAAAAGCCAACTTCACTGACTTTACATCTGCAGTAATTCGCTTAACAACTGCCCTGCTTTGAAATTAGAGAACAAGAAGATAAGCAATTTTATATGATATGGGATTTGTTTTATCAATGGTTGGATAAAAAGGCATGGTAATACAATAGACTAGATAATTTTGTGATAGAAATCTAATAGATTAACATAAAACAATACAGATATATATAACCACTGGTTGAAAGTATAACATAAATTTTAAGATAAAATGTGGAACATCTCGTATAAAACAATGGAATAAATAGTTTCATCATGGATGATTAATAACTGATAAATATATAAACATATGTTAGTTTGACAATGTGAAGATTGATATGAATTGTGAGTAAATGAATATAAAAGTATAGTACAAAAGATATGTAACCAACTGACACACTGTATGTATATAAAATGGAAGAGGATTTTTTGTTTTTATGTTTTTGTATGTGTATGTTTGTGTTTAAAAATAAAAAAAACTTCATCTAAAAACTACAACTGCCCTGCTTAGCAACATATATTTTGGGCTCAATTGTGATTGTAAATTGAGGACTAAGTGCACCTCTTGAGGTTACTGTATCATCCAGACAACTCTATAAATAAGCCAGAAAAAGAACAATGTTCTTTAATTAAATTGCACCAGCACCCAAAATATGATACAGAAAGCCACAAACAACAGATGCCATATCCTGCCACTCAAGGAAGGAGCCAACAAGCTTGTAGTTTATCTTGTGATCCAAATATATTCCTATATTCAGGAAGGTGAAAAAGAAAAAAAGGTTATGGAAATTTTATTTTAAGAATTAAAAAGTCACTTTTTTTGAAGTATCACTTCTTGCTAAAGCAAAAAGTGGCCTTCTAGGAAAAACAGTTTAAAACTAGATAGAACATTTGCTAAATTTGTGTATTCCAGTGTCAAGAAAGATAAGAGTGTATCATTAAGATGAATAACAAGTGAGGTGTGTAAATAATTTTTTATTGTATTGTATTGTAATAATTGTATCAAATAATTGAATTATTGAATCAATAATTCATATAATTGAATTATTGCAAAGAAAATGGCCCAAGGCCAACAGATTATGAATCTATGAATCCTAACCAGAGAATCTATGCCACTGATTCTGATTTCTCTATCTTTAATATCTGCATCTTTCTTCATAAAACCTTTTATTTGTTTCTTTGAACAGAAATCGGACATTATATGAAAACAACATTCTTTTTTTAAAAAATCTAAGATAATATTTCACAACTACACTATTAAATATCTATTAGATGAATATTAAACATAATATTTACTTTAATTTTCATAGTACTTGGAGCCAATGCTGTGATATCTTTCTGCATATAATCACCAATACCAGAGTACATGGTAGTTCCTCCAGAAAGCTCATTATTGGCATAAATATTTTTATGGATATCAATATCACATTTCATTATGCTGTTATAAGTTGTTTCATGGATCCCAGCAGATTCCATTCCTGTAAAGAAATAAAATTAACTGATCAAAGATTTCAAAATATACTGCCTTTCCAAGTCGGTAGTGAATATATGCTAAGAAAGTAATAGATGGTTATATATTGATTGTTGGTTAGATGGTTATATAATAGTTGTTCAGACAAATGCATGATTTTTAATCCACTTTATAAAGACACCCAGATTTTATTTGAATGTTTTTTTAAGAATGGTATCTGCTCAAGGGTGGGATTCAAATTTTTTAACAACCAGTTCTGTGGGCATGGCCAAGTGGGCATGACCATGTGGCTGGGAAGGCATGGCTTTTCTTTTTTTTCCCCCCCCCGGTAACACCCCCCACACACACACGCACACATTTTTTTGCCTCCTGGGCCTCAGGGAAGCCTCCTGGGGGTTAGTTTTGGCTCCCAGAAGGTTTCCCTAGGGCCCAGGAAGACAAAACGGAGTGCGGAGGGCACGCAGCAGCACCCCCCATGCTCTGTTTTTGGGCCTCCTGCGCCTCAGGAAAGCCTCCTGGGGGGCATTTTTCCTTACAGAAGGCTTCCCTGCGGCCCAGGAAGGCAAAAAACAGAGTCCGGAGGGCGCAACAAGTTAAGAACTAAGATTAATCAAGAAAACAGATTAATAGATTTTTATATCAGGAAAAAATACTGCTATTGATCTCATATCATGGAATTATATTCCTGTGGTTATTACACAACAGTGATATTTCTGTAGTTATTACATGACAGTTTTCTTGCTCAGAAGGAAGGCAGTGCTTAATTTGAGAAGGAACAATATCCAAATAATTACCTGAGTCATTTTCTCTTGATTAGCCTTGGGATTTAAAGGAGCTTCTGTGAGCAGCACAGGATGCTCTTCAGGGGCAATTTGAAGTTCATTGTAGAAAGAATGATGCCAAATCTAAAAATGGCAAACAATTTTTAATTGAGCATTGAGTACGGAGAATGACAGATTCATGCAAAAATGCAAAATGGACTGAAAATGGGAATTCTTGCACATATCTTTATTTGCACTGAGGGGTCTATGCTCCCATCTTAGCTGACTCACTTTTACAACGTTTCATACAATTGCATTGTACCATTTGAGGAGCTGCATATTTCATTTAGTCCCATATATGAAACATTAAGGCATTCAATATCCAAAGCCTTCATATCACATGAGCATGACAGATACTCCCACTATTCTGCAGCAACTACTCTTGCTGCAAGCAGTATTAAGGTACAACTTCCTACAAGGAAGATATCATTTAAGGGACACCAGGAAGATAAGACATAACCAGAACATCCATGAGATTTTCCTTAATATTCTGAAAATATAGCAATAGCACTTATATAGACTTATATACCGCTTTATAGTGCTTTACAACCCTCTCTAAGCAATTTACAGAATCAGCATATTGCCCCCAACAATCTGGGTTTTACCCACCTCAGAAGGATGGAAGGCTGAGTCAACCTTAAACTTGGTGGGATTTGAACTGCTAAATTGAAGGCAGCTGGCTGCAGAAGTAGCTTACAGTACTGCACTCTAACCACTGCGCCAAAGAGGCTCATATGGGGATGTTTTCATATAAGCTCTGGCAGCAAATGCTTCAGACAATCATGATTGAAAGCTCTGTTACAGAGACCTGAATCTGAGATTTTTGAAATTTTTACTGCTTCAAAAATTTTCATTACAGTGACTTTCAGAATTGTCCATAATGGAAAAGGTTGCCCAAGGGATTTAAGTATAATATATTGCATACTAAATCAAAGGCTTGTCATTCTGTTCACATATTGTTTAATGACTAGGTGTCAAATTTTTCACATTTTACAAGTGCTAAAGGGAAACCATTCTGTCTTCCACCCGCAATGGCATTTCAAATTTTAAAATTCGATGTAAGGAAGAGCTAAGAATGATTTCCCTTCTACGTGCTATGAAAGAACAATGAAGATTAAAAATAATGCCATGTTCTAGTCTTTTTGTGCACCAGATATATTGAATGCCACTCTGAGCAGATGAACCCAGATCTAGAATCCATGGTTTTGCATTTAGTACCATTTAGTACCATGTGACATCTATTACAAGAAATCTGGCCAAGTGTGTTGTGCAATGTTTCACAATTGCTCTGACAGTTGTTCTGTCCTCGCTGCTTCATTTAATTCTGTGCATGCTATCATCCAAATTCATGGTAATGGGCAGAATGTGGAAGGCAATGCACAAATATATACATAGACAGGCTAGCCCACCCCTCTAAAAACTGATGAATAAACTATCTTGTTAGCTTTCTTCCCTGCTTCTAGTTTTTAATGATTTAGCATATTTACATAAACACAGCTGGGAATTTCGGGAGACAATGCATCGAGCAAGCACAGTGAATAATGTATCACAGATGCCACTTTTTAAACTTTAGAACTACTTGACAACACAGGATATAGAAATGAAAAGGCAAAAGGGGAATTACAGAGATGTAGTGGGAATAATTAGGGTTGTGAATGGGATCAAGCTAAATATTATTTATGGAAAAGCTATGCTACCATCTAGAGGACAAAGTATGTCATTCCATATCCCCAGCCTATTCTCCCCCCCCCCCAAAAAAAAAAAAAAAAGCAGAAGCACAGCATGTCCTTGGAGATTTTCCATAGAATATATACATAACTGAAGAAGCTTCTTGAACTAGAAATGTTTTCAAAGAAAAAAAAACCCAAGAAAGTCCAGTTGCCTTTTGAAAAAACACCTTGGGATAGTAGCACAGCAGTTCTCAAAATCAGCTAAAGGGGCAAAGAAAGGATGGGGCAGGTTCTGAAGGCCAAGGTTTTTTTTTGGTTTTTTTTTAAAGAAATTCTCATCATAGCTTCATCATTTCTTATGCAGTGTTTAGATATAAGCCTTTACATGGAAGCCAAATTCTCTAAGCAACTTCTAAAGTTCTGCTAAAGCAATCACTTAAAAGCAAGCAAACAAAAATATTTATGCCAGAACAGAGCACACATTCTGTCTGGATCTCTCCAAAACTTTAAGCATGGAAGCCATAACTTTATATCAGTTGTTGCTTATGACTATTCCTTATCAGAGATATACTCCCCCTCTTCCACATGGGACCTTGTTTCTTCATAGAGCAGAAATACAAGCAAACGTACATCAATGTGCACCCCTGCACGCTTAGCATTTCCAGCTTCTTTACACAAATGGGCCTGTGATGATCTTATGGCACACGAGTGTGTGTAAATAAAGTAGCCACAAAAAGCATGACCTCAAGAAAAACCAAGGATGCCTCCCATTGTTTTGGTACAGAAAGGAGACTTTATATTGTACTGTAAATAAAGAAACTCTCTGGTTGGTTCCAGTACAATTCGCTATCTCACTGGTGCAGGTACTATTACTGAACATTTTCAAAAGTAGCAAATCATAGGGAGTCACAAAAAGCACTCACCTTTTCTATGTCACCCTAGTTTGTGATAATACTGAGCTCTGTTGTGGTATGTACAGAATAACCCTTGAGTAACAAGGATATGCACATGGAAACGTTTATGAGAATAGTTATGAATAATCATCCAGCCACACACAGATACACTAAATTGAGTTAAAGTTTACTTTAAGAAATAGCACAGTACAATAAATGGTCCTGGTCATATACATTTTACAGTCCAAAGAATATCCAATTACAAAGTCTTCTAACCGGTTGCCTTTGTCATTTACAGTAAACAAAAATATCAAAGTATAAGCACAGGATAAATACAACAGAGAATCTTAGATAGCAACAGAATGTCAGAGAGACAGAATGTCAGAGAAAACAAGCTATGATCTCTAGCTCCCTCATATGGCAATCTGCAATACAGTCAACCAATCGGAACACAGTACAAATAAATACAGTGATTTTGTCTTAAAGCTACAAAACATACATTGTTGGTTTATATATTGCAGCCCTGCCAACTCTCACGGTTCTGCCGTGAGTCTTACGATTTTTTGTCATGTCTCACGGTCTCACAACAAGGCTCCTCAATCTCACACCAAATTTAAAACGCTTTTTTTTTTATAACCACCGTTATATGGTGGTGAGGAGGGCCCGGAATCCCCTGGTTCAGCCAGCGGTTATTTCAGTCCGGTGGGTTCAATGACCGCTTGGAAGGAAAATCCCCACCTTCTCCCTCTCGGTGGCCGTGCCTCGATTTGCGCCAGAGCAGAGACTTAGCGAGGCGGCTTCCGGTGATGAGAGTCTTGGCTCTCGCACTCCCTGTCAGCTGGCCCTTAGCAGCCCTCGCCTCAAGTAAAACGTGTGCGAAGTCGGGCACCATTTTTCTCCCTGGATGATGAGCCGCAACTTTTGCCCCACCGTCTTTTCCCTCTGGGCTTCATTTCTGCTGTTCAGGGAAGTCGTGCCCAAAGCCCTGTCCTCCCAGAATCTTTCTGATGGTGAGCCTTGGTTTTGGCCCATCTTCGCAGGGCGTTGAGCTCGGCAGTTGATCGCCACCGTGTTGCTCAGAATGGGATAGCCTGACAGTTAATTGGGGGAGGGGTGTTTCTGTGCTGGGATCAACTCGAAAATAGTTATAATTTACCTGTTCCCAGCTCTTGGGGAAATGTCGGTAATTACGCCATCATAACTGGAGTGGGAAACTCAGAAATAAAACAAAGATTCGGGACTTTGGGTAGTAATAGAAGAAAGAACACTGAGGCCAAGGTTGTTTGTAATTTACATACTAAATTATGTCTGATGCGTTATCAGTTCTAAAATTGGTCATAACTGAATGTAATTTGGGATTATTGTTTTGATTTTGTGCCTCATTTACCCATGTATTGAAACACGGGTAAAAGATCTTATATCTGATAGAATTAAGTTCGAATATTTATGTGGTATGTTTAACGTGACCGTGAATCTCACTATTTTTATATTTTTATAGAATATTATAGAATTTTATAGAATCTCCAGATTTTTTTTCATGGATCTCCAGATTTTCCTTTATCAGGGGTTGGCAGGTTGATATTGCCAATCCAGCTAATTGATGGAAAGGAAGAAAAACATCACCATTAACACTGTATCACAAACTTTACATAGACGAGTGTCTGATGTAATTCAGCATCAGCATCAACAATAAATTCTTATATTCTGCTTTAGTTATGTCTTTGACAATCCCACACAATTCCCTTCATAGCTTACTCTGCATAGATAAGTCAACATTCCTCTTCCTAAAGCAGACATCTGTAACACTTAGACAATAATATTATAAAACCACTGATAATCATATATTACGTAGGCTATATTATGGTAAACCAGTGATAGCTAACCTTTTCCATGTTGAGTGCCAAAACTGTGTGCATGTGCAAGCGTGCACACGCTCGTGTGCCTGCACCCATGATGCAATGTGCACGTGACTCCCCCGCCCTGTGCATGCATGCCTGACCCCTGAATGTGCACCACACACCTCTGAGCATGCACACATGAACCCCCCCTGCACTGCACACCTCTGAGCATTTGCATGCAACCTCCTGCAAGCCATGCGGGTGTGCCTCCCACACGCATCTCCCCCAGCCGATACCTGACAACCAGTTGGCTGATGGGAGGCATGCACACATGCACAGTGGGGCTCTTCCGGGTGACCTCTCATGTGCTGGCAGAAGTGGCTCTGCATGCCACTTCCGGCACACATGCCATAGGTTCTCCATCACGGTGGTAGACAATCAGTTGTTGTGAATTTATAGATAGTCCTCATTTAATGTCCACTCACTCACCAACCATCCAGGGTCATGACACTATGGAACTAGGGGTGCTTATAAGATTTTTCATCATTGTGGCTGTCACAGCATTCCCATGCTTGGCATCAGGGGTGAGATTCAAAGTTTTTAACACCTGGTTCTGTGAGTGTGGCTTAATTGGTGGGCATGGCTTGGTGATCATGTAATTGGTGGTTATTGTAACTCAATATTACTCAACGTTGAGGCACATCTCCTCGCCTGGCCTCTCGTGACTGTGGGGATGCTGCAGCAGTCATAAGTGTGAAAAATGGTCCTAAGTCACTTTTTTCAGTGCCATTGTAACTTTAAATGGTCACTCCACACAAGCAAAGTACCATCAAAGGAGGGGAAAAAACTCCAGAGATGTTGCTGAGACAGGAAGTCTAGTCCTGCCAAGAATGTATTAAGGGCTAATGGAGAGGCACCTTCTGTAAGCAAGACCAGAATGCTTCCTTCCTGCCTTCCTTACAGGATTAGGCCAGTAATTTCTTCTAACAACCGGTTCTCCAAACTGCTTAGAATGTTAACAACCGATTCTAGTGAATAGGTGCGAACCTGTAGAATCCCACCCCTGCTTGGTATTCATCTGATCATTATTTGCAATCTTCATCTTCCCAAAAAAGTCAGTGAGGAAGCTTGTAGGAGATTGCAAATGAAGATCATTTTAGTGCAAGACGCTACATACAGGATTTACCTAATGACGGGATTGCCAGAATTGCTGTCATAAATTAGGGTGGTCCTGTAACATCACACCATGTCTATGTTGCTTAGCAATGGAGTTCCTGGACCCTATTACTGTAAGGAAGTGTAAACTTCCTGTAATTATATTGTGTTTGACTTCAATACAAATTCCATTAGTTATGGGTTTCAAACTTTCACGTTTCAATATTTGATTTACTTCACTGGGAAAAAATGACCCGTTACATCACATGTTTATTGATACTTTTTTCCAAGCAAGGGGATTACACTTGTCTGGAAGAGGTTCCATAGAGAATTGTGGATTGCACTGCTAAACAAGCATATAAGATTGTTCTCCCATTAAAATCAACAAGATTTAATGTTTGATTATGCCCAAATTCTATGCCATACATCAAATACTCCACAGCAGTTATCATTGGTGATTTACTTTCCAATTATTCTCTCTTTGCTTTTGATACACATTTAGAATTGCTAAGTCTCTTTAGCTTACATTTTAAAATACTTTATTTATTTGATGTTGTGATGTTCTTTTGAATTTTTTATAAAACTGGGTTGATTACATGGAAAATATTAAGCTACAACATATACAAACAATTCTATAACTATACCATATTTGTAAACTATATATATAAAATAACAGAATTTTGTAACTTTTTTTTTAAATGCACATTCGAGGATTTAACATGCAGATATGAAACTCTGAAGACCATTCATAGAGACAATCTCATGTTTGGACAACTATTTTTAATCTGTAAATTTTATTCTGTTTCTTATAGGCTGCCTTAATCAGCTGATTGCAAGTGACTTACATTGTCATTACTTATCTTAGATGATCATTCATCTTGTGAAGAAAAATGACTGCCCTATATTTTATACATAATATTCTAGTCATTGATATCCAACATCGATAACATCAAAGAATTAAACAATATTTCATTCTGAAATATTTTGTACAAAGTTCTATACCTATCACTAGGCAATGCAGCCATTTGCCTCAACTAACTGAGGCTGAGTAGGACAGTAATTGGCAGGAGTGTAGTTAATTAGTTAGTTTACTTTATTGTCCTTGCACTTCGTATGATGAAATCAAACACATCATGACCATGAAAATAAACACAAACACACAACTTTCACACTCCACACATTGAATTGAAAACCCCGACACCACACTACCACTGCACTATACAGTAGAATTCAACAGAGCTACTGCCCTGGGATAGAAGCTGTTTTTCAGCCTATTTGTCCTTTTTTATTATTCTGTATAATTTGCCAGATGGTAATAGTTAAAAAAATAAAGTTGCACAGTGAAATGGATCTTTGAGAATGTTTTGAACTTTCTTAAGGCAGCGGGAGCTATAAAATTCTTCCAAAGAGGGGAGAGGGCAACCAATATCTTCTGGGCAATGTATGAATGGCATCAAGATGAAGCTTTAAGATGCAGAGAAACAGGAGAAAAACAACTCATACTTTTTCAAAGGTGCATGGATGTGCAGAAATAGAGTAACATTATAATCGGAGTCCTACTTCTGGATTTCAAGCATGTTGAATTTGTATGTATAGTTTCATGCATACAAATCTTTTTATAACACCCTCTGCATTATCAAAAATCTTGGAAGGTTTCCACTTATAAAGAATACCCATTTGAAGCACAGTTGTATGTTTTTAGATTATATATATCTATTAGTACATCCTGAGCACAAGGCTTCAAACTTTTTATATTCTACTAGGTAAACAGCTGGGAATAGGAGAAATGGCAATGCCTACAGTCAAATCCAGCTGCCATTTCTAGAGTATTCACAATGTTAAAAAGATTCCCATAGAACATTCTTGACTCTTGAGTGGGGGAAAAAAATGAGCAAAAAGTCAGCGTCATTCCACATATTACAATTTAAGAACATGCACAAAACCCCCTGATATCGCTATTCAGCTGCATAGCCAAAATATTGTATGTCTCTTAGATATGTATGCATTTCTGTATACATGTGTAATCTCTTCAAATATGGTCGGCACATATCAAATTCTCTTGAGAAATGTCAAACTGAGGATCTTAAGGCTAGGTCACACTGGCCGATGGATGCAAAACGTATGCAAAAAGGACACAGAGACGAGCAAAATTTCCATCCGTTGTTATCCGCTCTCAAAAGTGCCCCAAATGTGCATAAACAGAGCGGACAACAACGGAAAGGAACGGACGTGGGGAGGATGTAGCAGGGATGTAAAGCGGATGTTCGTAGGAAGCCTAGCGGATGAAAGTGGATGGAAGCGGATAACACATCCACAGGGTTCCAGGGGAGAATAGCGAAGTGGACGTGTAGCGGAAGGAGCGGGTGCGTAGCAGATGCGTAGTGGATGACGCGGATGAATCACGGACGCCTATAGGATGCATACTGGATACGTAGAGGATGCAAAGCGTTCAATTGCGTAAGCTCCGTGGATATAAAAGGATGCAGCTCGCAAGCAGTCACCATTCAGAGGAAAGACCTGCTGCCAGAGACATGAACACCATGGGGAAGAAGAGGAAGCCTGTGCCTACTCCTGCCAGCCCTGGCAAGAAGGACAGAACCACCATCCCACTCCCTGGCGCTGACTCTGAAGCTGCTGGTGCTGGTGCTGCTGCTGCTCCTGGTCTTGCTGCTGGTGGTGCTTCTCCTGCTGGTGCTGCTGGTGCTTCTTCTGCTGGTGCTTCTCCTGCTGGTGCTGCTGTGGTGGACCAGCCCCAAGGCCCTCAAAGCCCTGCTGCTGAAGGCCCTGAAGCTCCTGCCAGAGGGAGGAAGAGGCAAAGCAAGGAGAAGGGAGAGAGGAAACAGTACTCCATTTCCGAAGACCATGAGGAGGAGGTGCTGGAATGGCTGAGGGAGAACGAGTACCTGTGGAGGAAGGGCCACAGAGCTACACTGTTCTCTTGGAGATCAGGGACACAATCAAAGCCAGCACAGATCTTCTCTCCCAGCTGGTTCACTTCGACATACCATCCTCTAACCGCAAGCCCTTCATCACGTACGTGAGCCAGACCCTCATGGACATGCCCGAGGCCCAGTACCAGGTGATGAAGGAGAGGATCACAGCTCTTCTGCACCACCCTCCAGGCCCAGCTGAACCTGCTCCTACCCACTCCAGGTCTGCTCCTCCACCCCAGGTGATGTCACGGCCCTTCCACAGATTTCAACAGCCCCTCACCTTCCAAGCCTACCACTACCAGGACTTCCCACAGCAGAGGCAGCCCTTCCCAGTCCAGGCCCAGGTACATCGGATGCCACAGATGCCTCACCTGACCCAGCTGCAGACCAGACAGCCCCACTACACTCCTCCTTCCTCCACCCCACAGCCAAGCCCTTCCTCAGAACATCTGTCATCAGTCTCGGGCCTCACATCCCAGGTACTTGACGAAGGGCCTCTCAACCTCACGGGACTGAGTCAGCTCTCTGAGAGCTTCCTGCACACGCCATCTCCTGTTGTACTCTTGGGGCCAGGCACCCCAATGGCGCCTCAGATCAGCACTCCAGCAACAGCCACCTCCACAGTCCCTGGGCCCTTTACATCTGAGACCATGGGGACAATGAGACAGGCTCAAGGAAGCATCTATTGATCTACCATCCTGTCTTGCCACTCCACTGCTCCAGCTGGGGAGTTGCACCAGTGTCTCAGGAGGTTGCGCTGCTTCTTTCCTTCACATGAAGCTCTGTTGGGGCCTTGCACATCCACAGTGTCTATCAGGTTTCACCCTTGCCTCCATTCACCAGGCTCCATGTCTCCATTGCCTTGTTGACGGTCCACAAGCCTGTTCTGCAAGACTGGGTAGCGGGTGCGCATGAGATTGTGCAGGATGCAGCAAGCTTCCACGATGCTCCTCACAGTCTGTGGGTGATGCTGCATGGGGGTGAGAAGTACCTGGAACCTGTTGGCCAGGATGCCAAAGGCGTTTTCCACCACCCGTCTTGCCCTGGACAGCCTGTAGTTGAAGATCCTCTCTTCACGGGTGAGGTATCTGGAAGTGTAGGGCTTCATGAGGTAGGTTCTGAGGGAGAAGGCATCATCACCCACGATGAAGTAGGGCACATCTTGTGTGTCATTGGGTAGGGGGTCTGGATTTGGGAAACCCATGATGAGGTTGCGTTCCAGCCCATCCTTGAGGTCACTGGCATTGTATATCTGGGCATCTGAAGCTGACCCGTTGCCTGAAGCATCGATGTATATGAACTTGTAGTCAGCATCATCCATGGCAAAGAGGATAATGCTGAAGAAGCCCCTGTAGTTGAAATAATTGAATCCCGAGTTGGCTGGAGCTTTGCAGGCCACGTGCTTCTCATCTATGGCTCCAACAGTGTGGGGAAAGTTCTACCTCTGATACCACTGCTCTGCAACTTTCCTCCAGCCTTCTTCAGTGGTGGGACACTGAAGGAGCTCCTGCACGTATTCTTCGATGATGGCCTGCACCACTTCTCTGACCACAATGCTGATGGTGTTGTGTGGCACCCTCCAGGCATACTGCATGTTTCTGTATGTGGTCCCAGAGGCCAGGTGGCGCAGAGTCAGTGCCACCTTCAGTCCAGGGTCCAGGCTGGGATGGAAGTTGGTGCTTGGCTTGGTCAACTTGGATCTCAGACACTCCACAACTTCGTCAAACATGGCTGGTGGCATCCTCATGAAGTGCTGGAATGCACGAGGGTCTTCATTCCTCAACTCCAGCTTGTCATAGAGTCCAAACTCCACTCTTCTTCCGATCCATCTTCAGACCCAGACAGCTCTTGGACATCTCCATCTCCTTGCGTAGAAAAGGTGAAACAGTCTGAAGAGGGCTTGGTTCTGGTGTTGAATGATGGCAGCTACCAAAAGGAGTGTGGCGATGATTCATAGTGGACATCAATGGATGATGTGGAAGAGCAAGAGCAAGGCTGAAGAGGTCTGCACACCAGGGCTGCTGGACTGATAGTGAGATCCAGGTGATTTCCTCCCCCTTTTTATAGGAAATGTCGGTTTTCCACTAGGTGTCCTTCCACAAACTCTAGGAATCCTGCAGACATCCTAAATATCCGAGATACGTCCCATATACTCACGTTTTGTCTGTTTTAATGCTTTATATCCAAGTTGCATCCGCTTTCATCCTTTCTATGTCCATGCTACTAACGCTGTGTGGACGTTCCGCGTACCTTTCGCTTCCTCCCTTTTTCCACTTTCCACTGGAGCAGATGTGAGTTGCGCGGATGTCCAGAGGATGCCAAGAGGATATATCGGAAGTGTAACGGATGACAACGGATGTAGAACGTTTGTTGCCCGTATGTGTCGTGGATGTAGATCGTACGCGGCAGAAAGTTCATCCACTCAAAAAGTTTTGTGCAGCTCAAAACTTTTTGAGCGGATGAAATGGCAGTAGACGGATGTTTCACGGATAGAGCGTATGAAAGACGTACGCAGTGAGTACAACGGATGCATTGCGTTTTCCAATGGATGCTTTTTTGTCCGTTTTACATCCTCTTTGCATCCGTTGGTGCAGTGTGACATGGGCTTTAACTCTTGTGCAGTCCTCAGTAACGACTGAAATTTGGGCACGTTAATGTTAATCTTGTTTAGAATTTGAGTAATTCAACTAAATTTTCTGAGGTAGAGGTATATTTATTAGAACAATAGGGGAGAAATAGTCTATTTCCGAATTAAATTTACTCCCAACTACTTTTTAATCACACAGAGAGTGGGAGGGAGGGAGAGATTTGCCTGGAGAAAATACTCAAATTTCCCTCTCTACTTTTCAGGTTAACTCTTGAAAGAAAGTGCATCTGAGCCTTACTACAAGACCTACCTACTCCTGATACTAATATATTGAGCAGATAGGAGAACCCTATTTGTGCATGTATAGATGTCCAATATCTCTATCTACAACCTCCTTTTTCAATAACTAGATTCTGGGAGGTGGGTCAAGGGAGCTGCACCTGCCTGTTATTTTTTTTCATATGAAGACATCATTATGTAATTAACACAAGAGTCTTGTGGCTTAGATTATGCTCAATGTGTACATAAAGCAAGTATGTTATTTGAAGTTAATCTACAGCAGCAGCATGTTCCTTACCCACCCAAATTATTCCCACTATATAAACAATCTCAGCAGGAAAGATCTAAAGATAGATCCTCTGGAAAGCTTTGGTTAATTATTTGAAATGGCAGCTGTTCCCACTAAGTGCTCACAAGAACTATTCTTTATTTGTGAATTGTGAACTGTTCTAGGAAGTGGAGAGAGATAGGACCAGGTTTATTTACCATAAACAGAAAGTACAATAGACTTCTCTTGAAAGTCTGAAGTTCAGCTGTAAGGCTAGGTGCTTTCCCTTCACTTTAGACATTAGATAGTGATAATCAACATGGTATAAAAAAGAAATGTTCCCATTTTTTCTCTGGAAATAAAAATCGATTTCCCAATGTCCTTAAATCACTGCTGAAAATGTTTTTTCCATTCATCTTGCAATGGAGGCATTGTTCAATGAAGTACCTGGCATTAGAACCCATATACTTTGAATTTTTACTGCATCTGTTAGACATATTGAACTGTACAACATGCTCTTGTTGCAGGTATTTATCCCCATTAATCTTCCCCTTTTTAAGAAGCCGTCCATTCAATAAAGTTCAGGAACTCAAAGAAAGCCAAAAGTGATTTAGTTAGATTGACAAAGTGAATATTTCAATCATTTTTAAGGTGTGGTGCAATTAGCTAGAATTGAATAGAAAATAACCCAAAAAAATGATGCACTGTAATGTGTTTTTCTCAAAAGTATTTGGAATTCAGAACATGCTTCTCTACTAAAAACAAATGGATTTCTTCATAAATGATGCAAAAAAGGCATTTTCAATTTGGAAATAAAATGGTGACATGGTTGGCATACAAATTGTAAAAAGAAAAAATGTTTAAAGAGATAAGACATAAATACTGTAATAGCAGATAACGTGAATATGTGAAAGAATTCTAACATTATACTTTTTATACAAAGGTCAAGAAATATCCTCAGAAAAAGTGAATATTTGCAGAAACAGAATTTGTTCCTGAAACCGAGATAAACCATTCTATCTATACTGTTAAAATGAATTAAAATGTCAAACAGTATAGCTTGAAAGTGTTTGCTAAAATTGTTTTCAGACGTCTACAGACTATAGAAATTTAATTAACAATGTAATATATTTAATATATTAAAATATGCTTTGATAGATCAGCTTTCTTTAAAATGAAATCAAAGTTCCTTTTGTCAAATGTGAAAAAGGTATCTACTAAATACTTTCCAAAAATATACGAGGCAATAAAAATGCAACAGCTGTCTTGGAACAAATGAAACCCACTCACCTTCTGTTATATTTATATAGCCGTTTGTGGGATGGAGTACT
Organism: Laticauda colubrina; assembly: GCA_015471245.1. Taxonomy (NCBI): domain Eukaryota; kingdom Metazoa; phylum Chordata; class Lepidosauria; order Squamata; family Elapidae; genus Laticauda; species Laticauda colubrina. The sequence goes on along the minus strand of BLBF01000005.1, from coordinate 68,813,157 downwards.
AGACTATACAGGTCTGCTGTGCCATTTTTGGAAACATTTTTTTCAGGGTACGCTTATCACTTTGACAGCTTACAGGGCTGGATAAATTAGGGCACAATTTCTGGCACTCTTGGATAATTTCCCACTGTAGGTTGTTAAACTGGCTTCGTCTTTTCTTCCCAATCCTTTTTTTCACTTTGTTTCCTTAACCAATTTGCTTCATTAAATTATTTAGTTAACTGTCAGAGATTTTGTTCACACTCTACTGGCTGTGGTTCCAAAAGAAAAAAGTAACCAAGTACAATAGTATGGCATGAACCATTCAACTTGTCATCAGGTTTTGGAAAAAAGCAAACATAAAATAACTACCTTATCTTGGGATAGGATGACTCTATGCCTGAAAACTGTGGGTGACACATAATTGCTGGTCATTTTCTTCTTTGTTTGGTTTTGGTCTATATGATCTATAGCACTTTTTTTTAACCCAGCCTCTCAAAAGAGACTTATTCTTGGAATAGATTTAGATCTATTCTATGAATAACTAATCTTAATCCAATCCATTATAAAGCATACTATACTAAAGGCAGTGTGTTAGGTTGGGAGAATCGAGTTATACCCACAACTCTTTTAAAATGATTTCTTGGCCAAGTACCTATGTTTTACATGGTTATATGGTACATCTTCAGTTCCTCATGCCAATCCTCTATAAAGCCTCCCCCCCCCCCCCCGATTTAGTGTCCTCAAATAATTCTAATTCCCAATTCCAGCACTGGCTCAATAAATCTAGAGTGTGAGGCTGGAAAAAGCAATCCTCACATGTTCTGCAGAATACCTGTGAATAACTACAGCAAAACTACTTTTACTCAGCATGGAGATAGCTTGGCATTCATCGCTTGCAGATTGCAGTTTCTTGCAATCTGCAAGCTAAAAATTATACTTGGGGATCACAGCACATACTCCCGATTGTATATAAATACATTTCTATTCCAGAGATTAATCTTCAATTCAAAGCAGAATAGTGATCTTCTAATATTTCATGTGTGTGAAGAAGCGGAGCAGACTTATTCAGTGTGATGTGAGAGCAGAACATTGTAGTAAATAACTTTTAAGATTCCTTCTGAGTGAATCATTCATTCCAATAATTCAGTTACTCTTAAAAGCAGGTAACAATTTTGCAGGTACGGTATTAAAAACATACTACTCATACACCTTTTACCAAGATTAATTTTTCTCATCAAAAACAGAAAATACTTGCAGTTGAAGATTTCAAAATGAACACTAAGCATATATATATATTGTGTTTGCATCTGACAACTATTTCAATTCATAGTTTTGTTTAAAATTCGGCAGCACTTCATTTAGCTGTAAGTTAGTTGTCAGGTCAAGCTGACAACTTGCTAGTTGTCAGATCTTTTCAATAATGATCCTCTGTATTCCCTTGGCTTTTCCCTATTAATACTTTTCAGGTGTTACATACTTTGGCACGCCTGGATCTACCAAACAAAGAATTTTCTCTGTGAGTGTTGGTCTTTTTTCAGTGCCAGCTCCTGATAATATGATTGAATCCTTGAAAAAATCCTTAAATCCTTGAATCCTTGAAGATCCTTGAAAAAAATTCTTTTTCAGCAATCAAAATTATCTTTTTACAAAAAAAAATAAAGCAAAAAATAGTATCCTTAAAATGATACTTAGAATTGCTTCTTATGACACTTTTTCCTTTCACTATGAAAGGTAATCAGAATTATGACTCAGATCATAATTTTTTATGCAACAAAAAAACTTCCTTTATGTCTCTCAGCAAACAATAAAAAATATATATAGTTAGTTGTTGTTTTGGATCCAGTTCCAAGAATTTAAATTTTCAAAAACAGCCCCTTCTCTATTTTTTATTAGGAAAAAAAATTAGTTATTGCTAATCTTCTCGTGCACAAACTACAATAAGCATTCATTATATAACAGACAAGCTCAGTTCTTAAAATTTTATTTAAAGTTGAGAAATTCATAATGATTCCAGCTTTCCCTCCCTATATTGCACTCTGTGAGTTCCTTGTTATAATCAAGAAGCAAAGAAACCCAATAGTTGAGAATAGTTTTCCCCAAAAACAGTTCAACTCTGTTAAAATAAATTTATATAGAAAAGACAGCATTTACAACTGATTTGACAGTGTTCAGCTATTTCATATTCCCCAAATATATTAAATATCCCAATTGCAGCAGCTTCTAGTAGTGTGTTTTGATAATGTTTTTTTCTTAGCAAATATAATATTCCAATGTTACAGAGCTACTCAAATCAACTTTGGAACAACTGGATGTACATCTAAAACTTCTTAATGAAGTTGAAACCCACACCTTAGGCTGAAAATATATCAACTGTATCCAGTGTATAGCTTTACAGTAGCTTTTGAGAAGTCCATTATCTCAAATTGGCACACAAAATAAGTCACACAGCAAATTCAGTGCATTTATAAGACGCCTGTTAGACATAAGACAACCAGAAGATGTAGCATCACCAAATAACCAAGAAAAAGATAGCGAGATTTTGCCCGTGATGTCAGCAACTTGGAGCAGAAAATACTTCGTCCCCGAATCCATCTCCTAATAGAATGTGCTCCTCCTTTTACCTGCACACAATCAAAGAATATACCTTGTTTAAAAATATACACTGGAAATTCTTCATTAGATCTGTTCAGTAAACACAGAGTTAGTTAATAATTGTGATGCAAAAATTTTCATAGGCACATAAATTTGATAAATTTGATCTAATTGTCGGGACAGCTTGCAACAAATAACAATAGCACTTAAACTTATAAACTGCTTCGTAGTGCTTTACAGCCCTCTTTAAGCGGCTTACAGAGTCAGCATATTGCCCCCAACAATCAATCCTCTTTTTATCGATCTCGGAAGGATGGAACAATCTTGAGTTAACCTTGAGCCTGGTGAGATTCGATCTGCCAAATTGCAGTCAGCCAAGAGTCAGCAGAAGTAGCCTGCAGTACTGCACTCTAACCACTGCGCCACCAAGGCACATCAAATATTATCATGTCATCGGCATGTAAATTCAGTAAAACTGAACAATGAAAGAATTAATTCAATTTTAAGTGTCATATGTCATCTGAAGTGATTGTACCCTTAGATATTCTGGTTACTTTATCCATTTTTTTGACATATTTCTTTCTCCAATAACTAAACTTGCTTTTTTATTACTATTATTATAGTTTTAGGAGACAGATCTAGTTATTGGCTCAAGGACACCTGCTGAGTTTTATGATCAACTGATCTTCCAGTCTTAATCAACCTCCACAGTTATTTTCATATTTACAGAGAGGATTACACTTTAACATAGACATCTTAGTAATTCAATGGCATTTCAAAGAGCAGCACTTCGATAGTTGTGTTTTTTTTTAAATGATTCAAATATTGCAACTCTTGAAACGTGAGATCAAGTGGCATTTGAGAAAACAGTATAACCAGAATTTTGTTAAAATAACGGAATTATTTCAGTCCTGGATGGAAAGCAAAGAATTTAAAGAGAATCTAGAGGCACAAAGTCTAATAGAAAATTATTTTCATCATATGATCTCTGCTTTTTTTATATGATGTAAGTTATTTTCATGTCAATGAGAGAGATTTCATCTTATGAACTTACCTTTTGCATTACAATATGTTCATTTGGACTGATGACCAGAGCTTCTCTTTCCTCATCAGATTCCATCTGAACAGCATAATCCCCGGGTGATGATCTGTAAGTAATCATTTCAAGCCTTGAAAAAAAAGTTAATAGAGTTCAAGATCTCAAAAAATTTTAAGCAATAACCAACTATTTATTTATGTAAACTTTTCTTTGAATCATGATTCTTAATACTGATGGTTTTTTTTTTTCCAAATTACAATGTTAGATTTTCTTACTTTTCAAGCAGGCAAGATTTTTTTAAATTAAAGTCCTATTCATTTTCTTCACTTTTTCAATATTTATGCTGGCAAATAATTCCAACTTCTGGTGGCTTACAACAAAAATATAATAAAAGAATCATCCAAAAACAAAACAAGCCCCCCAAATATAACAATTTGATATAATAAAACCTCGATGATAAAAAGAATATTAGCAGACAATAAAACATTTCTCTTACAGGGACCAGCCTAGTTTCCAGAAGAAGACTGTTCCAAAGGCACCATTGTTGGAGAAAAAGCATGTTTTCCAGCTTCACCTCATGAAAATGGGCTGAATCTCCCAAAAGAACTACCTCAGACAGGTTATGAGCTAGAAGAAAAAGTCTTACAAGAACTTTGGCGCCAAGTCAAACAGGGCATCACATGTCAAAATTAGGACACTGGATTGCACAAAAGCTAATCATATGCATTAATGTAATATGCATTATTAGTGAAATACCTCAGTTGACATATGTGGCTTTAATAAATCACAATTTCATAAAAAAGGGACAGATTTGTTAAAATAACTGAAACAAACAAAGATATGGAATAGTATATTAATTTGCTTATGAGCCAATGCTATCTCTATCGATCAGATTACCATATAGAGCGATTAGATGGATTAGTATCAGAAAATATAATTGCAGTCACAAAAGTGGTAACTATAAATATTATTATTTATAGAGCTATAACAACATTTCACATTTCATCACTTCAGCAGTTGTAAAATAATATATTTGAATCAATGTTCTGAAGTTTACCTAGTAATTGCTTCCTGAAACATGACTCCTCGGGCCAATGTTGAATGTTTCAGGATTCTTATACTCCCATAGTTGTACAGCCATATTGTATTTGTAAGACTGATTTTTGTTTCTGAATATTTGCAATGTACAGAAATCCCATAGTCAATAATTCAAGAAGGCATTTTTAAAAAAATATTGGTTGTACATCAAATCTAAAGAAATGGCTATGTCCATCATGAAGTGTTTCATGTGTCTGTATATTCCAGGTCTTGTAGCAACATGTTTTTCATAAACGTGACATAAATGTTTATCTATTGAAATCAAGCCCAGTAAGATCTCTCTATGAATGTCTACCTTTTAATCTGTTCCTCAGATAGTCCCAAAGCATCTTCTGCAACTTTTCTTCTATTTCTTTCTTCCGAGAGCCTTTCAGTCAATCGTATTATGGTCTGTTGCTCTGAATTACGTTGCCCCTCCAGATCTACAAGTCTAGTGCAAACCCACAAGTGAAGTAAGTTACACGTAAGAAAAAAATAGTCTTATTTTTATTTATTTGTGCTTTTATTCAATTACTATACCAAAATTACTCAATTTAAGAATTATTTTAAATATTTAAAGTTAAACTAATGCCCTTTCCTTAAATTATATCACAGTGTGATTCACATCTTAACCAACAAAATGTATTTTACTACTGCAACTATCACTACCACATAAAATATATAGCAACCTTTTCTTGAGTTGGCTGAGTTCCATATCATCTATTTCAACAGTAACTGCAGCTCTTTCTTGAGGAGCTCCTGGAGGAACTTCAATTGGAAGGTCATTCTAAAACAGTAACATGACATGCTATTTCAATATTGATGTTGATGTTCAATACCATTATGCCATTTATGAGAAAACCATTCATAAAAGTAAAAAATTAAACTTACACCACATTTATTGAAATAAATAAATTTTCACTTCTTTATAGTTAATTCCAAAATAAAGGAAATATGGATAGTTGTCAACTTACAGCAGTTTGTTGCAGTGATTGTTCAAAGTTATAACCACACTGAAAAATGTGACTTCTGTTTTTCACAGTTGCAGCCTGTTGCTGGGTCTCAAGGTTATGTGATCATTTTTTGCAACGTTCTCACAAGCAAAGTCAATGGAGAAACCAGATTCACTTAACAACCGGGTTACTAACTTATCAACTGCAATGATTCACTTGACAACTGTGGCAAGAAAAGTCGTAAAATGAGGCAAAACTCACTTAACAAATGCTACACTTAACAACAGAAATGTTGGGCTCAATTGTGATCATAAGTTGAAGATTACCTATACATAAGAGGCTTACTTGCATTTATCATAGAGTTTTCTGGTAGTGGATTACAAAACAAATGTATGAAGGGACTGTGAATAGATCAAGGAGGAGGGAAAAACTGAGATTGGAATTAAATGCAACTGATACCCTCAAAAAGAAAAGTGAAAACTTAAGAACAAAGTGAAAACTTAAGAACAAAACGGCAGTGCATGAAGTTGTATTTGGATGTGATAAAAGAATGATTTGTCTTCAAGGTCAGAAAATAATATATAGGTGTAGTATATGGGGAGGAATACTAAATGGTAAACTAGATTTTAGTTGTATTTTCTTTGTTTTTCTTACTTTATACCTTTAGGTTTTTTTTTTTTTCCTTATAGGTATTCCCTCAACTTCCTGCCACAATTGGGACCAAAATTTCCACTGCTAAGCAAGGAGGTTGTGATGTGAAATCGGGCCCAATTTTACAACTTTTGCAATAGTTAAGTGAATCATTGCAGATATTAAGTGAATCACGTGGTCACTAAATCCAGCTACCCCTACTGACTTTCTTGAAAGCTGGCTGGTTGCGATGGTCACAAATGGTGTTCATATGACCCTGGGATAATGTAACCATCATAAATATAAGCTGGTTGCCAAACGTCCACATTTTGATCATGTAACTTTGGGGATGCTGCCGAAGTCATAAGTATGATGACTGGTCGTAAGTCACGTTTTTAAAAGTGCTGTTGCAATTTCGAACAGTTGTTAAACAAAAGGTTGGAAGTCGAATACTACCTGTATTTCAAATATTCCATTTCTGCATTTTGCATGATCGTCTTGCCCCCCCCAAAAGAGCAGCATGAAGATTATGTATGCATATAAGAATGACAATGCATATCTCGAGTAAGCTTGCAAAAAAATAGCGTACTGATACACACTGGCACAAACACCGAAGCTTTCTGACTTGAGTAGGCTGTTGCCATATCTATGTACTTTCAAGAAAGCAGAGAAAATTACATTTCTTGATCCCTTCATCTTCCCGCAACTATTTATTCTGTTTGGAAAAACTGGAACTAAAGTCTCAAGACTTAAGTGATTTGCTTCCACTAGTAAACAGCACATCAGAAAACTGATAACTTCTAGATCTTCAGAAATTAATTCAAACTTAACTATGTAGATAAGGCTATAGTACTTTCCATGCAGACTATTCCTTGGTGTCTATTTATTCAAAATTGCCAATCCTTCTTACCTGGGTGTTATCTTGAGCAGAAGCAACTTGTACCTGATAGTCCCTTTCAAGCTGCAAGTAACGATTCTGGAGGTCATTATAGCGAAGTTGATTATCTTGTAAAGTTTGGGACACCATTTTTAGTTGAGCAGACAATACAGCATTTTCTTGCACTGACTGCATTAACTGCAATAATTTGAATTGGATAAATGACTAAATTCATGAATATGTCCAGACATGCCAAAAGAATCTAAATATTAGCATTAGACAGCCAACTTCTGCATTAAATCAAAATTGTGTATTTATTTGAAAGAATACATATATACCCAGATGTCTATAGTTTCACATTATTTCTATACTGAGCTTCACACCATTTACTAAATCCTGAATAGAGATGCTTACATGCTTAGGCTTGTGCTAAGGCATTAGCAAGAAGGAAATTAAAATTTTGAACACTTTTCTTTATTTATGTAATATTATATTTATTATATTTATGATAAAAATCTAACTGATTTCTTTTCAAACTAACCTGTAGCAGAAGTTAGTATAGCACATGGAAATATATTACTGAGTGAATTTCCATGGTTCAGTATACAAGTATCAAGTACCATGTTTTGCTGTATCTTCATACTTACCTTTGAGTTTATTTGTTGGAATTTCAATTCTCTCTGGTGCAGCTCCTGAAAGCAACACTGGAGTTCACTCTGTAAATGAGTTCTTTCAGCTAATAGATGCTTCATTTGATCAGAGACATCTGTGTTTCCAGCAAGAGTAACAGATTCTAATCCCTTGCACAATATATAAGAGCATGACAATGCGACTTAGATTGGCTATACATAGTCTACAATGTGATTGCATACAACGTCAATTTTGAATGCATCCTGTTGAATTTCTCCCACTGCTCTTGCCACAATTTTATCACATTATTTCCAGGAAGACAAATATGAAAATTTATCACTACATTGTATTTATAACTACAACTCTCTGTAGTAGATGCCATAGTATGTGCCCAAGATATACATGCCATCAAGCTTCTTGACTAACCTGGGCTTCAATAAAGATTGCATTGTATTGTCTTATAAGCATTGTAACATGCTATAAAAAGTATATAGTATATATATATTATATCTACTAATATGTTGATATAAATTGATAACTAACGCATGAGAGCTTGAACAGAAACTCATTAGGTTTTGCTATATTAAATATTTCCTATTGGAGAAGTAAATCATTTTTTTAAGGAATCGGAATGCGGGCATTACTGTAATAATATTGTCACACAATTGAATGGAACAGGAATACCATATACATAGAAACAATGTATATAAGCCTGTCCCATTAAGACTTTTAAGACCATTAAGCATCTGAAGTGGCATCATGAAAAAATGGAGGTGGTATATTGTACTTTCTTTCCTCTGCATTTGTAAGATAAATTTCACCATACCTACTTTAGAGTTACTTAGCAAACTTTGCCAATTGCATCATTGTATTGTAAATATTAGCACTGGCTACAAAATTCTCCATACCACAGAGACTATGCTTAGAAAAGATTATTTAACAAGCTTTTCAAACTACATATAATCACTCTTACTTCAAGTCTTTTACCTTTATTGCTACTTGCCATTAAGATAAAAAAGACAAAGTAACATGTTTCTCTCCCTTGAAAAAGTACCAAAAGGTAGCAAAAACTGAAAGACACTTTGAACTTTGGCATATTCCCAAATCCACAGAAGGATCCTTCACAACTACATGCTGATTCCAGGGAGTTCATCCCTGTTTTGAAATTATTGCCTTCAAATTCGGAACCTACTTGCTACCAGCTAGCCAAAATATCTCCCTTCTGACCAACATGATGTTCTGTGTGAGGCAACAGTGTGTGAACATGTGCTCTCAGAATTATGGTGTGGTAGAGAGATTAAGAATTTTGTGTCTTTTTTAAACACCTATTTCCAAACCTTATCTTTGCAATACTAATGTTATTGGCCATTAGTGCCATCTGGTAGTATAGAAATACAACAGAAAACCCAATATTCTGGCTGAAAGAAAGGGAGCTGGAGTCGGAAGTGGCCTACCTACAGATTGCGGCATTTATGCTGCTGCTGCTGCTGCTGCTTATAATAATGCAGTAAATATATGAAAAAAATATGAGTTTTATGATATTGTTGGCTTGAAGCAGCACACGTTACAATATCAATTCTGTGACTGGAAATATTCTAAGTTTTATACACTAATGGTAGAGAAAACTGACATCTTGGTCAGGCAACTCCAAAGTGTGGTTTTCCTAGGCTATTTATTTTCATTTCAGTTAGTTTTATTCTCTTCAATGACTTATTCCCAGGAAGTGCATTTAGATGCAAGATTTCTATTCCAAGGATTTTATGACTTGGAAATTGATGTGGATATAAATTCAAAATTTAATATAAAATGCAAAAAATATATTTTGCCTATTTTGTTTGATGGTGTAGTGGTTTTACCTTCACTGAGTAATGGCTACCAGGAGATACAGCTCTTTGAGTCACTTCGTGGTGCACTTTTTTTAGTTCTGCAACCTGTTTTTCCTTTTCTACAAGAGATACCTGGAATTGATTTTGAAGTGCTTGAGATTCTGTCAGCAGACGGTGGTTTTCTCTTCTAGAGCAACAACATTAAGGTAATAATAAAGAGTTAGACTATTTCATGAACCTAATCTTAACATTGATTGTTCCTGTTTCAATTTCATGGGGCTGGTTTGATGCATGTTTCAATGGAAAAAAAAACTGTCATTTAAAATATTTCTATCTGATCTTTCCATAGAAATTCATATAAAAGTTAAATGAACCCATGCAGGCAGTCATTAATTGGCCTAATGTTACCAGTAATATGTCCTGTAATTTCAATCCAATCCAATCTACTATGTCACATTTCCTCACATTACTATGAGATTTTCCCTCTTGCTTAGGTTGCTCTTTCTGAACTTTAATTGTGGTATCTTAAGCTTTCAAACCATAAAAATACACACAAAGACACACTGGTGCACTATACTAGCTAAAATAGATGTAATGCACGAGATCTGTTCCCTTTAGCACATTAAAAGAAAATAAGTAATCATAGGGCTTTTATAAATAACATTTAAAATTTATTTTACCTCAGAGCAACTACTTCATTATGGTAAGAGGCTCTTTCTTTCTCAGCTTCTTCTTGGAAAGCTTTTGTCTGGTTCAAGTCTCTCTCAAGTTCATCTACTTTGGCTTTCAGTTTCAAGATGTCAGTTGTTGCAAAATTAGTTCCTTCTTTAGTCTATGGAAGAGAAAAGCGTTGACTTTTTTTTTGCATATTTTGCTATAATTACATTTTTACCAACCAGTAATTTTAAATGTATTCAAAGAAAAAAAAAATACAAAATTATCTTATACATATCTACTCTGAAGTAAGTCCCACTGTGTTTGATGTTACCTATTCCTGGGTGCGCATAATATTTCAGCCTTAGCCTCTATTTTGTATAATATTGTAAGGCATCAACTTACCAGTCTGTCCCTATCCACTTGAAGACTCTTCAAATTATGTTTAAGTGAACTAATCTCACTGTTGCAGTCATACGGTATAGAAACTGGGTTTGAGCCCTGTTTAGCTTCATGAGCTACTCTCAATTTGGAAAGTTCCCGCAAAAGTCTATCTCGATCGTCCTGAAGGCTGGCCATAGCCTTAGAAAAGGCATTCATCTGTTGAACATAAGTCTCACACTCAGAGGAAAGTCTATTAATTTCAAGATTTTGGGTTTTCAATCTCTTGCACAGGTTTTCAAATTCATCAGTCAGCTGATGAAGAGTGAAGTTGCCCTCAGTTTTTAACAGCGTCTGACTTAAAAAGGCATTTTTTTCCATCACACCAAGAATACTTGATTTAAAATCTTCGAGTTCAGCTTTATATTTATCCACTTGTTTTTTTTCATATGCAAGTTCAGATGTAGACTTGCTTTGAAAAACCTTGAAATCTTCCATTAATCTCTCTCTATCACGCTGCAGAGCTGTCATAGCTTTTCCAAAAGATTTAAGTTCAGCTGTTAGTTCTTTATTCTGCAGTTGGACTTCTAACAACCTTTGTGGTAATCCAATGGTTTCATTGTCCAGTAATCTAGCATCACAGTCTCTATTTATTTTCCCTTTGATAACCAATTCCTGGAGTGCAGGTAATCGCTCTAAACTTTCTTCAGGCCCCGAATCAATCTGAGATTCTTTTTTCTGATCAAGTCTATTTTCTTCCAAATGCATTTTATTTATGGAAGCAATCAGAATTTCTAAATCACACAGTTTTGATGTTAATTTTCCATTTTCCAGTCTTAGAGATTCAATTATCTCCTCCTGTACTTTCATGGACAGTTGGAGTTCTTTCATTTTTTTCAGGAGTTCAATTTTTTCCTGTTGAAGACTCTTAATGTAGTCCAATTTTTCTGTAAGTAATTCTTTCAATTGGTTATCTTTTAGTGACAATACTTGATTCAGATCTTCCCTGTACTTTAAGAGTTGTGCAGTGAGCATTGCATTTTCAGAATGAAGATCATCTATCTGATTCAAAAGCTTCCTTATTTCTTGTTTCAATGTTCTAGTCTCATTAGCATTGTCAGTTATTATTTTCTGTTTCTCAGATAAAGCATCTCTGTGCTCACACTCTAGATATTTATACTTAGAAAAAAGGGAATCTCTGTCATTCTGAAGCGATGACATTGCCTTCTTTAAAGTATCTATTTCACTGGCAATCTCAGCTCTGTCTTGAGATGCTTTGTCAACATTCACCTGTACATTTTTAAATTCATTTTGAATCTTTTGACAGGTTTCATCCGACTGTTCTTTGGCTATCTGTAGATATTTTATCTGCTGCTCATACTCTGATATTTGCTGTGGATGCATTGTTTGTATCTGAGTGAGATAGCCAGAAGTGTCAGTGTCTTTTGATGAAATCAGAACAGAAATTTCCATGTCTTTCTTATTCATTTGATCAGAAATGGCCAACTGCTTTTCCAACTCAGCTTTGATTTCACTTTTTTCTGACAGAAGCTGTTGTGTTTCCTGTTCTTTTCTTGTCAATTTTTTCTTCAGTGCTTCCACTATCTCTTTTTCAACAGTATTATTTTTAATAAGGTGGTTAAGAGAAGTGTTTTCTTTAATTAACGCATGCAAAGCATCTTCTTTGGATGCCAGAGCAGTTGTCAACATATGCAGTTTATTCCACAAAGTGATATTCTCTGCCTTTATTTGAGAAAGTTCATTGAAACTGTGTGAATCCACAGAAGCCTGCATTCCACTCTTAGCTTCTTCTGACACAGAACTTTTAAATTCCGATTCTTGAATTTGAGACATTTTTACTTCTGTTTTTTCTTGTAAGGATGTTATTAATCTATCACTGGTCTCTGTATCTTGCTGTTTATTCTCAATGACTCTGTCCCTATCTCTTGGAACAGAGTAGGGAAAAGCTGCTAATCTCGCTAGATCATTCAACTCATTTTGAAGGTTCTTATTCTGAGAGTCCCTAATGTCAGCTTCTTTCTGCATATGATGTTCACCAAGGATTTCCTCTTTCTCTTGCTGAAGAATACGGAATTTTTCTTCTAATTCTGTCCATTCTTTTGGGCAAGTGGTTTTTAGTTTCTGTAGGCCATGTTCAACTTGATTCTCATATTGTCTCTTCTGAACTAATATCTGTTTCTCTTTCTTTTTAAGTTCTTTTTTACTGTTTAGGTTTTCAATGGCTAGTTTCTCTATTTCCGCATTAGCTTCATCCAACAAGATCTTTTGTAAAGATAATTTTTCAGCTAGATTCTGCAACTCTTCATTTGATTTAGTAAGTTTTTCTTCTACATTGCTTAAATCTTTCTCAGTTTTTTCATTTCTTGTTTGTGACAATTTCAGTGACTTTTCCAAATCTAAAATTATTACTTGGTATTTAATAGAATCTGTTTGCAATTGGTTAATTTCTTGTTGTTTTTCCTTCAGCAGCTCTTGTAATTCTTTTGTTTTGTTCTTTGTGCCATTATTGTCCCTCTGAGCAGATTTTATTTTTTCTTCAAATACTCTGATAACTTGCTGCTGCTCTTCTTTTTCCTTAATTTTGCTAGATTTCTCTGATTCTATCTCTTCTAGTTGCTGTGTGAGTACATTTATTTGTAATTCCTTGGCATTCAAACTATCTGTCATTTGATCCAATTTTTTAATGTGATTGAGCAACTCAGTCTCCAAAAATTCTTTTTCGTTTTTTACTTTGTAAGATATTTCTTGAACATTTTCTAATTCTTCTTGTAACAGAGATTTATCATCTTCTAATATTTTAATTTTCTCATCCAGACTTACTATTTCTTGATTAAAATTTTTAGAATAATTTTCTAACTTAACTAAATTGTCTGTCTCTTGATCTTTTAATCTTTCCGATATAATTTTTTTTTCTTTTTTTAAAATATGTACACTTTCCTCTTTTTTACCTAAGATCTCTGCAGCTAACAAATGAATGCATTTTGCTAAGGAGTCCCTTTCACTAATCTCAGATGATACATCAAATTTGTTCAATCCCAATTGAATTTGGAGATCTTTCAGAGCAGATTTTATCAGATTAAAATCCTCCCAAAGAGATACATTTTCTTTCTGATTTTTTTCTAGATCTTGTTTTAATGTCTCACAAACTTCTTTTAAATGTATGTTTTCTTCTATTAGCTTATTGTTTTGAAGAGCAGAATCATCAATCATTTTTTTATGTTCTTCCAAACTTAATTTGTGCTTAGAAGCCTGCTCTTCTGCTTCAGTATATAATTCAGTGATTTCCTTGCTTTTTGATTCAACCAATTGTTCTAGCTGGTCTTTCACAATGGTATTTTCATCCCTTGCTTCTTGAAGCAACTTTTGAAGTTCTTGTTTATCAGACTCTTTCAAACTTAATTTATGAAGAGCTTCCTGTTTTTCTTTTCTAGTGACATCAATAATCTGCCTCATTTCTGCTATTTTACTACTAACATTTTCATAGGCCTGAAGTAATGATTCATACTCTTCCTTTAATTCATTATGTTTAGCTTTCCAACTTGTCAATTCAACTGTCTGAGAATCCTTTAAGGAATTTAATTGAAAAGAAAAGGCTTCCTTCTCCTGAGCTATAGTTTCCATTGTAGATTTCAGACTTTCACACGCAGCAGTTAGATTTTCATTTTCAATTAATAAACTAGCATTTTCTGTTGAAAGAACCTCCTTTTTATACAAAATTTCATTCAAATCTTGTTTTTCTCTGTTCAACTCAGACACTAGACATTCAAGGGCATTAGTCTTATTAATTAATTCTTTATTTTCTAACATTAGTGCCTCCGTTTGATCTTTTAAAACTTTGTTTTCTTTCCGAGCTTCTTTCCGTGATATTAAAGCAGCTTGCAGCTTTCTTTGGAGATGGTCCCCAATTTTTTCTTCACATTTCTGTTGCTGGAGTTGAAAGTTCTCTACATTTACATTTTGTCCCATGGTTATTTCTAATGGTGGATGATCTTGATTTTTTTGTCTTTCTGATGTCATTCTTGTTGTGCAAGTAAAATCTAATGAATCTTTCTCTACGTAAGAAACATTCAGCAATGGATTAGAGATATCTGCATCCTGAACACTACTTGGCTGCACATTCTCAAAATGCAAACATGCCATTTCAGAATTCTTGCTGCTTTTGTCACGTACCATATTTTCATTTGTATTAGAAACCAGTAAGACCTTTTCACGAAGCATGTTTAATTCTATCGATAGTTTTTTATTTTCTTCATGGACATTTCTTAACTCCTCTTTCATGTTGAATAATTGTTTGTTTGATTTTTCTGTGTTGCTTGTGTACTCATCCATTTTTTGCCTCAAATCTTCAAACACTAATTTAAAATGTTTTGCTTCTTCTTGATTTTTCAATAAATTTTGTTGTACTTGGGAAATTTCTTTCATTATTTCCTTTCCATGGTCAATTTTGCCTGTGAAATCATTAAGAGAATCACTTAATTTTTTTATTTCTTCATCTTGCTCTGAAATTTGTATGTTGGCTTGTTGAACATCATGCTTCAACTTTTCAATTTGTTCCAGATCATCTCCATCACTTATTTTATGGGCAATAGTGGTTTCATTTATTGTTTCAATAATAGCTCTAACATCTGTCCATTCATCTTTGTAAGTTTCCAATTGTTGTTGGAGATAATCTCCTTGATTCACCATACTGTTATTATCTTGCTTATACTGATGTTCCAATTGTTCAACACTTAACTTCAGTTTCATAAGTTCATGTTCCTTTCTATCAAAGTCATGTGACTTCTGTCTTAATTCTTTCTTCAATGTTTCTTTTTCCTCCATCAGACTGTAATAATTCTCATCCTCTTTTACTGCCATCTTGCTTAAGCTTTCTGTTTTTTCTACCATAACAGGACTTTTCTTCTCCATCTCTTTTGATTTGAGTGCTTTTTGTTTAGCGCTTTCACCATCATGTAGAGTTGTAGCATTTTCTAAATCTTCATGCAGAGAGTGTAATGATGACATAGCAGATTCAAATCCTTCACACTTTCTTTGAATTATCTGGAGGGCTTTATAGTCTTCCTTTATGCACATAAAGTTTTTTGTTAGTTCATTAAAATTTTCTAGTAATTTGGCATACTCCTCTTTTTGTTTCTGAATTGTTTTAGTACTTTCTTTACGGGCTGCAAGTAGTACCTGCATTTTCTTATGTAAAAGCTCCTTCTCTTTCTCCAGCTGATTAATTTCATTAGGGCAAGGTGAACCATTGCTGGAAGGTTCTTCAGTGTTTACACCAGTTTCTGATCTGTTCATTTCCTTGCATGTTTCTTCTTTCTTTGATGCTTCAGTTTTGAGATTTTCTATGGTTAACAAAAGCTGAGAGTATTTCTCAGCATAAATTTTCTCTTTTTCAGATAGCAGAGATTGCATTTTCACAAGCAAAAAATCTTTCTCATTTAGATGTATTAAATTTTGATCAGACATGTTTTTTTGTTCAGCAATGGTTTCCTTCAATCTTATAACCTCCTTTTGCAGCATCTCCAAAGAAGTTGTTTTAGAAGATAAGGTTTTGCTCATGTCATCTATCCTGCTATCTTTTTCTAATAATTGCTCCTTCAATTCATTAAGCTGAGATTCAAGATTTTTAGACTGCTTTCTCAATTCATCAATTTGCTCTAATAAATGTTGTGTTTTATTATATTCTCTTTCTGAATATTCCTGATCACTCTTTTCAAATGTCTTAATTTTCTGAGTTAAATCCTTCCTTATTATCAAAGCTGCCTGAAGCTTCTTTTTCAGAGTTTCCTTTTCCTGACTTAATTTTTCCAAAGCAGCATTTTTCTGTTCCTTCTCTTTCAACAAATCTTTAATTATAGCTTCTTTGTTGGTCAACACAATTTGATTGAGTTCAATTTTTTTCTTATGTTCTTCTATCTGTTGCAATAATAGATTTGTTTCTTCTGCCATACTATTCTGCATGCCTTGTAGTTGTTGCAATTTGAGAGATAGTTCATTTTTTTCTTCTGAAAATTTAACCATTTCATTCGACCTAGATTCCATTACCTGAGTAACTGAGCAATCTTTTTCTTTTAATTGCTGGCTTAGAGTAGCAATTAAATCTTTCTGCTGAGTAGTTTCTGAATTTAAGTTTTCTATCATCTGATTTTTGCATTCAAGATCTTCTAAAAGTTTTTCAACTTTTTCACATTTGTTGTTTAGGGTTTTACAACTGTCTTGAAGTTCTTCTTCTAGTTTTTCTATCTTTCCCTGGAGAAAAATGTCTTGCTTCTTCATTGCTGTTAACGCAAACTCATTTTCTTCACAAACTGACAGTTGCTTACCTAAAGCTTCTTCAGCAGTACTTAATCTATTTGATAAGAGTTCAATCTCAGATTGCTGAGCATCTTTTATATTTTGAAAGGCATTCTTCTGTACAATCATTTTTTCCTCCCACAGAGATTGCATGTTTTTCAACTGATCATTCAAGTGACTTACTTCTTCCTCTTTCTCTAAAAATCTCTGCTGCAATTCTATTGCTTCGACTTCTTTACTAAGAATACTATTTATTAGAATAAATATTTTTTCTAACACAGCCTTAGTTTCAGTTGGTTGCTGATCAGTTTCACTGTCATTATTACTGGTAAAGTACCTACTGCTTAATAATGAAGACAGGCATTTGAATAACTCTTTGTTAATAATCTCATGTTCTTGCTGCAAAGACTGAATTTCAGTATTTTTTGATTTCATATTATCTTTCAAGCTACTTACTTGCTCAAGACTAATCTTGATTTGCTGAGTTGCCCTATCAAGTTCTACCACCCGCCTATTTTCTAACCCAAGGAGATTTTGTTCTAGCTTTTCAATGTTCAGTTTTAATTCAGAGATCTCTTGATTCTTTGCACTAACCTGCATCAGTAACTGTTCTCTCTCATTTTCCAACTGCATAGAGAGGGCATGTAAGTGTATTTGCGATTCATTCTCACTGGTTTCTATTTTTTTGTGAAGTTCCTCTACTTCACTTGATTTCTGCTGTAATTGGTTCTGGCATTTAACCAGTTCTTTATTTTCCTCGCTCAACTTAATAAAGTTATCTTGTAAAACAGCATTATCATTTGTTAAAGAATCTATCTGTTGTTGCAGTTTTTCTATGGAAAGTATATAATTGTGACATTTTTGAGTGGTTTTAGAACTTATGATGTTAAGTTCCGAATTTAAGTATTCAATATGCTTTATCTGCTCAGTGTGTTTCTCCTGTAGAACTCGTAGATCCATTTCTCTGTGTTCAAATTTGTGCTTCCACTGATCACCTTGTTCCAATGCTTTCCGGTGCTCTAATTTTGCAGATTCCAATTCAACTGACAAAGAATTAATTTGCTTATGGCTAGTGGCAATGCTTTCATCTTTTCCATCCAAATGTTTCTTTAGAGACACTGCACTTTTTTCTAGTTCTTCTCTAAGGAGTTCAACCTCATTTTTAAGAGCCTGAACATTACTCTCTGCTAGTTGCATATCAACATCCTTCTCATTTAAAGAATTATGTAAACCATCAATAAGTTGTTCTTTTTCATTCAAAACAGCACTGAGTTCACTTCTTTGCTCACACTGAACAGCAAATTTGTCCTGCAAAGATAAGAAAGCATTATCTTTTTCTTGGGCTTTGTCTTCTAATTTTTGAATTTGTTGGGTTAGTTTATTAATTTGATCATGAAGTTGTAAAATTAACTGATCTTTTTCTTCATTTATTTTTAATTCTTCTCTTACTTGTTTCACAAGATTAGCATTATCCAAAGCAGAACCCTGTTTCTCTGACAGTGTCTGACTAATGTCATTTATTAATTTCTCCTGAACAAACATTTCCTTTTGGAGACTCAAGTTTAACTCTTCTACATTTGTAGCTTGCTTCTTCAGGGTCTCATATTCATTCTTTTTATCCTGAAGTTCGGCATTCAAGATATTATTAAGCGAAGAAACATTATTTACTAACAGTTCCTTTTCAAGAATACTTGCTTTTAACTGTGCTGCTTCACTCATCAATGATTCTATAGTTTTCTGCTGCATACAGCAAGTTTCAGAGTTATGTGCTTGTAAATTAACATACTCCTCCTCCTTTTGTTTTAAAAGTGTGTCCTTTTCTGTAACAAATTTATTTAATTCTTCTATCTTTTCTGTCACATTTTTCAGCTGACAATGGAGGTCAGAAATTATTTTCATATTCTCAGACAGTTGAAATCTAAGTAACTCAGACTCTTCAGACTTATCTTTAAACAATTTTAAGTCCTGAGCTTGTTTCTGCAAATTTTCATTCTTTTCTTGTAGTTCTAGCTTAAATTTGTCACTTTCACAATCTAAAGTTTGAACTTTGTTTTGCAAATTTGAAATTGTCTGCAAATACTGTTTTTCCACCAAATCTTTATTTTCTTTAATCTGCTGAATTAAAGCTTCTCTCTGGGAAAGAAGAGATTGTTTATCATGAAAATTACTTTTTAATGTTTCTATTTCAGTTAGTAAACTATCAATATAATCTACAAAGGGTAAAATATTATAATCATTCTGTTCATTTAAAAGAGCTACTCCTCCACATTTTTTAACTAATGCCAAATTAATTGTTTCAATATTTCTTCTGAATTTTTCATTTTCTAATTTCAATGTATGAGCTTCATGCTTAATGGATACTGTTTCACTCTGATGTTTTATTAATTGATGGTGAAGAGTTTCACATTCACCTGACTTAGTACTACATAAGGCCAAAGTATTCTCCTTTTCACATTTCAAAATATCTACTTCTTTGGATAATAATGCTAATTTATCACTCAATGCTGCACATTCTTCAGTTTTCTTAACAATTTGCCTATGAAGTTCTTCCAACTCTAGCCCCTGAGATAATAAAGCAGCATTTTTTTCTTCAAGTTGATGTGATAATTGCTGACCAATACCTTGAAGCTTTTCTAATTCTCTCTCCAGTGCTACCATATCAGCTTGCTTTTCTTTTATTTGTTTTAATAAGGTTTCGTACTGCCTATCTTTTTCTTCTAGAGAGTTTGATTTTTCGTTAAGATCCATTTCTAAGTCTTGAACTTGTTTTTGCAATGCCAGTACTTTTTCTTTCTCACAACTAAGCTGTTGGACCATTTTACTATATTCTGACTCTTCCTTTCTTAACATTTCTTCTTTTGCCAATTCTTTGTCTTTAGCAACCTTCAGCTGGGTGTTCAATGATAATATTTCTTGATGTAATTGTTTTGTCAACTCAGTTTTTTCTGAGAGCTGTTCATCCAATGTTTCACACTTCTTCTCTTTCTCTGTAATCAAATCTTCTTTTTCTTTCACAAAAATAGAGAGTTCTTTAACTTTACTTGTTAATTTTCTTCTATCCTGATTAATCTCCAAAATCAATTGTTCGTGTTTCTTGTCACTACCAATTATTTTACTTTCCATTTCTTCTATACATTGGGCACCCTTCAGCAGCTCACATTCTTTTACATCCAATAATTTGGACAAACTCTCATTCTCATTGACCAGCTGTTGCTTTTCTTTCTCCATTACATGCAACTCATTTCTAAGATCTTCAGTCACTTTAATCTGACTTGCTAAATCATTTTCTTTCTGTTCAACAGCAGCTACTAACTGCTTACTAGTCAGGATGTTAGCTTGTTTTTCCATTTCCAGCTTATTCATTATTTCATATTTCACTTGTAGCTCATCTTTTATTTTTTTCCATTCCATTTCTTTGTTATCCAGTTCACCAAGAAATTTCCGTTTTTCTTCCTCATTTTGCTGTTCTATAGCTTTAAGCTTGTCTTTTAATGACATTATAACCTCTGTTTTTTCTTGTACAGACTTTTTGGCAATTTCTAGGTGTTCAGTATGTTCAGCAAGCTGTCTGGATATATTTGACAATTCTTCATCTTTTTTAGCACTTTCCACTATTACTTGATTATATAATTCTTTGACTGATTTCAATTCATTTACAAAACTTTGTTCTTTGTTTTCTCTCTCTTGCAACAAATTGTTTAATTTTTCCTTTGCAGCGATATGTTCATCAAGCTGGATTCTAAGTTGCTCTATTTCCTCTCCACATTTTATCTCTGTTTCTTGCACTTTTTCAGTTGATTTACTTATTTGTTCTTTAAGCAATTTAATTTGTGACTCACACTCCAAAATCTGATTACTGTGTGCAATATCATGATTCTTCATTTCAGAATGAAGCTCTTTAATTGATTTGCTTTCTTCGTTTACTTGCTTAGTAAGATCCAGATTTTCTTTGGTTTTAGCTTCATTTTCAACTTTTACTATTGCCAGCTCTGATTTTATTGTTCTTAACTTCTCATTAAGTTCTGAAAATTTTACGCTTGCATCTTTCATATCAGTTGTTTGTATATCTTTCAACAATTGGACTTCCTTTTCCGCCTTGGATAGTGCTCTTTCCATCTCACGTATTTCATCTTCTTTGCATCTGATCTGTTCAGAATACTCAGACATATTCAAAGAAAGATCAGAAATTTCTTTGTCCTTTTCAATCAACATTTCCCTGAGGTTATCAATTTCTCTTTCCCTTCTCTGCAGATCTTGAATAAGTTGAGATCTTTCTTCTAAATGACTTGTGTTCAGCCTGTCAAGTTCTTCGTTTGTCTGTTCCAGGTCCTGTTGTATCAACTGCATGTCTGCATCTTGTTTCGTAGTCTGGAAACAAAAATGATAAATTTAAGTATTTACTTCATCATTGGCCAAGACATGTAGTGTAACCCAACCAATATAAGAGTAAGACCTTTTCCCTTTCCTATCTTCTCTTTTTGATGGCAATGCATTTTTACAATTATTCCAGGCAACCAAGAATACAAATAGCAAGTTGGAAGAGACTTTGGAAGTCTTCTAGTCCAACCCACTGCTCAAGCAGGAAATTCTATACCAAGGGTGTCAAGCTCATGTTGTCACGGCGGCGTCACGTGACTTATCAGGACTTTTTTCCCCTTCACTAAACCAGGCGTGGGTATGGCCAGTGTGTGACACATTCAGCCCACAGACCGGGAGTTTGACAGCCCTACTCTGAGTCTATACCACTCCAAATAGCTGTCTAATCTCTTCCTAAAATCCTCCAGTGATGGAGCACCCACAACCTCTGGATGCAAGCCATTCCATTCATTAATTGTTCTCACTCTCAGGAAATTGGCCCTTAATTCCAGGTTGGATTTCTCTTGATAAGCTTCCAAAACTGGATGCAGTATTTCAAGTGTGGTCTTACCAAGGTGGTACTAACACTTCACACAATACTTTCCCTGTGTTGATGTAGTCCAAGACTGAATTGGATTTTTGGGTAGCTGAAGCACATTGCTGGCTCATACTTAAGTGGTTGTAGCACGAGACAGTTAAGAAAAGTACAGTTAAAATTTCCTGGATTAAGGAAGTAATCACGGTTCCTTTACCAACTGTATCTTTAGTTAAGAAAGGGTTTTTTTAGTATGTATATATAGCATATATGGCTAATTTTAAACATGAACACACATAAATATTTTTACATAAAGAGCAATGCTTTAGTTTTTTTACCTTTTCTTTAAAGACAGACACTTTCTCTGTTAATTCATTGATAACAATTTTCTGTTCTGAACATTCTACTCCGTAAGAACTGCATTTCTTCAAAACATCTTCCAGCTAGGTTCACAAAAATATAAGTTTTCAATTTGATATAATTAATTATAATTAAACCAAATAAATTATTTCATTATTAGCAATGTGCAGTTAACTACAGGTTAATAATAATAATTAATAATAATGTATAATAATCTTGCAAAATTGACTTTTCTTTTAAAAAAAGCAACATGCAAGTACAACTAAATGCTAACTGACATTAAAAAGAAATAAAATGATTAAATTTTTCCAAGCTAATACATTTACAGAAAGCTGCTCGTTATTAGAACTACATTGTTATAGAGTTAAAATAAATTCTGTTCCTTTGGATTACAAACAAATGAACATGTGTTCTACTGCTCAAAGTTATTGTTCTATTGTACAACAATGAAGGTACAGGTGCTCCTCACTCACTGACGGTAACTGGGACTAGGAGTTCCACTAAGCAATGTGATCATGAAGTACAACATCATGTGACTGCATAAACTTATAACGACAATTATGGCAGTCCCAATTGCCATGAAATGAATCTTGCACAGCTGCAACACCCCACGGTAACATGACTGCCATTTTGACTTTTTACCATCTTTCCCATTAACTCTGCTTGTCAGAAGCCAGCAATGAAAGTTGTAAATGGTCATTATCTCATTGTAGGGATGCTGCAAC
Organism: Laticauda colubrina; assembly: GCA_015471245.1. Taxonomy (NCBI): domain Eukaryota; kingdom Metazoa; phylum Chordata; class Lepidosauria; order Squamata; family Elapidae; genus Laticauda; species Laticauda colubrina. Next base: position 68,790,231 of record BLBF01000005.1, on the reverse strand, counting down.
AGTTACAAACATGTGGCCTGATAAGAGGTCCCTGTCATTCATCATCATCATGGTGGTGGGGCAATTTGGCAGTTTGAGCCTCACTGGTTCAATCAAGGTTGTCTCAGCCTTCCATCCTTTTGAGGTCAGTAAAATGAGGACCCAGAGTATTGGGGACAAAATGCTGACTCTGTAAACCACTTAGAGGGGGCTGTAAAGCACTGTGAAGCTGTATATAAGTCCAAGTGGTAGTGCTGTTGCTATCATAACTTCAAATGATCACTGAACAAGACATCTTTAAATGAAGACTATCCACTTTGAGTTGCAGGTGGTTTTAAAGATTTTGGGGGGGGGAGACAATAAATATAATACTATATAACTGACTTAATGTTTATTAAAGATGTTTACTATTTATCGGACTCAGTCCAACTTACCTTCTGTTCATTCTGCATAAGTCTTTCGCTTAATTCTTTATTCAGAAGCTCTTTTTCCTGAAGTGATTTTCTTACATCTTCTATTTGTTCCAATCTTTCCACTGCACTTGAAAGCTTTTGTTCTTTCTCTGCCAGCAAAGTTTCGAATAGACTATTTCTTTCATTTAATCTATCACAAAATAATTTTAGTTTTAGCTTTACCAATAATTTACTGTACTATCAATAATGTAGAAAGCATTATTTATATACACATATATCAAATAGAGCATGCAACACCCAATGTAATGTAGATATAATAGGACCTTTTATACTTTTTTCCTAGGTCAGTTTTCAGTTCTGATCCCAAGTATCTCATAACCATGTACAAAAGATTTGAGGAAAGGACAGAATAAATCTAGGTGCCCTTAGGGGGATGACAATATTTAAGTGATGAGGTGATAGGGGATAAGATAACCTCTGGAGATCATGCTTTATGACTGTAGAAGACTGAAGCATTTCTAAATATCCAGAAACCAATTTCTATAGCAATAATCTGAGAGAAGTTTGTTTTTCTTAACTATTACATGCAGATTGAAATATTTAAAAAGTCTAATAGATAGACACAAATCAAATTGTGCAATGTTTATTTTACCCTTTAAGTTGCTCATTCAAGTTAGAAAGAACAAGTTGGTGCTTTTCTGCATCACGTGTTTGCTGGTTGCGAAGCTGTGCAAGTTGGGACCGCAAACGATCATTTTCATTCTGCAAAAAAATGATCTATATGACTATCAATTGCACTCAATTTAAGACCACAGTTGACTTTAAACTGCACAAGTTAAAATTCTGTAATTATAGCTTATGAACTACTTCCACAGAAATGCTTATATTACTTAGTATACTCAAAATTCCTTTTGAAAGGGTTTTCCAAATAACTTTACTGTGAGACTATCAAAATGGAGGGACTCTGATGAGTTCATATAAAACACACCATGCTCGTGTATGCTGTGTAGGAGCAGCTTGCTTCAAATTAGGAGTTGTGAAAAGCAAACCCTATTTTAAAAAGCCCATAAATTTATATTACACTCGTAAGGCTTTATATTTAAATTTGTTAATTTAGAATAAATTTCTTTTACTTGCATTGATTTTTATGTGTGTTTTTAAAAAATTAAGCAGTGAAATAATTATGGAATTAAAAACAAAGCAAGCTCCACTAACATACAGAACTGGGTATGCTATCCAACTGGTTAGTCAACCCAACTTCACAGCACTATTACACAAAGTTAAACTGCAAAGAAAAGTCAGCAATAAACAGGAAAAGGCTCACATAAATCCAAAATCCATAAAAAAGTAGATAGATTAGACAACATATAAAATATCACTTCAAAAATAAGATATAACTTAAGAATGGGCATGACACACCTGTACAGCCCTCAATAACTGCCCTTCTTCCTCTACACCAAATGTCACCTGTATTGAAATGCTTTGTTAAAATCCAAATATACATTGATATTTATGTTTGAGAAATCTGTTTTGTATTACACATGTGCATTTAGTATGTTAACAGAATTATTAGTAACACACTCAATTCAATTCAAAATATTTTATCCGTTGACATGAATTTTAGAAAGGTTTAGTATGTTTCACAGATGTTATATGCAAATGAAATAAGATAATCAACAAATATTTCAGATTTAGTTTTACAAAGCCTATCAGCACAAAGTTTATTTTTATTATAAATGTTAGGAATATAAGTCACCTAACAGGTATTTGAGTTAGAAATATATAAACCAGGATAAACATTTTAAAACTGTATCTTTAAGAAAATGCAAAACTGTAGTTGGGTGTGGTTTCTCAAATGGCCATAAGATGGAGCCAGAAACCTGGGTTGTTTTTGTCTGAGTCTCAGAAGAGTGTGAGTGTATCTGTTTCCTTCTGTTGGAAAGTATTGCCGTTGCTCCATTTTTTCTAATTGACTGCTATTCATGGATTTAATGTAAGTCTTATACTGAACTGTTTTTGACACTGGACTTTCTAATTGGATTATCCCTGGATTGAAAAACTTACTGATTTACCTGTGAATGACTTTTGGATTGCTTGTTTGGACTTTACTTAAACTTTTCTGGAAGTAAAAACCTACATTTACTGTACAGTGTATCTATGTACTGTGTGTGTATTATTCAAACACTACTCTCAAATATGTCTCCCTGTATGTGCTCATTCTCCTAATGGGGAATTACCTCAACACTGGTTATCGGCCCAGGCCATACCAGGCTCAGATAAGTGAGAGTTGGTGTGAATACACAGAACTGTATACAGACAGCTGTTTACTGTTTAATTGTGGTTTACTATCCTGGTAAAGATGGCACAAGACACTAACAAGTCGATCACTGATAACCCGGTTGGATGGAACAAACTATGTTTCCTGGTCTATGAAGTGCAGTCTACTTCTGCGTAGAGAAGATTTATGGAATGTAGTTCAAGACCCACCGGATGTAAATGCTTGGGATCCAGAAAATGAGGATGATGTCAAGAAGCTTGCTGACTTTAAACAGAACAACGAACGAGCTCTTTGTATAACTGGACTAACACTGAGTGACCAGCAGCTAGTCCATATTGGTGGAGAAGAGTTTGCTGCTAGGTGTTGGGAGAATTTGAAGAGGATTTATGTTTGTGACAGTATAGGTGCACACATACATCTTACATGTAAACTGTTTAGAGCACGTCTTCTGAAAGGTGGAGATATGTTAGCTCATTTAAACTTCATGAAAAGAACCTTCCAAGAGTTACATGAAAAAGAACTAATATTTTCAGAACTGCATCAAGTTTACATCATTCTTTCCTCATTGGATGAAAGTTATGATGATTATGTATCTTCACTGGAAGTACTGCCCAGAGATAAACTGACATTGACTGACATAACCGGAAGATTGTTAGAAGAAGCAAGAAGATGGCTAGATAGGGACCAATTGAGGAAGGAACAACCACAAGAACAGAATTTGTCTCCAACTGCCGATACTATGAGGAAATGTTTTTCTTGTGGGGCTTGGGGACATATAGCTAAATTCTGTAAGAAGGGAAAACAACAGAAGACTGGCAAACATCAGAAGGCTAAGAAGAATGTTAGTGTAGCTATGTCTAGCAATTCAACTGGAAACCATGATTTGTAGTGGAGCATCATGCATTACTTAAGGATAGAAAAAGGTTTGTAAAGATGTCCACAAGTAAACAACATGTATCATTGGCAAATGGATGGAAGATTAAAGCATCAGGTGAAGGTACTGCATATTGTTCTTGTATAAACGAACATTTAACTATGTTATATGTACCTAAAGTGAAATTTAATTTATTATCAGCAAGGGCTTTAGATAATCTTGGTTATGTAGTAACCTTTTTGGGAGATAACTGTATAATAGAGAAAGAGGGTAAAAGTGTTACTGCTACTTTAAAAATGATTTATATGTGATGCATGATGACCAGTTGAAGATGGCTAACTCAGTTTATAACAATGTTAAGCCACATGATGAATGTATACATTTACTACATCGATGTCTAGGGCATATTAATTTCAAAATGCTCAAACAAATTGTTGAATTGGCAGAGGGAGTAAAATTGAAATCCTGTAGCAAGTATTTTCGCTGTAATGCTTGTAGTTAAGAGAAGAGTAAGGTTACTCCTGCAAACAGACTTAATGGTTTTAAGACCAAAGAACCTTTTGAGGTTGTGTTTGCTGACATAATTGATCCTAAGAAACCAAATTTGGGGTGCCTGTTATATTTTGAGTGTTATGGAGCATGACTCACGATATGGTTTCTGCTATCTTATGAAAAACAAAATAGAAACATTCCAACATTTATTTAATTGGCTAAGGTTTGCTGAGAGAAAAAAATGAAAAGTAAAGTAATTACTTTAGTTACTGATAATGGGACTGGATCTGTTAACAAATGATTCTAAACTATGCTGAAATTAGCTGGTGTTGAGCATAAACGTTCTGCACCTTATAGACCACAACATAACTCCTTTGTAGATCGAAGAGGGCAAACATTACAAGCCATGGCTCGTACTATGTTATCTGATTCAGGTTTACCTGAAACACTGTGGGGTGAAGCCATAATGTGTAGTAACCATGTTTTGAACAATGTAGTTAATACAACAACTGGAGAATTGCCATTCATTCGTTGGCATGGCAGAAAGCCAAATTTAAGTTACCTACACACATTTGGAGCTCCAGCATGGATGCATATTCCCTCACAAATAAGACTGAAAGGGCAACATAGAGCTAAGAAGTTATTTTTTGTGAGTTATGAGGCCAACCATAGATCATTTAGATTCTGGAATCAAGGCACAGCTCATGTTTATTGCAGTGCTAATACAAAATTTCTCGAGCACATTGGGTGGGATAAATTGGAACAGGAATCCAGCAATGATATTACTATTGACACCCAAATAGTCCCTAAAGATGATATCAGTAAACAACAAATACCCATTAAAGAGAAAGAACAGGAAGAAGTAGAACAGGAGCAGGTGGCACAGGAAAGTCCACCAGTAAGCCCTGTAATACCAAGACGGTCAACCCGTGTAACACGACCACCTGATAGATATCAGGCTAGTATTGTATGCTAAGTGAATACAGTTCCAAGTAACTATAGCAAACTAAAACTGTATCCTGTTAAGGATCAGGCTGCTTGGCAGAAAGCAATGGATAAGGAACTAAAATCATTAAAAAGACTGGAGGTATACGAAAATGTTAAGTTACTACCAGGTAAACATGCCATTGGATGTAAATGGATATATAAACTGAAGACAGGTGTAGATGGGACTGTTACCCATAAAGCCAGGTTAGTAGCACAAGGGTTCAATCAGACAGCAAATGACTATGATGAGGTGTTTGCACCTAGTCTGAAGGCTACTACATTAAGGGCAGCATTAGTGTGGGCAGCTAAGGAGAAATATATTATAAGTCATTTGGATGTAGAGACAGCATATCTGCATGCACCGTTGCAAGACACTATTTTTAAAGAAACCTCTAGTTCTCAAAAATGATAATACTGATAATAATGATTGCTGGAAATTGAAAAAGAGTCTTTATGGTTTAAAGCAATCAGGATATGAGTGGAACCAATGTATAGTTAAAGAATTAACTAAGATGGGTTTTGTAGCTAGCATGGCTGATCCATGTTTGTTTAAAAGAGAAAGTAATGGTGTAATTTCATTATTGTTATTATTTATTGATGACATAGCATTAATCACCAAAACTGAACAAGAAGCTACTGAGATAATTTCACTATTGGAACAGAAATTTAAGATAAAACAGTTAGGAGAAATCAAACAATATCTTGGTTTAAAGATAGATAGAACTAGGGGAGGATACAAGGTCTCACAGGCAGATAAAATTAACCAATTACTAAAAATTTTTAAAATGGAACTTTGTAAGCTGGCTAAGACACCAATGAGCCAGGAGTTTAGCCATAGTGAAAGTTGTAAGTCCTATTTGTAGCACAGTGTGAGACTGTTTTTCTCAACAATACTTCAATTCTGAAATCCTTAACTGTATATACTTCATCTTTTTGGCAGGTGTTTCCTTATTCATTTGGTGTCTGAGAGAATTTTTTTTCCTTTTGTTTATGTTTTAATTGTCATATTTTGTTTTTATTATTGATGTACTAATATTAGCTTATTTATTACTAAATAGTTTTACTTATATTTTGCCTCCGAATAAAGACTAGTGAAATATTATAAACGGCATTAAATACAAACTTCAGTATAGACAAGGAAATAGTCACACAATATACAAGGATGGACATAGATTTATAAATAAAAATAATTGCATTCTATCTGAAACAAAAAATAATATGCAAACTGAAACTTGTTTCTGGATCTTAAATTGCAAATTAGAAATAATTAGTTAGATTTTATGTTTTTTATTCTTTGTTCTCTTTACTCACTAATTTTTACAAGTGCACAGATTTCATGTCATTCAAATAAAGTCTTCCTAGATACTGGTTGAGCTGTAATGTCTCTCACTGAAAGTAGAATATGTTTTTGCTAAAAAAAATATTTGGAAATGAGTCCATGACTCAAGACTTGCTAATTTTCACCCAAACCAAACCAACACATACTAAATAGTACGCATGTCTATCTTATAGATAGTCCTTAAGCTACATCTGCAATTGGAACCAGATTTTCTGTCACTAAATGATGCAGTGATAAAGTACATTATGTGACTCCTCTGCTTAGTAATGGTACTCCCAACAGTCACTTTGTCATCGTATCTCTAGGACTCTGTGGATCATTAAGTGTGGACCTCATATGACTGTGATATGGGAAGATGAAGGAGTACCAGGCCAGCAGGTAAAATTGTGGGTGAGAACTGTGGGTGGGCAAGTGTCACAGAGAGATGTTGTGGCCAGATATTATGGAGCTTAAGTGGGTGGGTGGGTGCTGCAGTAAAAAAGTGACAGCAGGAGTGACTTGTGAGACTGTCAGCTTTCCTACTTACTGTCGTAAATGGTGATTACATGACTAGGGGCACTACAATAGCTGCCACTTACATGACCAGGGGAACCGGTTGTAAGTCCCCCTCATTCAGCGCTGTTGTAACTTTGAAGTGATCATTGAACAAATGATCATAATCCAAGGACTACCTGCACAAAGCTTATAAAAAAGTCAGCCACTAATATTTTATTTGCTCATGTCTCACATGTCAGTTTATGGTGAAGAGGACATGTATAACTTACCTAAGAAAAAGCTTGCAGGGAATGGAATTAGGCCGGGTCCCACTGCACTTACGGATGGATGCAAAGAGGATGTAAAACGTTAAAAAAAGCTTGCCATCCATTAGAAAATGCGATGCATCCGTTGTGTATTCATTGCATACATGTTTCATACACTCTATCCGTCTAGCATCCGTCCACTGAGATTTCATCCACACAAGAAGTTTTGAGCTGCACAAAACTTTGTGAGCGGATGAACTTTCCGCCGTGTACGATGTACATCCGTGACATATACGGGCAACAAACGTTCTATGTCCGTTATCATCCGTTAAACGTCCGCTGTATCCTCTCTGCATCCTCTGGCCATCCCCTCAACTCACATCCGCTGCAGCTGAAAACGGAAAGAGGGAGGAAACAAAAGGTACACGGAACGTCTACACAGCGTTAGTAACACGGAAATAGAAAGGATGTAAGCGTATGTATCTCGTATATAAAGGATTAAAAACGGACAAAACGTTTGTATCTGGGATGTATCTCATATATTTAGGATGTCTGGAGTATGTCTAGAATATGTAGAAGGACACCTAGCAGACAACCAATATTTCCTATAAAAAGGGGGAGAAAATCATCTGGATCTCAGTATGAGTCCAGCAGCTGTCGTGTACAGACCTCTTCACCCTTGGTCTTGGTCTTCAACATCATCAATTGTTCTCCACCATGGATGATGACACAGTCTGTATGATAGCTGCGCTCATTAATCACCAGAACCAACACCTGTTCAGACTTTTTCACCTTTTATATAGAAGGAGACGTCCAAGAGCTGTGTGGATCCGATGATGGATCGGGAGAAGAGTGGAGTTTAGACTCTATGACAAGCTGATGGTGGAGCTGAGGAATGAAGACCCTCATGCGTTCCAGCACTTCATGAGGATGCCACCAGCCATGTTTGACGAACTTGTAGAGCGTCTGAGACCCAGGTTGACCAAGCCTAGCACCAACTTCCGTCCCAACCTGGACCCTGGACTGAAGGTGGCACTGACTCTGTGCCATCTGGCCTCTGGAACCACATACAGAAACATGCAGTATGCGTGGAGGGTGCCACACAACAGCATCAGCAAAGTGGTCAGAGAAGTGGTGCAGGCCATCATCGAAGAATACGTGGAGGAGCTCCTCCAGTGTCCCACCACTGAAGAAGGCTGGAGGAAAGTTGCAGAGCAGTGGTATCAGAGGTGGAACTTTCCCCACACCGTTGGAGCCATACATGGGAAACACGTGACCTGCAAAGCTCCAGCCAACTCAGGGTCCACTTATTACAACTACAAGGGCTTCTTCAGTATCATCCTCTTTGCCATGGCTGATGCTGACTACAAGTTCATCCACATCGATGCTTCAGGCAACGGGCCAGCTTCAGATGGCCAGGTATACAATGCCAGTGACCTCAAGGATGGGCTGGAACGCAACCTCATCTTGGGTTTTCCAGATCCAGACCCCCCACCCAATGACACACAAGATGTGCCCTACTTCATTGTTGGTGATGACGCGTTCTCCCTCAGAACCTACCTCTTGAAGCCGTACACTTCAAGATACCTCACCCGTGAAGAGAGGATCTTCAACCACAGGCTCTCCGGGGCAAAATGGGTAGTGGAGAACGTCTTTCGCATCCTGGCCAACAGGTTCCAGATACTTCTCACCACCATGCAGCATGACCCAGAGACTGTGAGGAGCATCATGGAAGCTTGCTGCATCCTGCACAATCTCATGTGCACCCACTACCCAGTGTTGCAGAACAGACTTGTCGACCATCAACAAGGGAATGGGGACATGGAGCCTGGGGAATGGAGGCAAGGACATAACCTGATAGACACTGTGGATGTACAAGGCCCCAACAGAGGTTCACGTGAAGGGAAGAAGCAGAGCAACCTGCTGAGACACTGGTGCAACTCCCCAGCTGGAGCAGTGGAGTGGCAAGACAGGATGATAGATGATAAATGGATGCTTCCTTGAGACTGTTGCATAACACTGATGAGATTGTGCCATGTATGTTGAGTGGTCCTACAATGAATAGGGCATTAATAAAGAGCTTTGTTTATTTTAAAATGTGTTGATCAATGAATAAATTGTTATTGATAAAAAAGATCCATATGTGTGGCAGCTGGGATGGTGGACCATACAGTCCCACTATGCTTACACTGGAGGTTTATCTATCCCAGAACTATCCTTATCTATCCCACAAGCATGCAAAGGCTTAACCATTTTTTCAAAGTTTTCACCAACACTTTACTAAGGTAAAAAAATGAACCAAGTGTCTAAAGCAAAGATAACCTTTATTAATGTTCTTAGATAAATAAACTTTATGACTTTATTAAATAAGCAAAATGAACCAAGTAAACTGAATTAAGTGTGTTAAGCAAAGATAACCTTTATTAACTTTCTTAGGTAAACTTTATGACTTTATTAAAAAAGCAAAATGAACCAAGTAAAGTGTCTTAAGCAAAGATAAACTTAACAAGTACAACTCAGTCTCTGACACTATTCTCAGTCACTCTGAGTCATGTCCCTGGTCTCAGCTGTTAAGCGGGCAGGGACTGTGGAGGTGGCTGTGGCTTGAGTGCTGGTCTGAGGCGCCATTGGGGTGCTTGGCCCCGAGGGTACAACAGGGGATGGTGTGTTCAGGAAGCTATCCGAGAGCTGACTCAGTCCCGTGAGGTTGAGAGGCCCTTCATCAAGTACCTGAGATGTCAGGCACAAGACTGATGACAGATTGTCTGTTGACGGGCTTGGCTGTGGGGTGGAGGAAGGAGGAGTGTAGTGGGGCTGTCTGGTCTGCAGCTGGGTGAGGAGTGGCGTCTGTGGCGTGCGATGAACCTGGGCTTGGACTGGGAAGTTCTGTTTCTGCTGTGGGAAGTCCTGGTAGTCGTAGCCTTGGTAGGTGAGGGGCTGCTGAAAGCTGTGGAAGGGCTGTGACATTGCCTGGGGTGGAGGAGCAGACCTGGACTGGGTAGGAGCAGCTTCAGCTGGGCCTTGAGGGTTGTGCAGAAGTGCTGTGATCTTCTGCTTCATCACCTGGTACTGGGCCTTGGGCAGGTCCCTGAGGGTCTGGCTCACATAGGTGATGAAGGGCTTCCGGTCCGAGGATGGTATGTCACTGTGGACCAGCTGAGAGAGAAGTTTTGTGCTGGTCTTCATTGTGTCCCTGATCTCCAACAGGACACTGTGGTTCTGGCCCTCCAGTCTGCCTCTCTGCCTGATTCCTCTGGAGCTGGGGGTGGGGGTGGGTTGGCCTCTGGTGGCTGCTGCTTCTTCCTCCATTTGTGACAGCAGGGCGTCATCCTCCACGGGATCCTCCAAGTCTGCCGGCATGGGGAATGCAGCTGTCGGGGGGTCTCTGCTGTGGGGGCCTCTGAAGACACCTGCCTGGACAGGGTAGCTGGCTCCTGGCTGGAAGAGGACTGGCTTTCTGTGGGCTGTCTGAGGGAGAGGGGTCTCAAGAGGGGCTGCTCCTCGGTGGCAGATCTCACACTCCGGGAAACTGCACTTGGCCATGATGTACATCTCCCGGTCAGTGAGCTTGACAGCGGCCTGCCCGGATTTCTTGAGGTGTAGCTTGCCATACCAGGTGTGCATGTGCTTCCACCATCCAAGGAGTATGTTAGGGATAACATTGTTCACCCTAACTGTTTTAGGTGAAATACTAACTATGAATCATAGTTAGTGTATGCAGCTTTAAATGTAAAATAGCAACTGTGGGTGTGGTTATGAAAACCATATAAAAGTAGCAAGGCTACAGCTTGCTCGCTCTCTCTCTGGCTTTGATGATCCCTGATTACTGCTTGGAAGCAAGACTGCATTGCTCGAACGGGAGAGACAACAACGGACTGATTTATGTGAACTGACAAAAGGATATTCTACATGGACTTTGCTAACAGAATATCCCTGAATGGACTGACTACATGGTAAATGAATATAGGACTGTTTTTTGACTATGCTATAAACTTATACTGGAATAAAATATATTCTTGATAGCACAAGCGTATCTGTTATTTTTACTGTATGTTAATAAACATACAAACTTAGCTCACTCATTTATCTGTGTGCCTATCTGACTAACGCTGCACATTCTGTTTAGCTTGTTTACCTAACCCTGGTTGGGGAACCCAGGCTTAACAGAGTACTTCTGCAGTGTACCCCAGGCTCTCTGCCTTGTCTCTCCAAGCTGCCTGCTTCTTCTTGATGTCGCGATACAGTCTGTGGCCCTTTCTCCAGAGGTACTCGTTCTCCCTCAGCCATTCCAGCACCTCATCCTCATGCTCCTCGGAAACGGTGTTCTGTTTCCTCTCTCCCTTCTGCTTCCCTTGCCTCTTCCTCCCTCTGGCAGGGCCTTCAGCAGGGCCTTCAGGGGCTTGAGCAGCAGGGCCTTCAGGGGCTTGAGCAGCAGGGCCTTCAGCAGCAGGGCTTTGAGGGCCTTGGGGCTGGTCCACCGCAGCAGCAGCAGCAGCAGCAGCAGCAGCAGCAGCAGCAGCAGCAGCTGCTTCAGAGTCAGTGCCAGGGGGTGGGATGCTGGTTCTGGCCTTCTTGCCAGGGCTGGAACGAGTGGGCACGAGCTTCCTCTTCTTGCCTGACTGACGAACCATGGTGCTCCTGCTAGATGTATGTGGCAGCACGTCTTTCCCCTGTATGCTGACTGCATGCGTGCTGCATCCTTTTATATCCGCGGAGCTGACGCAATTCATATTTTCATACTGAATGCTTTGCATCCAATATACATCTGTGCGGCATCCCCTTTGTTTCCTATAGGCGTCCGTGATGCATCCGCTTCATCCGCTATGCAATCGCCCCTTCCGCTATGCATCCGCTTTGAAATTCTCCCCCAGAACCCGTTCGGATGTGTCATCCGCTTCTATCCGCTGTCACCCGCTAGGCTTCCTATGAACATTTGTTTAACAAACCCGCTACATGTTACCCACATCCGTTCTTTTCCGTTCTTTTCCGTTCTGTTAATGAAATTTTCGCTACCTTTTGGAGTGGATGACAACGGATGGAACCACCCCCGAAATTTTGCTCGTCCGCTGTGTCCTTTATGCATACGTTTTGTGTCCTTTATGCATACGTCGGCCAGTGGGACCGGGCCTTAAATCCTGTCTCCATCTTACCCTTTTGCATCGTGTTTAGGCAAGCAAATTTATTTCAGTCCAGTTCATTTTTAGCATGGAATTCAGGTTAGGGTAAACTGCTTAAAAGTAACCACAGTGGAATGTGGCACCTGAGTTTTAACACATACCTGCAGAGCTTCCATTCTACCTTGGAGCTGCAATTTGTCTTCCAAATCTCCACATCTTTCCTCCAGAAAGAGAATCTGTTCTTGCAAATTATTTCTTTCCAATTCTAACTCTTCCACCACAGTCCGTAAACCTTTGTAATTGAAAGAATAGTTCCTTATTATTGTTGTCACCCAAATACACAAGCTATTCAATAAAGTATCATGCACATTTACTTAGATTAAAATGATTAATCTCTGGAGCCTTCTTAAATTAGAAAACCTTCAACAAATTAACATAACTGATGAAGTGCTGGACTCTCAATTTTATTGTTCAACATTTCACACAAATATTGCTAATAAAAACTATTTTAAGTTTTACTTACTATTACATCTATTACATCATAAAAATTTTCTTTTTAAATTATTTGAAGAGTAAAAGACATTCTCTTCAGAATTTGAAGTTTTAGCACTATAAAGGAAAATTTATTTAGGTGAAATATGTTAGCAATTAACTGAACTTTAGGGGAGCCAAACAAAACAAATAACATGCTTCATTTCAACAACCTAAATTACAGTTTATAAAATGTCTCTGCATGCAACTCCAGTCTTCTCTATCTAAAATGGGACATCTATCCCTGGAACTGAAACCGTAACTTGTGAAGGCAATACACAAACAACTACAATGATTTTAAAATAAATCCTTCTTACCATGAATGACAATAATCTTTACTGACAAAGGTGTATCCATGTTTCAACCACCACTGAATTCTAGTTCTGAACCAAAACTAGACAGTTCATCCAGCACGCACATGCTTCAAAATGAAACAAAAAGGCAAACCAAAAGAAAATTCAACATAGATACAAACACAACATCATATGGTTTGTTGGTTGAATTTGAAAAATAAAAAGACAGGACAGATATTGTGCATGCTTTAATAAACTGTCTAGTGTTTGCCACACCTGTACTAGGAGAAGTGTACTCTGGCCACCAACCTCCCATGTTCTCTCCTTCGTTTGAATCAGTGCTATCCAAAGTGATGTTTAACTCTTCGTAGCACTGTTTTCCATCAAAGCCGTAATCTTCCTAAATGCAAGAAGAACATACACATACTTAAATTAATATGCATAAAACCCCACATATTACTATATAATAACCACTTCCAATGAAACCTTTCATCAATTAATAAGGCAAGCATGCATTTCAAAAGCACTGAAATTAATTACATTTACTTTCAGTGTCTCACTGCACATGTTAATGTAACACACAGAGTGCATCCACTAAAAAAATCTTGTACCAATTAAGACATCAATGTATTGTCAACTTACCTGGAGTTTCCTGCTGGACTGTGTAGTCTTCTTTTTCTCCAATGGCATCCTGCCAATCCCCTGGCCTGTGGCCAATTCCTCCTCCAGCTCCTGTTGCCCTGAGACTATGGCTGGATCAGAGCAGCCAGGAAAGAACCAGTCATCCTCAATCAGTTTTGTGCCACAGGAAAGCAATCACATTACAAAAAAAAATGTCTACATTCAAATGGGATTACTGACACAGAGAGAGGTTTATGAAGTTACAGATGCTCTCCAGAACTTCATTCTCCTTGTGATTTCCCCCACTACAGAACACCAATACATAATCAGCTGATCATTATTTAGAAAAAAGCCACAGAGGGAACTGATCTCATGGGCATCATGAAGGGGCAAAAAGGGCAGCCACTTTCATATTCAAGTTAAGTTTAAATTTAAGTCTGCCATACAGATTACATGTGTGACAAATGCATAATCAAAGATTATTAACCTGTGCATATAATTTCACAAAACTAAACACTCTGCTTAGTTTTTACTACCAAAAAGAGCTCTTGTTTCAAGTAGTATGAGGAAGTCACAAGACTATGTCACACACTGCAAACTGGCATCAAGCCATAACATTGAGTGTTAAAATAATAGAATTATTTGTCAACAACACATAATAATTTTAAAATACAGTAACTTAAACAAATGCATTCCTTGTCAGAGAGTAATTATTTACGCACATTCCCATCTGTTTTGTGTGATTAGCAAAGAATATTTGAAATTTTAATATAAAGCAGATAAAAATCAGCAAGAAGAAATTAAGTTGGCTCCATACTTTAAAGCACTGACTCTATTTTTCTAAAAATGAACTGTTATCATTTTTAATAATAAAAACATGTAACAGAGACAACAATTCAAGATCAAAGACTTCATAAATTTCATGAAGTCTGGAAATCTGAAAGTCAGTGATTCTTTTATAATGTAATAAAATATTTTTTTCTTCACAGATTATTTTATGGATAAAAATCCAACAGTACAAAAGAGGAAGTCCTATGAATGGCAGCCCTTTCTTATCCCTCCTTACCTCTACAGTCCCAAAGACTTTCCTAATTTACTGAAATCACTTGTTCTCTAGATAATATTTTAAAAGTGGACCAGTGGCTGTGGGAAAGAAAGGGAACTATACCTTCCCTATTCTGTTGATGGAAGCAGGCCCAGGCACCTATCCTAAAAAATTCGAGGTGAGGAAATGAACCTGATATTTTCCCATTTCTACAAATTGAGTTCAGGGACCTGTGCTATAATATAGTACTTAAACAATATATTTTGTTCCCAAAAAAATCCAAGAAAAGGGATCATAAAAATGATTACCTACATGGAAATTCATTCCACCAAATCAGACTGAAAGCATCTGGACAAAAGTTATAGGGGGAAGGGAATGAAAATTCTCTCTAGATATATTGAGGAAATGGAAGTGGAAGGAATTAGCATGGTTGCATGAAGAGCTCTCTGATAAACTAAATTATAGGATGGGTTCAAGAAGCCTAAAGTTCAGAATGAAAAATATAATGATACAGGGGGTGGAAGTGGGGTCAAAATAAGTAAGGAGCGAGTTAAGAAAATACCTAGCTGCTTTGAATTAATTCAGGTCTGTGGAACTGCATGGCTTAAAGCTTAGGATGCTTCAATAAGAGTGGCAGATGCGATCTTGGAATAACTGGTTGTAATCTTAGATATCATCAAGAGTACACAGGAAATGCCAGAGAGGGATCCAAATTCCAAATAAGGAGGAATTTCTCAACCATGAGAATTGTGAAGCAATAAAACAGCTTATGTGGGTCTTTCATTGCTGGAGGTCTGTAAGCGAAACTGGACAGCTATTTTGCTGGGATGGTATAAGGATTCTTGCTCTTAGCTTGGACCAAGATCTGTAAGATTCTTCCAACCCTACTATTCTATAATTCTATGATAAAATCAGGCATACCAATAAAACAAAAAATATATAAGAAAAATAATAAATTTATTGGAATAATATTCAGCTCTGTTGCCACAGAAATTTAAAGGTAACTCAATTCAGATAGTGCTATTTTCTCTCTCTTTATTGCTGTAGCCCTTGCTCTCTCAGGGCATAATGACATGATGAAAGTTTTGTCCTTTTTTAATATATCCCAATGCATGTAAACAGATGCTTAAATTACATGGTTGTGGCTACTATCTTGGTCTTTTTAAATACCGCCCAGTTGAAATGGTGCAGGTTATGGAGTCAGTAGCAACACATATAATTTTAAAGAGATGGAAGTATTTTTGTCCCCTTCAAATGTCAAGTGAACTCTTAGGATCACTGATATGTCACTCAAATATGTATTAGCATCATGCTAACATGCATGCTAATGCATCATGCTATGGCCGTATCCACTGATATGGACGACTGTAGTTCCATCTGCTGGTTCTTTCCACAGGAAGCACCAGCTAACAAATAATAGATGTTACATATTATTATCTCTCCCTACTGGTGGAGTCGACGGAGTTCGACAGATTCTCTTTGGAGGTTTTCCAATAATCTAAACAAAGATTTTGGATTGTATATGGCAAGATGGAGAATTAGCCAAAATAATCTTACATCTGTTTATATAATCATCCAGATTATATTATATCATACTATATACAATTTTGATCCAATCCTATAACAACATAGTATTTGTTTACTTCAACGATTCTGTACGAACAAACACTTCATGCAATATCCATTAAAATAATAAGAATAAAATAGCTATATAGAAATTGAGTGGGATTCTAGAAATTGTACAACTTAGAAACAATGTACTTTTCCAATTTATGAATATTTTCATTGTTTCAATTTCTGGATAGAAAACATATTTAAATGAGTGATAGATAAAAAGCTGAACATCACAACTTATATCTAATGGTACCATGCTGTTACAAACTTTGGATATGATAAAAATTAAGCACTACAGTACAAAATCAAAAATAAAGTGGAGATTCAAAATAGTTTAAAAACATGAATATGCTTTAAAAGAGTTTCTTCTTCTTAAACTGGCAATTGATTCAGTAACTCATTTTAAAGAAAAGTTAAAAAAAAAGAATCTGTAAAGAAAGCTTAATGACATTATTTGATATTAGACTATGATTTATTATAAATTGTGGCTTCTCAGATAAATATGGGGCCAACTGTTAGTACAAAAAATGAGATGATTATATTAATATAAATGAGGCATAAGTATTGCAAAGGAAAAGAAAGCATGTTAAAAAAAACAGCTTTTGTAACTTATGCTAATTAAAAGAAATAGCACCACAAACAGCTGGTATAGCACACTACTGAAAATTTTCCGCAAAATACAATACAGAGGAAAACTACCAACAGTATGTTATAGACTGCTGTGGCTGCAGAATCCTGCATGCACAAAACTGATGGGAAACTATGTTCTCAGTGGCTGACCAAATCGCAGTGGAGGTTAGGAGTGGAGGGGAAAGGGACACCAAGCGCTCATCGGGTTTAACCACATTAGGATGACGGTGGGGAACAAAACAGAAAAATCATGCTTAACCCAACAGAAAATGCAAAATTAACTACAAGCCAAACACATAGGAAGATAAATAACTGATCATACTAATGCAATATAAACAGAACTTTGAAATGTTGTCTTCCATCTGCCTTTAAATTGTTATGGCCAAAGATCTGGCATACAAGCACATTTTGTGAAGTCTAGCACATTGCATATATGGCATGTAATTTGCTTCCCTATAAAATATTGTATCCATCTGAGGATTTATTTTTATCTATTTCTTCGCTTATTGGCAGAATGCAGAGGTTTCAATTCCACTTAATAGGGGAAATAAACAAGTATACAAGTAATGGGGTTTAGGGGCTGTACAATCTCTCAGGTTTGATTCTATAGATCTTTTTAGCAGGTAGTCAAACAAACACTGTATTTGTCTGTTATTCTTTATAGTAGCTGGTGTTTCATGGTTGCCCTTCACAGACTTTAAAAAGTTGCAAACAAATGTCACATTTATATATAACATTTGGTATAAAAGAATGATGCCTTTGCATTCTGAAGCATTTTTTGGGAATTGAAACTAAAGTATTCCATAGCTGTGTTAGTTAACATTAAGAAAAAGTGTTCAACGTGTGGGTAATAAGCATTTTGTTTACATTAGTACCGTGGAGTCACTTTAAATATTAATTAACATTTTAAAAACTAACCTAGAGCAAAGAAACATGACATGTTGATCAACTCATATAAAACCCTTGAGTAAATGTACTGAATTAACATAAATATAAAATTGAGAGATTTTTAGGAAAAAAATACAAATGTTGATGGGTATCTTTATTATAATACCAATGCTTGTTTAATAAGGCTTAAAATAATTTTAATAAATATATGCAAACAAGGCAATACTCCAACAATATTAAATTCTGTAAATTCTGAGCACCCACGATTGATAAATCAGCTGCCTACATGAAACTTTCAATGATATCTCAAATAATGTTAATATTTAATCCATGTATGCAACAATTGCAAATCACATTAAAACAGACGTTTTAAAGAAAATTTCTTTTTGTGTTCCTAGCAACACAAGAACATAGTATTAGATTAAAACTATGGTTATTTTAGTGTTTATTATACTTTGTCTGCACAATGCACAATGAGGTGCAAAGGACTTATGAGCTCAGTTGTTCCAAAAAGACACTACAAAAATTATCTGTACTTAAATATTTTCAATTTGTACGATATTTAGGATTTTTAAAAATATATTGGTGCAGGTAAACCAAATAGTTTAGTTCCATTTAGTTTGCTTTACTTAGTTTCTACCTACATTGTATGCAGTAATTACAGGTAATTGTAACTCTTTAAATCAGACTGCAAAGTAAACTAGGCATAGGCAGATAAATGCTGCTAAAATGTCTCATTAAATATTTTTCACTAGATTGCCACAGTAAATCAAACTTATATGCATGTATATATTTTTATAATATGCATATACTGTACATTGACTAAAACTGTCAATGAGCTTTCAATATTTGACAATCCATCCAAGTGATGTAGTAACATTTCAAGCAAATTAACTCACCTTCTCTCTCCTCCTCAATCTGTGCCATTCTTAGAGCCATAGCAGTTTTTTCTTCTCTGATTTCAGGGTGCATATCCTCAGATTCAGATACAGTTTCTTGCCATTCCAAAAGTGGACTCTGTAATTCATCTGCACTGCCCGATTCACTAGCCTGAACCAAATTAAGTTAGGACACGGGAATTAATCAGTTCCATAAAACTGATAAACAGAATAATTTGGCAAACAGTAACTTGCAGGAAGCTTCGCACTGGACCAGATTAAAATTTACAGGTATTTTGTTCTTACACTGACCAATTAGAAGCCAATGTTAAGTATATGTTAAGTATATATTAAGCAGATCTTGAGTGCAAAAAGTACTTTTCTAGCTTTTCTCCCAAGCAAGTGGCATTGGGAAACATAAAGCTTGAGACATCACAATAATATATTATTTAAATAACTAGCTGCCATCATTATTCATATTCTATACAAATGTATCATTTTAGATATGGTGCCATGATTGATTATTTTATTGGACAAATACAGAGTAAAGTTCTTTTTAAATATTTTGAATCTCCTACTGTTTAGTTTCATTCAGTACTTCTGAATTCTAGTTTTGTGACACAGGATTTTTTTTACTGCCAATCCAGTTTTTCCACACATGCATAACCGTATAAGTATTTATGATGCTAATCCTAAACCCTAAATCCCTCCAAAATTAAGTTTCCTTTATAGCAGAACTAAACCTGACCCTAAAACTGTATGGATATGCTTTTTTGCAGTTCAACAAAATCCTTAGGAAGTTGCACAACATTCCGTATACAGTGATACAGTACATATCTTGCTTATATTTAGAGCACTACCAAAGTGCTAGTAAAACCAGCAAAACTAGCAAAGCAAACCCAATATGTATCCAATTTAGGATACATTATCTATGTATTTAGGATTTAGGATACACTATCTATCATCCTTGAATAGAGAGGACTTTTTGTTTCCTTTTTGTATCTTTGTTCAGTTCTCCATTGTTAAAGCTTTGCTGTTTTATTACAAAACTACATTCTTTGGGAAACTGCTAGATCTTAGAAAACAAACTTGTTCAATCAGAGGAAAAATCAAAAGAAAAGCAGATAAAAGTTCAATAAAAAAATTTCTTTAAACTTTTTTTTAAACAAGTGTCACAAAACCACTCTAGCCCTCTTTTTGAAAACTATAGTTCAAATGTTTGCATGGTATAGAATATTATACCATGCAATATGGTATAATATTATACCATGCAATATTATATGTCTGCGGGCAGCATATTGATGCACAATTTATCACAAAATATTCCCATCATTGTAGCAAATTTAAAACACTTTCCATTTCTTTCTTGTTATTTAACTATTATAAAGACATTCAATATATTCATTAATTAATAAGTAATACTTATATTAAAGATATTCCCAACATGACAGACCTGTGAAGCTGCTCTCTTTGTAACTTGTTCAAGATCCGCCTGAAGTTTTCGCTGCTGTTCTTCATAAATTTCGAGTTTAGCCAAAAGATCTTCTATAATAGAAATTGTTTCCATTGTAAGCATACTATAATCTACATACTCTTGTAATACATTTAGGCAAGAAAATATAAATTCAAGTTTTTGGTGTATATAAACATTTACATTCAAAACTTGTTGAGCTTAAAAAATCTCCTTTTGAGTCAAAAACAACTATTCCAATATCATTAAGAATGGGTAAATATTGTTCTGACCATTCTGGAAGTGTTATAAAGCCCTACCTCAAGCTTAAATTATTTCCAGAATAGTTGGTACAGCTTCGGAACACTATCAGTAAGGACAGCACATCTTGAAACAGTGGTTTTCAAGGTCAGTACCTTTTGAATCTAAGACATTTATGCACTGGTCTTAGTTCAAACTATAAGTACAGAAACATGGAAGCATGACATAAAATATCATCCCTATCTCTCTACTATGAGACCGCAAAAGAAAATGAAGAGTATTTTGATAGAGTAATATATCCTGCAACTTAATGAAGGACCAATTATAGCTAATGTAAGAATCAGTTAAGCACACAATCAATTATTAACCACCCTGGGTATTTTTTTAAAAAGTCTATTTCTTTCTTTTTAACTTGGCTTATTGCTGATTTTAAATTATTTGCTAAGGAGAAAGTTGGAATTTGTAATATAATATCGTTCTCCCTCAGATAACATTTGTCAGATGCCACAGCATGAATTTTATAATGTCTGTTGTTTATTTATTTTGCATTCCAGTCAAGCTACTCACTAAGGCAAATAGTATGCAAAAGCTCACTCTTTTTTGAGCTTCAAGGAAAGATCAAATGTGGAAATATAGGAGTCAGAAAAAGGAGGTTATTTTTGCTGTTGCAATAAACATTTCTGTGTCTATTGTACCTACAAATTTTATTTATTATACTTTGCAATTCATAAATAGCAAAATGAACAATTAAATTGAGACTATAAACATTCTTTCCTTACATCATTTTAAGGTAGATAATCTTTCAAAATGACAGTAAATATTTTTCATTATTTACCATTTTGAGTTTTATATTCCAAATATGTGTGCAGTGTTGATTGCAGCTCTTCTTTTTCATTCTTTAATTCAGAAATCTGATCTTGTAAGGCAGTTATGCTGCTATTCATTGGTGTAACCTAGAAAAAATGTCAATTTCTGACAATTAAGAATATATGTAAAAAGCCGAATTGTCTCCAAATCTAGTAACATCTCCAATACATTTGTGTAATTCTGGAGATCCCATAATATAAACAGTTCTCTTAAGTTGCAGCAGAATTATACTATCAGTTCCACAGTTAAATTATTATTTTTACTAATTAACTTTTCAACTATAGTATTTTCTGAAGAAGCAACTTTTAACCAAGAAAAGCACTAATTTATATCTTGTCATTTAAATAAGCATCTATATCACTAAAATGTGCACATAAAATTAAATTGTATATAAATATTTAACATACATTTTTAAGTTCATCTTCAAGTTGTCTGATTCTGGATTTGGACCATGCTTTCATCTTAAGGAATTTAGCTTCTGATTTGCTAGCATCTTCTGTTTTCAGTTTTGCTTGCGCTTAAACAAACAGGCAACTCAATCATTCAGAATTATAGCAAAATTAATAAAACATATTATGTGGATTGTTTTCATATCAGTGACATATGCTTAGAGAATTTTCTAAGATTTGCCCAATGTGAGATACTAAATAGTTTCTTTTATTGTTCTTTACTTAAGGACAACATCTTCCCAATTGAACTATTTAACCCTCTTCCTGCTAATCAAACTTTCCAAGCTCCACTAACTCTCTGCCCTCCAGAAAGCAGCCCCTTCCTCCTGGGAATCCAGACTACATTCCACCATAGGCTTTATGCACTGCCAAAACTCCTCTTTGGCAGCCACAAGAGGTCTCCCCCAAGATCACACTGTTAAATTTGTCTGTAAACTGTAGGAGTATGGCAAAAAAAAGTCTGCTTTATAAAATAAACAGTATACAGATACAACTATTAACTATTAAAGGAATTCCAACTCTCCCAAATATAATAGTGGTGTCACCTGCTGACAACATCATTGCTCCATGAACATACCCTCTAGGAAATTAAGAAAACTAAAAGATTTGTTTAAGGAGATATAACCATCTATACACAGGCTGGAGAGGAGATAACAACACTTTATTATTTAATGCTACTACATTCAAAACCTGTGCAAAATCTGTCCACAACAGTGGCTCTTAGAACAATTTTTCTTTATCAAAAGGTCACTATAATGCTAATAAAAACAGAACCAACTCTTCGGTGTGGTAAGGAAGCAATTTTAAGGGTTGTTGTCCATTATATTACCTTCTAAATGTTCCAACTTTTGCTTAATAATAGCATCCAAATCAACAGCTTGCTCCAAACTATTTTCATGTCTGGAAATTAATTCATCAATTTTTTTCTGTAGCTGAAGCAATGTTTGATCTTTTTCCTGAAGCTCTGTTTCATGTGTTTCTTGTATCTCCTGATGATCAGCATTATACTTATCTCTGGCTTTCCTCATTTCATTCTCATGCTTCTCCATCATGTCTCTCAGCTGGGCTCGCATTATGTGCTTTTCTGCATCCAGTTTGGATTGAAGATTATCTTTCTCTGACTCAAGGCGGTTCAGTTGTTCATTCATTTCCTGCATTAAAAGAAGTTTAGACAATAAAACTGTAAGCTCCTTAACAAATGTGCAAGCATAAAGAAATGTATCCTGCCTCACCCTCTGTAGAAAAAAAAGAGTTCTCCAATCCCATGGAGGATTTTTCATTTAGTTAAGGATTCTCACTGGTAGAAGATAAGAAATGCTGAGCTCCCTAGAAAGGAATCTATTTCCCTCTTGTATTTTAAAAGGTCATAAAGCACAGAGCTCACTTAACTTTGAAAGGTAAGTGGCTAAAACAAATTTGAATACATAAATGTACAATATACTAGGAAAAGGTGAAAGACTCAATAGCATATGCAAAACAGCATGTAAGATACAATTTATAAATGGGAGAAAAACTTATTTTCAAGGAACAAAATATTGTTCTGCGCTTAGTGAAATATTTATTAAATTTATTACATTTGAGGGAAGAACATTTACATGTTATCCACACAAACTGACATATCATTTTCATTTTTTCTTGAATTATTTTTGAAAATGAAATTAATATTTAAGAAAAAGATATCAACTATACAATATCCATATGTCCAGGCATTTAAAGTAATTGTTTCATATCTTTTATGGTATTGTTGCTTCTTATTGATGTAGTTATTGATTTGTGTAAGGTTTGCAAATAGGATGAACAGCATGCTTCATTATTTTGAACAATAAACGAAGCACGATGGTCAGATTCCCTCCTCACCAAAGTAATCCCCCATTTTTTAAAAACAGCAGTATATGGGAAGAGATAAAATGTCCAAATTATAGCGAAAAATAATTAAGTTTAAGAAATAGTTAAACAAACATTATCTAAAATGCTCCCCATTTGTATATTTTTCATCATTGTTCAGTTCACTTTATGATATGCACCCATAAACTAGCAATATAAGAATGTTAATCACTACTGTTCAAAAAAGGAAATTATAAAAACCCTGTAAATTAAGCTTCTTGTAGAAGCTCTTCAGATTATGACTACCAAATCAGTGCTTGTTATTGTCATTTTTAAATATTTTTTAATCAAAATCATGTGAGTTTTCCTTTTCTTTCAATACTACCTCAATATTTAATCACTATGGATAAAAAAATACAACATAAGAATATAAGATACATATGATCAATCAATATAATGAAAGGAAATGCAATAAAAAATGACTAACAAACTGCATTCTAATTTACAACTGCTTTATTTTTTTATAATGGGCAGTGTGATGACTTAGCGGTTAAGATGCTGGGCTTGTTGGTTGGAAAGCCGGCAGCCCTGGTCCCAGACTCGAGCACCATACAATAGTGTGAGACTCCCATCCTCACCCCAGCTCCTGACAACTTAGCAACATCCAAAGCATGCTAACGTGAGTAGATAAACAGGTACCTCTACAGTGGAAAGGTAATAGCATTCCGTGACATTATGCTGGCCACATGACCACAGAAATGTCTTCAGACACCACTGACTCAATGGCCTTGAAATGGAGATGAGCACTGTCTCCTATAATTGGCAAAGACCAGCAGAGTAAACTCCGCAGGGGCTCCTTTACCTTTACCTTTTTAAAAAAATATTCTATAACAATTTATCTTGTAATCTACTTCTTACTTTCAATTGTTGGTCCTTGCCATCCAGTTCTTGTTGCAACATAACTATCACCTGTGTCCTTCCAAGCATGACTTCCTCCTTTTCATGTAGTTTCTGCTTTAAGGCTTTCAGTAACTATTACAAATATACACATTCATTGTTAAGTAATGGAAAATAGCAACTTTATTCTGAAAATGAAAACATAATCCTGTAGTGTTTTCTTGTACTGCCAAGTATACTATACAAGCAAAATTTCATATCTGTAGGACATCATAGGAATCAGATATCTGTTCAATATCTACACAATCTAATCTAGAAGCATTAGTTATTAAAGATGTCAGAAATCATTAAATACAATTATTTATTTCCATTAAGCTGTCTTTTAAATACTATACAAATTCTATATAAATTTGCCTAAACTGCAAAATTGGGAGAAAAACAGAAGAAAGAGCAAGCAAACCTTTTTTTAACACTACAAAAGACCTTCATGGATATAGTCAGAAAATGGGCTCAATTTAAGAACATATATACCTTTAAATAAATTTAATGTTTTTTCAGATGTAACATTTGTAAAATTAAATTGGCAATGTGACCACACACAAAAAAACACAATTAGGAATGCCCAAAATCAACTTGGGATTTCATTCACAAACTACTAAATAAAATAAATTTTCTCTACCTGTTCTAGATCAGCACTAGCATCAGATTTGGAAGCTACTTTAAAAAGTTCTTGTTCGTGTTTCTGGGCCAGTTTCATCAACTCTTTTTCCTTTTCCTGGATAATATTTTGAAACATACGGATCTAAAAAATAACCAGATGAAATATTACCATAAAGCTGAGTCACACACAATCATACACTGCTCAAAAAAAATAAAGGGAACACAAAAATACGACATCCTGGATCTGAATGAAATATTCTTATTAAATACTTTGTTCATTACATAGTTGAATGTGCTGACAACAAAATCACACAAAAATTATCAGTGGAAATCAAATTTAGCAACCCACGGAGGTCTGGATTTGGAGTTACACTCAAAATTAAAGTGGAAAAAAACACTACAGGCTGATCCAACTTTGATGTAATGTCCTTAAAACAAGTCAAGATGAGGCTCAGTAGTGTGTATGGCCCCCATGTGCCTGTATAACCTCTCTACAATGCCTGGGCATGCTCCTGATGAGGTGGCGGATGGTCTCCTGAGGGATCTCCTCCCACACCTGAACTAAAGCATCCCCCAACTCCTGGACAGTCTGGGGTGCAATGTGGATGGAGTGAGACATGATGTCCCAAATGTGTTCAATTGGATTCAGGTCTGGGGAACAGGAGGGCCAGTCCATAGCATCAATGCCTTCGTTTTGCAGGAACTGCTGACACACTCCAGCCACGAGGTCTAGCACTGTCTTGCATTAGGAGGAACCCAGGGCCAACCACACCAGCATATGGTCTCAACAAGGGGTCTGAGGATCTCATCTCGGTACCTAATGGCAGTCAGGCTACCTCTGGCGAGCAAATGGAGGGCTGTGCGGCCCCCTAAAGAAATGCCACCCCACACCATTACTGACCCACTACCAAACTGGTAATGATGGAGGATGTTGGCATCAGAACGTTCTCCACGGCGTCTCCAGGCATTTCTGTCACGTCGGTCACATGTGCTCAGTGTGAACCTGCTTTCATCTGTGAAAAGCACAGGCCACCAGTGGCGAATTTGCCAATCTTGGTGTTCTCTGGCGAATGCCAAGCATCCTGCACGGTGTTGGGCTGTAAGCATACCCCCACCTGTGGATGCTGGGCCCTCATACCATCCTCATGGAGTCTGTTTCTGACCGTTGAGCAGCCACATGCACATTTGTGGCCCGCTGGAGGTCATTTTGCAGGGCTATGGCAGTGCTCCTCCTGTCCCTCCTTGCACAAAGGTGGAGGTAGCGGTCCTGATGCTGGGTTGTTGCCCTATGGCTTCTTCCACGTCTCCTGATGTACTGTACCTCCTGGTAGCGCCTCCATGCTCTGGACACTACGCTGACAAGATACAGCAAGGTTTCTTGCCACAGCTCGCACTGATGTGCCATCCTGCATGAGCTGCACTATCTGAGCCACTTGTGTAGGTTGTAGACTCCGTCTCATGCTACCACTAGAGTGAAAGCACCGCCAGCATTCAAAAGTGACAAAACCACCAGCCAGAAAGCATAGGAACTGAGAAGTGGTCTGTGGTCACCACCACTCCTTTATTGGGGGTGTCTTGCTAACTGCCTCTGCTTTCCACCTGTTGTCTATTCCATTTGCACAACATCATGTGAAATTGATTGTCAATCAGTGTTGCTGCCTAAGTGGACAGTTTGATTTCACAGAAGTGTGATTGACTTGGAGTTACATTGGTTAATGTAAAAGGGTTAAAATCAGTGGTGGGATTCAAATATTTTTGCCACCAGTTCAGTGGGCGGAGCTTGGTGGGCGCGCTTTAGTGCACGTGCCCTTTGCATGCACACGTGCACCAAACGCACACTTTGCGCAGGCGCAGAGGTGTTCTAACTCGTCTCCTGCAAGCCTGCACGATCCTGGTCGCTTCAGCAGCTGTGCTTCAAATTCAGCGGGTAAAAGTGAGTATGGAAGCCCAGGTGGATGAGTGGGCCCAACAGCACAGCAGTGGAGAGAACCGGTTCGGTCTCTGCTGCTCATTGTTGCTACTGGCTCGCCAGAACTGGGCTGAACCGGTAGAATACCACCACTGGTTAAAATCATCATATTCCTATTGCCACTGACAGGCAAATCCCAATTTGTATTTTTAAAAACTATTATTAAATTTATTTGCCCCCCCCGTCTCACCACAAGGCAAATATATTATTTTGTATTGAAGACTTACTTACATTTTGAGTATACATGGCTTCTCTTTCCTGAAAATGCTCCTTCTCTTTATTTTGAAAGCTTTTAAGACTTGCAATTTGTTCCTGGAGGAGGCTGCATCTTTCTTCACTGTCACCAACTTTCCTGGTAAGGTTCTGAACAAGAATTTGCATGCTCTGCAATGAAGTCTCTTTTGTAGAAATCTGCTTCTTTGAAGTTCATGAAAAAGATAATAAGGAAACAAACAAGATGTTGGTTTTCTTCATTTATTCCTCAGGTTTATTGGGAAATCCACAGTATAATCAATTCAGAATTTTAATCAAACTGTCAAACTTGATGGGAAATAAAACAACACTGATATGTTCCCAGTTTAGTTATACCTTTAATTCATTGTTATGTATTAGCACTTCTTTGGCATCATTAGTTGATCCACAGGCTAGCTGCAAATCAATTATGTAGGCTTCTTTTTCGGTTAGTTTCTTTTGCTTCTCAGCAAGCATGGCATCCAATTCAGCACCCCGTTGGTGTGCAGCATCTAATTCAGCAATCTGGAAGCAAAACCATTATTCCATCAGAAATAATTTATTAGCATCAACAGCTATTTGTTTGTACCATACCATCCTTAAAAAGCAAGCTTTTTCACAGTAATCAACAGATATGAAAGGAATTAGCAATTGGTCTAACATAGACCATAGACATAGGGAAATTTGGCTCTTCTGTCACTTATGGACTTCAACTCCCAGAATTCCTGAGT
>BLBF01000005.1:68721009-68762163 GCA_015471245.1 Laticauda colubrina | reverse complement strand
GAAGTCCATAAGTGACAGAAGAGCCAAGTTTGCCTATCCCTGGTCTAAGAGCCTCCAATAGATATGCTTATTCCCATAAGTGCACCCTGGATTCCAACCAAACCTATAATAATTCAATTATATATATTTGAGGATTTTATTAAGATTATATTTTAGTATAATGATTTCATTACTTAAGCCATCCTGGGAGGTTTTGCTTTGTCCTAAATTCATGGCCTAGAATATTTACTTAACTAGATATCATACTAAAATTACATTCTTCCTCTTATTTTCTCTCATTAAACCTCATTCTTTTTTTTAAAGCTCAAGCTCAAATTGCAGATTTTTTTTTCACGCAAAAGCAGAGTTGACCTACATACTTAAAAACAAAATTGCCACTTCTGTAAGGAATCTAATTTGTACTAAGAAAATATCATTTATTTGAGCTACAGGTAGACCTTGCTTATTGCTTGTCTTGCAGCAATCATTTGAAGTTACAACGGTACTAGAAAACAACTGTACGAGCAACATTTACATTATGTTTGCAGCATCACTCATTTGCATGATCACCGTTACACTTAGTAATGTGCCTATTTGTTGACCTTTGCCTCTTTTTCCCCCACTTCCAGAGAGAAGTTGGAGAGGAAGGGATTACAAAATCTCTCCTGACCCTTTTTTTTCTGTCCACCCCATTGCCCAGTGGAGATATTAGAGAGAAAGGAATTCCAAGATAATAAGCATATACATGCACACGTTTGGCTGTATGTGTGGCACTCCTAGTCCCAAGGATGTTCAAGGACTGCTAACATGAACATATTCCTTTTAATGTGCATTCCCCATTGTGTGTCTGCCTATTCCCCATTGAATGTAAATACAAACATTAATTCCTAACTTGCCAAATATCCCATGGCCAGGATGAGCATTCCAAAGAGTGGGACAGTGGGAAAAAGAAAGCACAATCACATTTCCTACTTAGCAACCACTCTGCTTAACACTAAAGCTCCTGGACCCAGTTTTGAATGTTAAAAAAAGGACTACCTTATTTCATTCTTCATATTAATACTTAGGAGAGTATCTGGTTTTGAATGTCTGTTATATTAACACATCACTTCTATCAATTAAGTGAATGATGTAAATTGACATAAATGGCGTAATTTACAACACATAAATAATGACTTCATTGTGCAATGACACACATTGCTGTGGTTGTCCTAAAACTAAAATAAATTTAACTGCCTCATGCAGATTGCTTTGAATGTAATATTTCAGGATATACTTAGGTGGAAATTTTACGCGTGACGTCCAAAGACCACAAAATGGCAGTCATTGAAATATAGCATTTCAGGCAACACAGTAGAAAAGGATATTCCATAGATTATTAAAGTATTTAAAAATACAATTCTGCTTCACAATAACCAAATGTCTAAATATTTAATGTTTCAACCCTATACATTATTATTTTGATGGAATGGGGTTTTGAAATATATAATGTAAAGCATACTTTTTTTGCTTTACAGCCTGCAACAGATGTAGATTAAAATATGGAGAAATTATACCAACATCTTATTCTTTTTTAATCGATAGAAAACATGAATGTTTCAGCTCTGTGATCAGCAACTTTAAACAAATTTCAGTGGTAACTAACTTTAAGTAGAATCACCAACACTCAAGATAAAGAAATAAACTCGCGCAAATTTACCTTCTTTTGGAGCTCTTCATTTTTTTGGACATTCAGTGTTTCTAGTTCTTCAACCTTCTTTCTGAGCACCAATATTTTTCCACGATTTGCAGCAGCACTATCTTGATCACTCTGAAAACATACATTTTAAAACTTAGCTTCAAATAATACTAACACTAAAATACTTAGAAGACTTAGAAATATTTTTTTCAATTAAAAAAATAATAAAACGTGCTTCAGAGTTCTTTTTTAAATTTTAACTTGACTAGGGCAATTTTTTAAAAAAATGCAGAGCAGAATTTGATGTTTGAATAAAAAGTACTCAGACTAGAACACTTTTGTTTGTGTCCTAAAACAAAATTATATCAGTTTATCAAAATGTAAAATACAAAAATACAAAAGAAAATACTACGAAAATAAGGGAGGTAAAGGGGAAGGAGAAAAAGTGTAGGGCAGAAGGAAAAAGAAGAGAAAAAGTGTCGACTTCTGACACATTTTGGTGCAGTAGAATAAAGTAAAAGCATAAAACCTCAACCGTTATATAACATTAGCCATTTCTATAACAACAAACCTATCTGATCAGCAAAACCCCAAATCAAAGTTTAGATTTTTTTTACCTCAAGCATAAAATCAAAAAGCAGTTTCCAAGTAGAAACAAAATTAATTCTGTGCTTGTTTGTTAATCACAGTCAACTTATTCGATGGCTTAGGGTGGTGGATGCTTTCCACTTGAGGTCTTGCACCTGACTGATTCTTTGAGGTCAGTAAACAGCAATTCCCAATTCAAATATAAGATGTTCCCTATCTCTCCTTGTCTTTTAATAGAGAAAGAAATGGAAGATTTATTTGTTTATTTATTTTTAATTTTAAAGATTTGGACAAGACTGGCACAATCCAGATTCCTTAAATGCTGCCTTCTTACAGGACCTTTAGCATTGCTGCAGTTGCACCAGTTGCAAGTGTTGCTAGTTTCAGACTTGCTTTAGTAGCTGTATTTTGGAATGCATCCATTGTTCTCCCTGTTGCAATGAGGTGAGGGAGTTGAGGTTGGGTGCAAAAAAATATTATATTTATATGTCAAACAAAACTTAGAATGATTTACAAATAGCTCATTTAAAGAATACATGAACAAGTTGACACTTATTTTTAAGAGATTTCTAGAATTATGTTGTACTGATTCAAATTAAACATACACCTGGAAAATCAAATACAAAACAACTCTGTTTACAGTTTTCATCACAAAGTTTCCACCATGTAGTTCAACAATCTATCTTTTCAATTGTAGTTAATTACGGGTAGTCCTTGACATACAACTATAATAGAGCCTGCACAATACGATCATATGTCATGACAGCATTAAGTGAGATGGTCTAAACTGAACGAGCCTCCCCCCCCCTTCTCCCTGATGCAGCTATTAAACAAGTGCATCAGTTGTTGAACAGAACACAGGGTGTCTCAGGGATGGGAGAGGCCCTGAGAAGTCTGGAGCAGTCCAAGGCCCACATGCCCGGACATCCCAAGGCCTCAAGACATTCCGTGCTGTTTCTCTCCCTTTGAGTACCTGCTGGTCTCTCCCTCCCCCATTGGGTGCCTACAGGTCTTCCTTCACCCCACTGGGTCTCCACGGGCCTTTTCCCCTAATGACTATGCTGGGCAAGACTAATATACCAACTGTAGAACTTATTAGAGATAGAACTCACTCTCTTTTGACCAGATTTTCCATCTTGTGCTGCATTTCCTGGTATTTGCTTCTTAAGTTCTTCTAATTGTGAAGTTAATGATGCTACTTTGGCTTTGTTCTGAAGTTTTAATTTGGAAATCTTGGTGTCAGAAACTTCTTTTTCTTCCTGTAGAGTATATACATTGTTTTAAAACAATGCAGCTATTATTTTAATTACAACCATGTATATATAAATATCTAAATAGTTGAAATATAAAAGTATACTTTCCTTTAAAATAACTTTCAGGACAGCTGAAATCATATACTATAGCTACCTATTTAGAGAGGATAATTTTAACCACAGCAAAAACAAAAATAATGACAACAGCTGCAGATGAACATGAGATGTTTAAAATCAACAAAGAGGAAATTGAATTAGCTCAAAAATTGTTCACAATGGCAATTTTACATCTGAAATCAAACGGAGATTATTAACCTTAGGCATTGGTTAACATGAATAAGATCTGGAAAAGCAGAGATACTGATATAAATTAAAAAAGCCTTTTTCATCCTGATAATGATGTTTGGATGTGAGAGTTGGACACTAAGAATGTGTGATTGAAAAAGAACTGATGCCTTTGAATTATTATGGAGTAATTTTGTATATTATGGACAGCCAGAGCAACCAACAGAGAGGTGCTGAATCATATAAAACCATATAAAAACATTACTAGAAGCTAAAATCACAAGATTACATCTGATATATTTTGGCCATGTCAGGCGTGCAAATTCATTGGAGAAATCAAGGATGCTAGAAATGGTTAGTAGAACAAGAGGAAGGGGAAAACAAAGAACTCACTGGCTTGATGCCATCAAAGCTGATACAGACAAACATCCAACAACTAAAAGAAGCTGTCCTTGACAGTAGCATGGAGAACGCTTGCCTAGAAAGTCACCAAGAGTTATATGTGACTGAATAAACTACTACTAATTTTAACTGCATTAGTTACTACTAATAATCAACAGCATCTGTTCATGCATACAAAATTTCTACATTTTGAGTGACAACCAAATGTGGCAACTTATGCAAGCCTAAAATAGATTAGAAGGAAGCTGCATCTAATTATCACAATTTCAAATACCAATCTAAAATAATATTTAATACAGTATTTCAGAAAAGCAGTTTGTCTCAAAAACAGCGGGAAGCTCTCCCCATCCACACACACACACAAAATACCTTTAATTGTTTATCTTTCTTATGTAAGTCATTATCTTTTTCTTTGACAAGTTCTTTGAGTTGTGCTACCAATTGTTTCATTTGAGCCAGCTGTTCAGTCAAATCAGCCATCGACATTCTTGCCACTTGAGAAGACACATGAACCTAGTGACAAAAATTTTTTTGTTTTTGATCAAAAATTGTATGTATTACTGTAATACATTATTTATACTATTTCTGTCCCACTTTGTCATTATTCAAAACAAACCCAAAGCAGAATTTAAATACAGAAATATAAGAATTCAATGAATTCTTAAAGATAAGTGTTACAATTACTGAACAAGCATTAATGTTGTAACTGAAATTGCTTATCCATGATAGTGATAAAATGAAATAAACTAAATAAAAACAGTGTTACCACTGCTTTATCTATCTTACATTTCACTCATGAATAAAAATCTCATTTCTGAAATCTCATTTCAGACATTTGAGATATAGAAACTTTGAATTAGTAACATTCAAATAGAAATTGTGAGGACTTTAAATAAATACTTACTTCAGATTTAGGGACTGAATCATCTCCACTGCCCCATCTCCACATAATTTTAGGATGGCTACAAAAACAATAGCATTAGTTTATTTTTCTGTCCAAACTGAATTCTAAATACAATATAATACAATTTAATAATAATTGAATATTCAAGACAACCAAAAATCCATAAAAACTTTATTATATAAAAATAATGCCTGAAGCCAAACAAGAAAATTTTACTGTGGAACAAACTTTTAGAAAAACTGCTAAAATTATATCAAGAGAATAACAACCAAGCACGTATATTTCACAATTAATCATCATCAATGAGGCAGCCCTAAGCAACTTTATTTTGCTATTCGCAACACTGCAATATTCAGTGATGAAAAAAATTAATACAGCCACCATAGCTTGATAATCAAGTAATGAGGCAAGCTTTAAAAGATGGTAAGCCTGTTTTTAAGAAGGAACGAACGGTGCAGGTACATAAAAATATACATGTTACAGTACAAAATTGAACTTCAATTGTTTCTGCCATAATAAATTAATCTTCAGTATAATAAATTAACATTCATATTAATCTAGAAAAGACTTGTTTTTAAAAACTTGGCAGTACATTTGAGAATTAATTTCATAATAAACCCAGTATCAAAGATGCCCTGGGTTCCTAAAAATGTTTAAGATCGTGGTTAGAAAAAATCCTTGTTTCTCATATATGTTAATTTAAGGAAATTAGATTCCTAGCTATTAGGTATAAAATGTCAAAAGTAATTATTAAATACCACATAGATAAAGCTAATGTGCTGGGCTATAGCATCAATGATCATCATCAACATAAATTGCTTACAGGGGTTATGAATGAAATGAACTGTAGTTCAACATATCTGCAGAACATTAGGCTGGATGAAGTTGTATGTCATAAAAGAATGATGTAGAACAAGACATGTCTGGAGGGAAGTAAAACTAACCTCTGCTAGAATCCTTCACTTTGCTAAATGGAAAGAAAAGGCAGAATATGTGACCTCCATACTTCTTTCATGCTCATTTTTCATAGCACAAAACTACGGTATCCTGTAACAATCAACACTGAAACTTTACAAATTAAACACCCCTTTAGACCCCTAAAGACTCAGATCTGAATAACAAGAGAAAATGTATAACATACTTTCATTTAATGAATCTTGACTGTTTTCCTTTCAGGCCACAAACTATCTGCCCTACACCCTAAATAGCCCCTGGAAGAATCATCCAAGTTTAGGGGCCATGAATGAAAACAATTTTCACCTCAGCAATTGGATACAGGTCTGTTTCTTAAATGAGAAATTAATACAATGAATATCTTAAAAAGAAAAAGGGCATACTCCTGTTTCTATAAGTACAAATTAAATGTAACCACATGGAAATAATTTCAGTACAATGGCTGAATGGTCCTCTTTTTAATGAGTAAAGCTTATTAAGTCCAATTATAGTTATACAGAAACATAGTAAGATATTACTTTTATTTTGCAGGCAGCAACTCTTTTCTATCTCATTGAATGCTGCTTCCAATATTTTCTAGAGTATTTTATTCTACAGTTTAGTAATTTATGATTTAAAGTTAAAAGCTCCACTGCAGATACAGTGCTCCTTAAGCTTTTCCTACTATAAAGTTCAAATATTTGTAAATATCAAGAATCACATGATCATAATCATAATATAGTGATAAGTGTCAAGTGTTAAACAACCTAATATCTCAAAAGAAATACCCGCCCCACTCAGCACTACTGACATTTTTGAGATAAGCAGCTTTACTGATAACCATAAAAATACTTAATTAACTAGCCAAAAGTTTCCAGGTAAGCAATTTTTTTCAAAGCTAGGGTAGAATCAGTTACCATCAATCATGCATGGCTGTCACAAAGAAGGCCAAACAGCATGGGTGGAATGACTGTAACATGTGACATGCTAAGGACACATACACAATTGTTGTTTCATATTGTATTGGAGTTATAATATTTTACTTTATAGAACAGTACAGTAGCCCAACCCTTCTTATAAGGTTGTTTCAAACACTGATTTATCTGTTCTTGAAACACTCATGATACTGGAATATCCTTCTTCCAGTTTAACATTTTGGTTTACAGCAGCAATAAGTATTACCACAAAGGTGACACTCTTGAAGGGTATTATCATACCATATGCTTGTGAAACATGGAATTGTGCAACCAAGATGATTAAATGGTTAAAAGTTTTCTACCAATGCTGCTTGAGAAGAATCCTCCTCCTCTCATGTGGTGACATCACTAGTGAAGGGGTACCACAAAGATCCGATTTAGAGCATCTATCTATCCAGAACTGTGAATGAATGTCAAATGTGGCTTTATTGGCCATATCTTAAATACGTCTACAGACCAGCATCTAAAAATTGCACTATACCAAATACCACCTGGAGGAAAGAGGAAAGGAGGCCAGTCTCAGAAAGCTTGACACCAAATACTTAAAGACGATCAATGTCCCTTGGGATGATGCCAAGGTACTCTAAATGATGGAAACCCCTGGAAAACACTCACTGCCCAACGTGCTCAGCACAGGACCTCATGGCAATGTTGATGAGTTTCACATTTTAAACTGTAAACCACAGTGAGTTCTTTCCGGGCTAACAGAATAAAAACAAATGAGATCTAAACCAGGCATGGTCAGATTTCAAATATCGGCTCAGCAAACCATTCAGACAAGGAAGAAACCTTTTTTTTTTTTTTTTTCCCCTTCTCCTTTTAATCCAGCTGTCTCATCCATTCCAGTTGTCTCATAGACTATGCCCACTTCAGCCATTTTAGGGGAATGTTCTGTCTGCTTCCCCACCCACCCCCCACCCCAAAAGAAGTCCTATCAGGCGGCAAACCTATATATGACAGAGGGTCTATATATGGCAGAGCAAGGCCTTCTACTTGGCTTGAGTAAACTATGATCAACAAGGGAGTCTCCCGCGAGGGAGTTTCATTGGTTCGATTCATTTTAGCCCAAGGATACAGGAGGCGGGGTACGACACTGCTTTCTTTCCCGACAGCCTCGGGGCTTTTTACAAAGGAGTCCACCCAACTCAACCGAACCTCTCCCCGGATCCCGGCTTCCCGAAGCCAACCTCTCTCTCTCTCTCTCTCTCTCTCTCCCCCCGGCTGGAGAGGCATCGCTTGGAGAAACAAACCTCGAGGAAGCTCGCTTACGGCACCTCCGAAAGTGCCACAACGAAGTCCCCCGTCGGATCAGGGGCTAATTCATGGCAGAGCAGCGAAGCGAGACCTCCTTTCTAAGGGGCGGGGCTTGACGCAGGGGAAACACTTCCGGTTGGGACGTTCGAGACCCCTTTTTCTCTTAAGGTGGGGGCGGGGGGGGGGGGAGGAAAGGGAAGGGAAGGAGATTGACAGACTTACCTGGCAGGAGGAGGGAACCAACCCGCAGCACGGTCGTCCCCCCTCCCCCGCCCCTCCAGGAAAAGTAAAACAAGAGCGGCCCGAGTGCTTTGAGGCTGCTGACTCAGAGGCTGCAGCGCCAGCCCCACCTCGGCCCTGACCGGTCCAAGGCAGACCTGAAGCCGACCAGGGCCATCGTGCCGAGAACCGCGCGCGAGACGAAGCGCGCAGGTTTCGCCGCGGCGAAGAGCAAACAGCGCACGAACGCTCGAAGGCGCCTTCCTCGTACGTCAAGGACGTGAACCCAGTTCTCAGCCAATCGGCAAGCAGGCAAGCGAGCCTGGCTGAGTGGAGAGGTTGGGGGGGGGGGTAGCTCTCCTCCGTCTGCTGACGGACGAGCGCCCTCTGGCGATGGTGGATGCCGTGTGGATTTAATCGCTTTGAGTGTTTTACGATGGCATGAAAAAAGGGGATTCCTTGAAAACAGATGTGCCGAGTCAACGCGGTCAATAGTGGGGTGTTTCCCCCCCCCCCCAATATTAATTCGTCGTCAACTGGGATCCGCTCTTAGAAGAGCGACTTCCAATACTAATAGTACACGCAAAGTCCAGATGAATGCAATAATCTGTCAAAACATTTTTAATGACTGCTAAAGGTGTACACAGTGAAAAAATAGCCTTGGATTTAGAGGCGTGAAAGGCCATCATTAGCTGGAGATCCTGCAAATGCTTATGACTGCAGAGATGCGATCTCTACATCACAGTGGGCCCCTCAGGGACCCGCGGCGGCTGCGAGGCAAGAAGGACTCGGACAACAGGACTTCTCGGGATGAGTGCGCCCAGAACTGAAGCTGAGAGCCTCTTTTGTTGAGCATACAAGGAACTGTATAGAAAAGTACAAATAAGGTAATGAGCATCAAAGGTAGGAAGGTTGCGGTGTAACAGCTTAAGGTAATGAGCATCAAAGGCAGGAAGTTTACGGTGTAACAGTATCATTGGGTACATTTTGCTGCAATGCTTTAAGCAACTTTATTGGTTAACATATAGCTTTTAACCTTTTATGGTCACAGTTCCCTACTTGCGTATGTCGCGTTGCGTGCTGACTAAATAGTGGCAACTTTAGATATTTTCCCCAGGTACTTTTTGCAGAGGTACGGGGTCCCTGGTTCATGTGCTGGCTTTTGGCCTCGTCACACTGCTGGGCCTGAACCAATTTATTCCAACATCTCCTCCTTTTGTTTTTTATTTCATTGGAAAGGCTGTGGTAGGTTAAGCCGGGGTGTAGGCCAGACTCCACCAAGCCTGACAGTCACTCCTACTCACCAACCACTGGGCACAGAGTCAAGTCTTCCGACTCGGCCTGCACCGTTTGACCTTTCCCTTTTGATGCCCGAGGAGATGTTAACAAAATGATTTAGAAGATTGAGCCTTCCTCATCCTCGCTGTTCAAGATGAGGAAATTTTTTGACAGCTCATACTGTGGCACGGATTGATAGGTACCACCATTTTTTCAGTCCCAGAGGGTATTCTGGGATTGCAGTAGTAAGGTCTGTAATGGATCTATTTTACTTTTGATAAATCTAGAAAGGCGGTTAAACAAACATGGGCCAATTGTGCACATCAATACAAGCAAAATTAATGATCCTATAAGAGCACTTAGCAGGGTAGTGAGCCAAGGGGAGAGGTTGTACCAGTGTCCAAACCATCCTTGTGGATCCTCTCTCTCCTTCTTTCGGTTATTCAGGCCCTCCCTGAGTTTGGTCATGGAGTCCTGTACTATGCCAGAGTGGTCTGCATAGAAGCAGCATTCTTCCCTTAAAGCCACACATAACCCCCTTCTTTTAGAAAGAGCAAGTCAAGTCCTCTTCTGTTCTGCAGGACTACTTCTGAGAGGGAAGTTAGGGATGTTTGTAAGTGAGAGATGGAAGTTTCTATTCGTTCCAGGTCTTCATCGATGGCCGCCCTAAGTGAGTGGTAGTGAGTATACTGATGTGCGAAGGAAGCTATTCCAGTTCCTGCTCCTGTTAGGCCAAGTCCCACCAGAAGGGCTACTGTGAGAGTATGAGTTCTGACCCTGAGTAGGTGTTATAGATTTCTTCGTTTGTGTGGAGGTATATGCGTGGTATGACCTGGACAAGGATGCAAAACCCTTTCTTGTTTACCACATGGCCGTGGGCATAGGCTATAAGGCCTGTAGAGCAGGCCCACCATCCATTACTAGGTGGTATGTAGAAGAGTGTTGTGTCAATCTTGTTATGTGTTGTGTTGCAGTATTGTTCGTACTGTGTGGGTACCTTTCCAATGCAGGTTCCCTTACCTGAGATTGACCTCAGTGTTTGTGAGCCATGTTTCCATCTGCATGCTGTGTCATCAGAGGAAGTATTGTAGGGAGAGATGAGCCCAACAGCCTCATAGTACGGAGGCTGGACATTATAGCAAAACCAGCAGGCTATAGTAAGGTTAGGATTGGTGTCATTGACCAAGTGATAGGAGGCTTCAACGATGTCCCAAAGAGGGTTCCGAGGGGGGCTCTGTGGAGGAGAGTAAGAAGAAACAATAGAAGGAGGCGAACCTTTTTCAGGAATATCTGTGGGTCATGGGGGTGGCACTTCACGGTCGGTTATAGTCTTGGGGCCTACTGGTAAATACGACCTCCCCAAGTGACCCCAGCCTGCCACCCCCTGTACCTTTTTCCTTGAGGGGTAAAAGAAATTTTAACCAGATTACAATTTTGGTATACCCCTCTTTGGTTTCGCACACAGATTATTTTCTCGCCAGTCCGTTTGAGCGTTATAAAATCATTTTTGAGAGGAGGATCCCATGTTATTTCTCCCGTGGAGACACAGCTCCAGTCTGCACAAAAGTATACGCTTTCCCCCCCACATTTCTTCCGGTGTGCCGTCTCCTTCTTATAGCCAGGGCAGACATAGAGAGGCTTTGCCCTGATCCATTTGTGGCTAATGGTGGTGTCCATCATTATTCCAAAGTCAAAATACAGGTCGGGAAACCAGGATCCCAGCACTGCTGTGGATGAAGTGGAGTTCAGGATGTCTGCGTCTACGTCCAGTACTACCCATGTTAAGTTTTGGGGTTGGTGAGGATTGCGTTGCGCACAGTTAGGTGTGTAGAAGGCAATGTTCAATAGCTGAAGGATAACAGGTAACCACAGCATACTGTTGTCTCAATGTCATTTAACCAAATACGGTCTGGTGTGTCTGGCTGGAACCCAAAGCACTTGGTCCGGTAGCTGGATGGCTGCGTAACCTCAACCCCAGGTGATGAGTTCGGCTGGGCCTTTCCACTCTGGATTGGGAAGCTGTCGATAGTATACCAGTGGACATTGTTGCGGTGCGGCTGGTGGAGAGAAATGGCGTGATGCAGCCATTGTGGGGGGTGTCCCAGAGAGGTTTAGAAAGTTTAAGGTATAAAGACAGAGATTAAGAATGTTTTGCACCGCTGGGAGATTAGGGGGTCCTTTCCCCTTGGATTCAATATGTCTGTCAAGGGCAGTTTTTAGAGTCTGATTGGCCCTCTCTACGATGGCCTGCCCTTGGCTGTTGTAAGGTATGCCGAATTTGTGTGTAATTCGCCATTTTCCACAGAATTCCGCAAATGGTCCGCTCGTGTAGGCAGGACCATTATCTGTTTTTATTTCTTTTGGGTGTCCCAACGATGCAAAGGTTCGAATGCAGTGATTGATAACATGTTTTGTGGCTTCACCCCTTTGGGGGGTTGCCATAATGAACCCTGAGTAAGTGTCAATAGTGACATGAATATACTTCCATGGGGAAAAGGAAGCATACTGGGTT
Source organism: Laticauda colubrina (assembly GCA_015471245.1). Classification (NCBI taxonomy): domain Eukaryota; kingdom Metazoa; phylum Chordata; class Lepidosauria; order Squamata; family Elapidae; genus Laticauda; species Laticauda colubrina. The sequence goes on along the minus strand of BLBF01000005.1, from coordinate 68,749,901 downwards.
ACATCCATTTGCCAAATTTGACAACACTCCAGTCCCCTAGGGTTTACTCCCATAGGGACAGAGTGTGCCTGTTTGCTGCAGGTGGGGCATTGTTGAATGACAGCTGCAGCCTCTGCCGCGGTAATGCCAAATTGTTTAACAAGAGCTTTTTTGTTCTGGTGGAAATATGCATGGCTATCCCATGGAGTAGGCATGCTAGAGAGATAGAAAGCGGAAAGATTAGCAGCAGCTGCAGCGTCATCCGCAGCGTCATTGGCCTCCTGAAGAATTCCAGGGAAAGGTTGATGGCTCCTAATGTGAGCAACATGAAAAGGATGGTGACGAGCAGATATGAGGTGTTGTAGCAACAGAAAGAGTGATAGCAAGGTGGGGTCAATAGAAGGAGACAGGTAAGCCTGATAGAGATGTGTGAGGATCTGAGAGACATACATACTATCTGCTATCAAATTGAAAGGTTGGGAAGGAAAGTGTTGAAAAGCAAGTAAAGAGGCACACAGCTCAGAGCGCTGTGCAGAGGTTTGAGGGGGGGTGATTTTTGTGACCCAACGATCCTTTATTCGCCAAACACAAGCTCCATAGTGTTTACTGCCATCGGCGAAGATGGTTATAGCATGTTGAATTGGGAAAGAGGAAAGAGGGGATTGCCATTGAAAGGGGGTGGTTTTAAGTAGTTGAAAGCGAGGATCAGGTGGGGGGTAGCAAGAGACCTCCCCTGGCCAGTCGGAAAGAGCGAACAAAAGTTGTTCGTTGGAAGCAAGCAATGTTTCCCAAACTGCCAGAGAACAGGGAACAAATATGGTGGATGGTTCTATACCAGCCAAGGCTCTTGTCCTTAGCCGTCCTTTACTTATTATTAATGCAAATTGTGCAGGCTTGAGCGTGAGGGTGGCACGGGGCGTATAGGAAAGATGAATCCATTCCAATACTAAAACTTTGGCAGCTTTTTGAATGATGGCTCCTGTAGGGAGATGGAGTGTATTGAACACGACTAAGGATAAAGGAAGACTATTCTCCATACGGTCGACCCATACCCCTTTCAGGGCCTTGTTGATGAGTGCTAGGGTGTCTTTGTCTAGGTGAGAAAGGGGAATGACATCTGCGGGATGTTTTCCTTTGGTTAGAGCTGTGAAAAGTGGCGAAATTTGATGCATGGAGATGCCTAAGTATGGCCTAGCCCAGTTAAGGGAGCCTAAATATTGTTGTAGTTGAAGTAGAGTGGGGGAGTCTGGGAGATTTAACTCCGGGAGGCATTGAGCTGCATGAGAAGCAAGGACCTTATGGCCTAAGTATTGGAATGGGGAAGTCATTTGGATTTTGTCAGGGGCGATTTTGAGGCCCCCTTTCGCCATTATATGCGTTAACTGCAAGATTGTATGTGAGACCGTCCCTGGAGGTCCCGGGGCGGCAATCAAAATGTAATCCATGTAATGATACACCAAAAAGGACGGGTATGCCTTTCGGTATGGTTTAAGAATACTAGAAACATAATACTGGCACATTGTGGGGCTGTTAAGCATCCCTTGGGGCAAAACCTTCCACTGATAGCGACAGGAAGGCTGGGAATTGTTAAATTCTGGAACAGTAAAGGCGAAAATCTTCCTGTCCTGTTCATACAACGGAATAGAGAAAAAGTAGTCTTTTAGATCAATGACCATCATGTCATACCCTTTTGGGATCATATTAGGATTTGGGAGGCCACATTGTAGTGGCCCCATGGGTTGAATTACAGAATTTACGGCTCTCAAATCCTGTAAGAGGCGCCATTGATCATTTTTCTTCTTAATGATGAAAACAGGGGTATTGTATGGATTGTATGGAGAACTCCAAATGCTGTTTCTGCACTTGCTCTTGTATTAAAGTTTTTAAGGTAGTCAATTTTTCTTTGGTAAAAGGCCATTGATCAACCCAGAATGGGGTGGGAGAGGTTAATTCCAAGCAAAGAATGAAAGACTCAGACATTATTGCAGAATGAGTTGAGCTTTAAGTTGAGACATCAAGTCCCTGCTCCATAGATTAGTGTGCAGCGGCAAGATAACAGGTTTAATGTGAGCGGTATAAGCAGAAGAAGAGGAAGTAACAGCAATCCAGTGCTGGCTGATAAGAGTGGAGCGGGTTCTGCCTACCCCTCTGACAGCTGGGGCGGGATCTGTAGGCCACTCCCTTGGCCACTCCTCAGACTGGATGACTGAGACGTCAGCGCCAGTATCTAGGAGACCAGAGAAAGAGCGGCCATTGAGTGTGAATTGAGCAATAGGCTTTGATGAATGCATAAGCTGTTCCATTGCGAGGCAATCTCGCTCTGGTATCAGTGCAATCATTGTTGCCACCACATCCCCCTTATTGATTGTTATAGGAGTGTTAATAATGATAGATAAAGCAAGGTCAGAGAGAGAATCCGAGCTTCTTAGAAAAGGAGCAGCAAGAACCCCCTGTTCTGTGAGATCCAGGGGAGGGAAAAGCAAAACAGGCACCCCAGGTGGCAGATGTACCAGAGTTTTAGGCGAGATAAAGAGAAATGCAACATGAGCGGGAATAGAATAGGTCACAGTTTCATTAGCAATCATCTCATAAGAGCAAGAGACAGTATCAGAGAGCAACGCAGCCTTTGGTGTGGGGCTGGCTGTAGGCCCCTTTTCTAGTTTCCCGACTGATCAGTTGAAGAGCGACATTGATTTGCCCAATGAAATCCCTTTTTACATTTAGGACAGACGGTTTTTGGCTTTACTATCTGTCAAGGATTGGATCTGGGGTTGGCCTCTCCTCCGGGGGCCCTACATTGAGATTTAAAATGGCCTGATTTGCCACAGTTGAAGCAATTGCCAGGCGGTTTAGACATGGCCAAGGCTTCCGTAGGCGGCTGAGCTGCAGAGATAGCCGTAGCCAATTCAGTCATGGCGAAGGAAGTGGTACCCACAATGCGGCAAGCTCAAAGAAAATCAGCTAAGGTGACATTTGGTTTGTTAGCGATGGGTTGAAGGATTTTCTGGCAGTCAGAATTCTGGCAGTCATAAGCCAATTTCATACACAGTTCCCCCCTAGCATCTTCATTGTCAATTTGTCATTCCAAGGCCAATTGTAGGCGACTAATAAAAGAGGAGTAACTCTCATTGGGATCCTGCAAAATTTTTGAGAAGGTTTGTAAGGGTTTGGCCCCATCATCGACCTTGCGGAGGGCTGCCATCGTGCAATTATGGATGATGGGAAAGGTGACCCGATCAGCCGTTTGTTGCTGATTGATGGTATGGTAAGCATAGTGCCACGGCCCAATATGCCGTCTGCAGTAGCCGCGCCTGGCAATCCCGCAGCTATGGCTATGTGGGCTTGTTTCTCATATTCTGATTGCCAGACAACATATTGCGAGGGGGATAAAATCATGCCAAGAAGACTTTTCTAGTCAGCCAAAAGCATTTGACTAGCAGCATTAGCAAGAGAATTAAGAAGACCAAGTATATACCTAGACTGAATACCATAATTAGAAACAGAGTCTTTGATTTGTTTTACTAATTTATAATCTAAGGGTACATAGACAGGGGCTGCGGCCCCCCCTCCTGCGGGGACTACCCAATGAACAGGATACATAGGAGCGGAGTCACTATCTCCCGGATCCAGTTCCCCAGCTCTTTGGGCAGCTTGGATTGCTCTCACTACTTGGCCGCCCTGGGGGATGGTGTTTTCTTCCATGGAAGAAGAGACTAAGACAGAGTTAGGAGTATTCGGGGACGTTGCCAGAGCGGGTGGATCATAAGGAGGTGGCTGATCGTCCGGCAACAGGGAATTGCTGTTAGAAAATTTATGATGAACCATTAAACACTCCATAACCGAGCGCCAAGTAGTAAGAATATTTACAGGTGCCCGGGGAGGTTTATGAAGACATGTGCCAATTTTTGTCCAATTATAACCAATAACCATTTGTTACTAAGGGACCCTTTTTCTGGATATGCGGGGACTTGTTGCCAAATGTAGGTCAAAAGTTTTATCAAGTCTCTAGTTTTTATGTGGGGCAAAGGTCTTCCTGTAGTAGATACAATTTTAGAGGAGGATTCGGTTAACTCCCTCAACTCTGTCAGGTGCACTCCCTGTAATTGAGAGAATTTTCCGCCCATACTTACGAGAATCCAGTCGTGTTTCAGGCTGGACGAATGCTAGCAGTCCTTCCAACGAGTAAGTATGGCCGGTCCGAGATGTACTCTTTTCCCGAAAAGAGATCACGTCGGGGTCACCAAAATGCAGAGATGTGATCTCTACATCACAGTGGGCCCCTCAGGGACCCGCGGCTGCGAGGCAAGAAGGACTCGGACAACAGGACTTCTCGGGATGAGTGCGCCCAGAACTGAAGCTGAGAGCCTCTTTTATTGAGCATACAAGGAACTGTATAGAAAAGTACAAATAAGGTAATGAGCATCAAAGGTAGGAAGGTTGCGGTGTAACAGCTTAAGGTAATGAGCATCAAAGGCAGGAAGTTTACGGTGTAACAGTATCATTGGGTACATTTTGCTGCAATGCTTTAAGCAACTTTATTGGTTAACATATAGCTTTTAACCTTTTATGGTCACAGTTCCCTACTTGCGTATGTCGCGTTGCGTGCTGACTAAATAGTGGCAACTTTAGATATTTTCCCCAGGTACTTTTTGCAGAGGTACTGGGTCCCTGGTTCATGTGCTGGCTTTTGGCCTCGTCACACTGCTGGGCCTGAACCAATTTATTCCAACATATGACTTTAAAAGCAGCAAAGGCAAAGCAAAAAAACAAACAAACAAAAAAACCTTCCAGATTGTTTATTCTTAATGATCGGACCTTTGGAGAAAAGGGACTATTTATCGATCAGTCTGATCAGGGTGGCGTGACAGATTTTAACATGGCTAGTTACGTTGAACTTTTTCAGGAAAGAAAGAAAGAATATTTTTAGATAGGTAATTGCGGTGCAAGGGAACAAAGGAGCTTCTGCAGTCAGGGTGCTCCATTTTAGACTGTGAAATGCTTCAAGCATGTCGTGTTTCCCCACCCCCACCCCAATTTTTTCCCCCTTGTTTTCTGAGAGCTTTCATTTCAGTCCATGCTTTCTTTCTAAGTTGAGGTGCTAAAGGTAAAGGATTCCCTTTTCCAATTGCGTCCAACTGTAGGAGGCGGTGTTCATCTGTTTTTTCGCAGCGGGAGCCAGCCTTGTCCGAAGACATTTCCGTGGTCATGTGGCCAGCATGACTATCGCAGAGGCTCATGGAACGCTATTAGCTTCTCACTGAAATGGCACCTATTTTATCGATTTGTATTTGCATGCTATTTTTACTCAAAAGCAAATCTATAAGTGTATGGAAGGTTGCAATCTAAATGGTGCAGTTCCCTTTTGATTCTACTGATATTGCTACTGCTATACATTCACATTCTTTCAAAAACAAAATACAGAACAGGTTTGGGGGGGGGTTGTTGTTTTTTTCTGAGGGGTCCTGGTGCTCTCCAAGCTTGCCTGTTGTTTTGTAGACGTTTCCTTACCCAAACTAGGTAACATCATCAGTGCTAGTGCTATATTTGGATAATGAAATATCTGGAAGAAAACTGGCAAGCTCAGAGGGTACCAAGGACCCCTCTTGTCAACCCCGAGTGACAGATATTCACTTTTATTAGTATTTTATTTTGTTCAATTAGGTCTGAGTCTGGGAGACTGGACAAGTTCCTGCCGTTTTCTTGACAAGCCCTTTGCTATTTCCTTCTTCCTCGGGCTGAGAGAAAGTGACTGACTGAAAGTCACCCAGCTGCCTTGGTGCCCACGGTGGGACATGACTAGAACTCTGCATCTCCTGGCTTCTAACCTGATGCCTTAACAATCACACCTAACTAGCTCTACAGACATATTATTAATCCATTCATCTCGGTTACCAAATATCTAAATAGCCAAAAGATGCTTCGATATCAAATGAGGGAAAAGAAGACACACTAATTCTGGGATGGGGAACACAGGTAGCGCACAGAACCATTTGTAGGCAAGGTGCAGGCAAACTTACCTCAGTGTGCATGGGCGTGCCTCACAGCGGATTTTCGGCCTCCCAGAGGCTTCAGGAAGGCTTCTGTAGGCTTCTCAGGCCAAAAACTAGGCCCAGTTCATCACTTACTGTTTTTCCAGAAATACTGGAAGTGATGAAACGGGCCTAGTTTTCGGCCTGCAAAACCTGCAGAAGCCTGCAAAAGCCTTCCTCAAGCCTCTGGGAGACCTAAAAGGCCTCAAACCAGCCAAAAATCAGCTGTGAGGTTCTTCTCTTCTCTCGTGTCGCTACACTTTTCCCAGCCACTGTAGAACACTGTTGGTGTAGGTTGGTGTAGCGTGGTAGAAGGATTTGCAGGTAAACAGATACCTGACAGGGGCCGCGACGTGAACGCTCCTTCTATGGCCCCCAGCTGTGAGGTGCAGTGCAGGTAAGGAGGCTGGAGGAATTGATGACTTGGGGGGTGGGGATTGCATATGCATGCGTAGAGGGCGTGGGGGCACACATTGCCTTCTGGGTGTTGGCACATCAGCGCAAGTGTGCAAGCGTATGCACTATTTTTGGCACAGGAGCCCAAAAAGGTTAGCCACTAATTATTGAACTTTCTTATTTACAGTGAATAAGCAAAATTACAGTGTAATTTTTACAGTGTACACTGTAAACAAAATTACAATGAAAAATTGCAAAAATATGCATTTAGTCTTACACAGATGAAAAATTACTTTTTCAGAATCAGAAATACTTTTCTGGATTGCAATTCAATACTTTTTCAACATTTTTTTTATTTTCAAGAACATATCCTAGTGATAATATGGAATTGACCATGTACTTTCCAAATTACACCATAAAAGTGCATGAGTCATGTGATCTATAGACTAGACAGAGTGATTATAGAATTGAAGGGGCTGATTAAACCCAATTGCTACCATAGAGTAAGGTAATAACATAAAGCTAGGCTGCAGAATCTGTTAATAGACAAAAGAAAGAAATTGTCAATTTACAAACCCACAATACACAAAGATTTGAATGACTGCTATTATGAAAACAATTTGTTTTCATAAACAAGATACTCAAAAGTTAAATAATATTTTATTTTAGGGTTATGCTTGCCGGATGGGGGGTATGAGAAGAATTTATACTCCTTTTGCCAGACATCTTTGGTAAACCTATATTAAACTATTAAATTATTTCGAATAGAAAACTAAAAATAGATAACATAAAATACTGAAACAGTAGAATACTGTAGAGAGAATAAAAGTACAGATACAAAAATTCTTCAGTTAAATGTATAACAATTAAATTCTGTCAAAACAGTAAAATACCACTAATTGCCTGCTTTAAAATAGTATTTCCTATTTATAAAATGCTGCAGATATTTAATGATATTTGGTGATAATGTACTGAATCTGTTACTGAGCAAGAACATCCTTGACTAATTTCATGCAATGTCCTTGGCTAAACTATGGAAGGCTTATCGTTGGTTGGTGTTAATTATGTATATTCAGCCTGTGTGGTTAATTACAGTATAGTTCATTGTATTATGCCATAAAAGTTATTTTAACCATAGAGGAATATGTTGTATGAATGTAGCTTATTGCTTTTCAGATGTTAGATTGATTTAATTACAAAACAAATAGATTTCCAAATCCAGGATATTTGGGTATCTAATATCTCATTTTTGTTAAACACAGATGGGAAAGTTTATAATTATTTGTAGACCAATTATGTAAGAGGAGGATAACATATTGTTTTTGGGTTCATCTTTCAGCATTCAGCCAGGATTATTTTTTATATTTAATGTTAGATTTAATTAATATTTGGAGGGGTCTTTTTTTGTACACAAGATCCAATTTTTTGTTATTAGTGTTGATGTTTGTCACTCTATTTTTGCTGTTTTTCTGTTTGCTGATAAAAGAAAACAACAGGCTTTGTAAGTCTACCTTCACATTATTACTCATCATTCCAATATTCGCCAAGGATGTTCTGTGACTTTGGGCCAAGTCTTTAGTTTCTTGTTCAATGTGTTGTGCAAATCCAGATGTTTTCATTAGGTAAAGCCATGATTAATTTAGTTATAGTTAACCAAAGTATGTACTTCTTGGGAATAGTTCCAGAATTAAAAAAAGAACAAAGATTGAAAACATTATCACAATATGTTCACAGTTCTTGGTCCTCCCTTAAAATTTTTGCTGTCATATTCTGTTCCAGCTAAAGTATTCAAGCTTTCTTTCTGGGCAATGAAGCATATAGTGGATTGCAAAACAGTAAATAAAACAGGTTTCTCAGAACATGGATTGCTAAAACTGTTAATCCACTTCTTGATTGGATCATAAAGTATACCTGACTTAACATATAATGGCTGTTGCCTTCTATATCTTTGTGCAGAGATTCAAAAAAAGTTTGCAGAAACTTATTTGATTCTGTATGCTAAAGACACTGGAATATAGCAAATACTGTATGTTAGCTTCTTGGTTCTTATTCCATCCATGAATACTGTTAGCAGCCTTTTTTTTATCCCCATTCCCATATCTAAATTAAATAAGAGCGAGCTGTGTATCATTCTCGTGTTTTCTTATCCTGTAGTTCACGTTGACAGGTTTTCGAATAAGAATTTTAAATATTTTTTATAATATAAAATTATATACAGATAGTCCTTGAGTTACAACCATTCAGTCAGCAACCATTCAAAATTATAAAGGTGCTAGATGGACTTACGACCCTTGCCCAAAGTTATGGCTGCTGCAGTGCCATCACAATCATGTGAACAAAATTCAGGCATTCGGCAATCTGACTACATTAATAATGGACCACTGAGATGCTGCAGAGACGACCCTGCCTTTTGTCCCTCCCATCCTGCCCTGTTGGGCACCCACAAGCCTTGGGCCTGCTTCTCACCCTACTGGATCCCACAACCTCCCCCCCTCCTCCATCCTTATCATGTCTCAGTTGTTTGGTATATCTCTTCTGGAAACACCTGCTGTACCATGCAGCACCATTTCAGAAGTGGGCACCATTTGAGGAATAGCCATAATGAATTGCAGTCACTCCAAAATGGTGCCCACTTCTGGGATGGTATCACACCACTTTCATAAAAAATAGGGAAGCCAAGGGGCAAAGCAGCGATCTAAAGAAAGGACAGCTGATTACTCCACCCCACAGCTTCCCTATATAGCGGAGACCACATGGTACACTCCCGGCATTAATAATGTGGTCCTGAGTCTGCACTAGGCCTCCCAATGCCCCCCATATCCCTAAGGCACCCTGTGCTCCACTTAACAATTGCAGTGGGGAGAGAGGGGATTGGGGTTAAATGAGGGGTTCATGTGGTGCTTTACTTAACAACCATCACACCTTGTGACTTGCAGGCTTCATTCCATCCTAAAATAAGGATTAGCTGAAATAGGTTTTTAGTTTTATATATAGTAGCTGCCACTTGTGTTTTCTCTCTCTCTCTCTCTCTCTCTCTCTCTCTCTCTCTCTCTCTCTCTCCCCTTTCTCTCTCTCTCCCATTCTATCTCTTTTTTTGGGGGGGCTGTGGGTGTGACTCTGAAAAAGTTCATCCAAATCTCTGAAAACCTTTCTGTTCTCAAAAAGTAGTGTCAGAAAGCACAGTCCAAAAATGCTAACACAAGTATTACTTTTTCACTTCCCTCTTTCCCCACATAGTTTTGCAATGATGTGAAAGAGATACAGACCTCTTTCTGTATTCCTTGTTTACCATATGCAATTAAGGAACTGGCAAAGGAAAAAAAAATTCAGGAAATTATTTCAGACTAAGACTTCATTTAAAATTACAACTTTAGGAGTCCTTTTTCTTACAGCCTTCCTGTGTATACCAATCACAGAGAAATGAAGGCATATTAATCCTGATATGCTGCAAGACTTTACAGATTAATTACTAATGCATTTATAGTCTGTGATGGCCAAAATGCATGTTGGTTTTATACATTAGTTTGCTTGTGGTTGTGTATGCGTATATTTTTAAAAAGCTAACACAAATAAACTAGAATAAAAGTTAAGAAAGTGCAAAAAAAAAAAAAGAAAGGGGGGGAAGTACAAAAGAAAAAAAGCAACAGACAATAATGAAGTAGTGACTTCCAACCTTCCTCATACTGAACACAAGCTAATATAATCAACCCCTATCCTAGTCCAATGCTTGAAGGAAGAGCAAGGTCTTCATGGCCTTCCAGGAGCAAAAAGGGTAAAGATCTCTTGGATTCTAGATGGGAGGCTATTCCAAAAGGTTGAGGCAGCTAGAAAGAAGACAGGCCTCCAAATTCCAGTCGGGTGACAACACTTACGGGAGGCGACCTGGAATGCACCTACCCTATCTAATCCAGCAGGGTTGACAGATACCCTCAGGTAAAAGCGATCCCACATGTCATCTGGTTCTGTGCCAGACAGGACTTTAAACATGAACCATCCCTTTGAAATGCATCCAGAAAGCTACTGAAAGGCAGTACGCTCACACAGCAGTGTTGTTACTCGGATGAATCATTGGGATCCAAAACTCTATGTATTGCTGCATTCTGGTCCAGTTGCAGTTTCTGGATGGTCTTCAATGGAAGCCCCACATGGAGCACATTGCAGTGATCCAAATGGGAGTTGACTAAGGCAGGAGTGTCCAGGGGAGAGCCCTCCTGGTCCAGGGATGGGTGCAATTGGCATACAAGGTGAATTTGTGCTGAGGTCACACCCAGCCACAGCTGCCACCTGCTCTTCCAGCCAACTTGAGCACCAGAACTATCTGAGAAAGTGCTATCCTATTCACAGTCAGAGATGTCAATTCTCTTGACCTTAAGGGAGCCAAAAACCAACTGCTATCTTGTTAAGGTGGAGTTGCAACTGGTTTCTCCCCCAACCCCAGCCAGCCAGAAGGCCAGAAGGCGTGAGGCCAGGTGAGTAGGTGGCCAGAAGACCAGGCAAGCCGCTGGCTCTTGGTTCAGTAGCTGATCTGAGAACTGGCAGCTCACCTGGACTTTTGGCTGCCCATTCACTTAGCCTCACTGCCATTTCTCTGGCTGCCAAACCCAAGCAGCTGATCCGAGAGCGCTGGATTTCAAAAACCAAGGAGCTCAGTGCTACAGGGAGAAGATGTTCTGGGAAGCCATTGGCAAGTATCACAGGGGTCTGCTGGAACTGAAGGAGCTGTTGCTCACCCAGGAAGACTCCGAGCATGCCACTTTGACTGCCTCCTCCATGGGGGCTACGGTCTGGGCAAACTCTTGAATAAGCAGAGGCAGCTGCCGGACTGCATCGAAATCAACTGTTACAACAGCCTGGCAGGTTGGACGGTCACTTTCGGGAGGTTTGACCCCAGGGTGGATGGGAAAGGGGGAAAGAATAGTAAATGGAGGGCTGGGAAGGAAAAGGAGGCAAAAGGCAGGCACTTGGCTGCTCTCTCTCTGGCCTGGAGTGCTCCAACTGAGCTTCATGACTGAAGTTCATCTTGGAGGCCGAGGGCAAAGGCAAGGGCTCTGGGGTTGGAGAGAGATCAGAGATACTTCTTGTTCTGTATAAAAATAGTAGATTCCAAATAACCCATTCTGATTGGTTACTAAAAACTAATGGGGATAGGTTCAAAAGGAACCAATCCCCGAAGCCGCACAAAGGCGGCAAAATCAAATGAATGTCATTGGCTACAAGCCGGCAGACAGAAAAGTATAAAAGGGCTGTCGCGGCTTGAGCCAATGTTCCGTTTTGCAACTGTTCTGAAATAAAGACTTTGTTGTTGGAACCCGGTCTACCTCGCATTTTTCCGGACGGAACACTGGCGACGAAGGTGGGATCGTCCTAAACGCGAGACTGAGCATGCGGTGACAGACAAGCCAGACAAAGAGCAATGGCCGGAAATAATGCGCCGCCCGCACCCTTCAACCCCAATGAAGAAGATTGGGAATCTTACGTAGACCGTTTCCAGATGTACCTAGAGAGCAATGAGATGGAGGAAATCTCAGACCAGCGAAAAAGAGCTGTTTTCTTGACACACTGTGGGCCCGCAATTTTTAAAATGGCCAAGGCTTTGGCAAAGCCCCGAGATGTCAAACAATTGACGTGGACCGAGCTCCAAAGAACATTAAAGGCCCACTATGCACCAGTGGTGTCAAACCTAATAAAGCGGCACAAGTTTTATCGGAGAGACCAGAAAGAAGGCGAAACCATCGCTGATTTTGTAGCCGCCCTACGCCAAATAGGGGGAGCGTGCGAGTTTCTTAACTTAGATGAAGTGATGTGGGATCGAGTGATATTGGGGTTAAGAGACTCAACCATACAGAGCAAGCTACTGAACAAACCCAACATATCAGTAGCCGAAGCTATTGCAGAAGCCTCGGCTGCTGAAGCCACCAAAAAATCGGCAGATAAGATGAAACAAATGAATGCAAGCAACTATGAAAAAAGCCCGGCCAGAGGGAAAAAACAACCTCCCACAACCACTCATTACGAAGAACTCGAGGAGACGTCAGAATCCGGGGAGGAAGACGACGAAATCCACCGCCTATATGCTAACAAGAAAGGGCGCGAAAATATAAATCGGCGGGAATGTGCTGGCTGCGGGGGAAACCATCCCCGAGCCGATTGCAGATTCCTCGATGCCATTTGCAGAGCATGCAAGAAAAGGGGGCATATCGAGAAAGTCTGCAGAAACAAAAAGAATTACAGCCCAAAGAGACGAAACGACTCCCCAGCAAAGCCTGAGCCAGGACTCTCCGAGAGAAAGTGGCAGCGAAACAGGCAAGCCACTAACTGGGAGAAAGCATACCAAACTTTCACTATCGGAAGCGCTCAGAAGGAAAGCGGGAAGAAAGTAAAAATAGTTGTAAAAATCGAAGACAGCCCCTGCGAGATGGAAGTTGATTCTGGATCGTTCCTATCCATGGTGTCATGGGACACCCTCAAAAAACTAATTCCAGACATCAAAATTAAGGAACTCCAGAGACAAAAACTAACCCTTAAAGATTATCAGGGAAACCGAATTCCTGAAATCGGCCTGGGACATTTTCGAGTCGCTTACAGGCAACATGTCGCAGTACTACCATTAACGATAGTCGACCGAGATCGACCAAGCCTCCTGGGTATCGAATAGTTCGCACCATTGGGCATCGGGATGACTGGAGTAGACCGAGTAGCCGCAACTGACTGGGAAGAAGACCTGATCCAAGAATTCCAGGACGTCTTCGACGGCTCCCTAGGCAGGTATCAGGGAACCCCCATTTCTTTTAGTCTAGACCCACAGATAACCCCTAAAAGGCTAAAGGCCAGATGGGTTCCTTTTGCTTTAAAAGAAAAAATAGAAGAACAAGGGGTTTTAGAACCGGTCGACCACGCTAGATGGGAAACACCAATTGTGACACCAATTAAGCCAAACGGGTCGGTTCGAATCTGTGGCGACTACAAGGCTACCCTGAACCACGCGTTGCAACAGAGCGCGTACCCGGTGCCAGTTGTGCAACACCTACTGCACTCTCTTGGGGGAGGAAAAGTTTTCGCTAAACTAGACCTAGCACAGGCGTACCAACAGCTCCCAGTAGACCCCTTAATGGCGGAAGTACAAACAATAGTGACTCACAAAGGGGTATTCAAATGTAACAGACTCCAATTTGGAGTAAGCGTAGCCCCAGGCTTTTCCAGAGCCTCATGGAACGCCTGTTAAATGGCATAAAAGGGGTCGTGCCATACTTTGACGACGTCCTAATTTCAGCCAAAGATGCAACACAGCTTTAAAAAAGACTCAAAGAGGTCCTAAATAAATTCAGAGAATCTGGCCTTAAAGTAAAGAAAGAAATGTGCTGCCTAATGACTGATTGCGTCGAGTTTTTAGGATATTTAATTGATGGAGAGGGCATACACCCCACCGAAAAAAAAGTCAGAGCTATAAAAGATGCACCAGAACCAAGGAATAAAACTGAGCTGCAGGCATTTTTGGGACTGATAAACTTTTATAATGTGTTCCTACCCCAAAAAGCCACAATAGCGGAACCATTGCATCGATTACTGGACAAGAAAACAATTTGGACATGGGGGCTTAGAGAAAAAAAAGCTTTCCAAGGAATAAAAGGCTTATTAACATCAAACACCGTTCTTATCCAGTTTAGCAACACACTGCCATTGACGGTGACCTGCGACGCCTCGCCATTCGGAGTCAGTGCCATCCGAAGCCACCAATTGCCTGATGGGAGAGAGGCACCCGTCGCATACAATTCAAAGACCCTGTCCAAAACCGAGCGTAATTACAGCCAGTTGGACAGAGAAGCTCTAGCAATTGTCGCCGGAGTGAAACGCTTCCAAGAGTACCTATATGGAAGAACTTTTCAAATCGCAACAGACCACAAACCGCTACTAGGAATTTTGGCGGGAAACAAGCCCACACCGAATATTCTGTACCCACGAATGACTAGATGGTCAGAATTCCTAGCAGCCTATTCCTATACTCTGATACATCGCCCAGGGAAACAAATTTCCCATGCAGACGCTTTGAGCAGAGCACCATTGCCATCAACAGAGGAAGACCCGTCACCAACGATGACAGCATTGCAGATAGAGACTTGCCCCAATCTACCCATATCTGTGAATGATGTCACCAGAGCCACCGCAAAAGACCCATTGACTGCCCGCGTACTTAACTGGGTAGGTAAAGGCTGGCCAGAAAACCAAAAAACTGAGAATTTTAAACCTTTCCGGACCAGACAAACTGAACTCTCAATCCAAAAAGGTTGTTTATTGTGGGGTGATCGGGTAATTATTCCTAACAAATTACAAACCAAGGTACTGGGTATGCTTCACGAAGGCCACCCGGGAATAGTTAAAATGAAAAGCCTTGCTAGAAGCTATGTCTGGTGGCCGGGTATAGATAGGGACATCGAATACTGGGTAAACTCGTGCAATAAATGCCAAAGAATCAGGCTGTACCCGCCAAAAGCACCCATAAGAGACTGGGAAACCCCAAGAGGCCCCTGGTCACGAATCCACATCGATTTTGCGGGTCCTACCAAGTGGCATACGTTTCTGATTGTCATGGATGCATACTCTAATTGGCTGGAGGTAAAAATTATGCCATCTACGACAACAGAAACCGTTATAAAACAACTTGACAAACTTTTTGCAACCCATGGCCTACCGGACGTCCTCGTGTCCGACAACGGGCCACAATTAACCAGTCTCCAATTCGAGCAATACCTAGCCTCCCTAGGTATAAGACATGCCCTAACCTTGCCGGCCCACCCGGCTGCAAACGGTAGGGCAGAGAGAATGGTCAGGTTTACCAAGGAGGGTTTAGAAAAAATGGACACTGGGGATGTCCAAAATAAAATAAATCGATAACTCACTCTCCAACATATCACACCCAGTACTACAACCAACAAAACCCCAGCAGAATTACTGATGGGAAGGAAACTAAGGTCGCATCTAGACAGATTGCACCCAAATTTCACACCAGAAAACCCCCCTGACTCCTCCACTCAATTCAGGACCTTTGCAATAGGTGACTTAATTTATGCAAAAAAATTTACCGGGGACCCATTATGGCTACCAGGACAAATTACACAAATAACAGGCCCCAAATCCTACCGACTAACGGTAGACGACGGCAGGGAATGGAAGCGGCACATAGACCAGCTTTGTTCCCGAAACATAGAACGAAATGCAAACACACAACCACACATAGAAAAACACGAAATTCAAACCAAAGGGGGGGGGGAATGCGAGAAATCAATAAAGAACTGTTTAAATTAAACTCCGAAAACAATAACAATCAAAAAGAGCAAATAAAAGACTCACTGTTTGAAGAAAGTTGCGAGAAGAGTCCATCCGAAGGGGCCAGCCAGGCCAGCTCGACCTGCCCGGAGGAAATGGGAGAGAGCGGCAAAACTCAGGCGGCAGTAAAAACTCAGGCAGCAGTAAAATGGCTGACTCACCCTTCCAGACGGTTCCATGGAGAAGGACGGAAGACACAGCAACCCCATCCGAACCGGTCGAAGTCTCCAACAATAATGAACCGCGCAAGTCCAGTCGAGTCAAGAGAAGCCCCACCGACCTGCGCGACTACATCACCACGTAGGACTGAACTAAGAGGGGAGGGGTGTTCTGTATAAAAATAGTAGACTCCAAATAACCTATTCTGATTGGTTACTAAAAACTAATGGCGATAGATTCAAAAGGAACCAATCCCCGAAGCCGCACAAAGGCAGCAAAATCAAATGAATGTCATTGGCTACAAGCTGGCAGACAGAAAAGTATAAAAGGGCTGTCGCGGCTTGAGCCAATGTTCCGTTTTGCAACTGTTCTGAAATAAAGACTTTGTTGTTGGAACCCGGTCTACCTCACGTTTTTCCGGACAGAAAACTTCTCACCACATTAGTTTGCAAGTTTGATAGCCAGATTGATCCACAAAATAAGGACAATGACAGGTGTCATTTCCTCTCCTTCCCTCTGCTCCACTCCCCACCCCAACCTCTGCCTTTCTGCAATGGGCTTGGAAACCTGTGTTTTACTGAAATTGGCCACAGGGATTTGCCACCTGCTGCCATGAAGTCTGGAGACGGAAAACCTCCCAGAAGTGTTTTGAAAGGTTATTACCAGCCAGAGAAGCAAATAAATGCCATATTTATGAGAACGAATTGGCATTCTTTGAGGCATACTTTGTAGGTTGTTTCTGTCATTGCTCTGGTGTGTGTGTGTGTGTGTGTGTGTGTGTGTGTGTGTGTGTGTGTGTGTATAAAGGCAGCACTGATCATAACAGCACAAGAACAGGCACTAAGCACCAGATCCACAGAAACAGGGATTTACTACATTAGATATAACCCAAGGGGTAAATCAGTGTCTCTCAGCTGAAAGATGTATGGACTTTAACTCCCAGAATTCCCCAGCCAGCCATCAAAGCAGAGGTGGTGTTTAGCAGGATCTGGAGAACCGGTAGCGGAAATTTTAAGTAATTCAGAGAACCGGCAAATACCACCTCTGACTGGAGATTTTACAGTATCCTTCCCCTGCCACGGCCACCAAGCCACTATCACAGAATCAATAGTAAAAAAAAAAAATATTAAATCCCACCACTGCATCAGGGAGTTTCCACAGAAGGTTGTGGAGAATAATAGAGTGAAGAAACTGTGGGAGTTGCAGATCCAGATGGACAGGCAGGCATGAGATAATCAACTAGACACTGTAGTAGGAGACAAATTAACAGACAAAGACCAGAAGAGCTGAAGAGGGCAGATGAGCAAGGTGAGGCCTGAGTGACCTCGAGTTGGCCACACCCACCCAATCACATGACCACCCAGCCACGCCCACCCAGTCATTAGGTCAGAGAACTGGTTGTTGAATTATTGAATCCCACCAGTGCTTCCAGCTCTTTTATTATGTTATTCAAAAACTGTAAATTATAAATGCCCACTGCTATTGTAGAATCTTATATTTTCTATTTTAATTATTTTCTGAAAGCTTTTTTTTGTAAGTTTCTGCTTTCTGCCTCTGATACTTCTCCTCTTCAGCTGAATTTTTACCCCATTTATGGGAAATGGCTTCCAGGGAAGGAAAACAATGGTCTCTCTCTCTCCCCAGTTTTGTCAGTTGCTGCCTCCTTTCCCATTGCTTCTTCTCCTTTGGACAGCCTCTTCCGTTTGTCTCTTTATTTCGCATCATTCAAAAGGAAGAAGGGGAGTTGCATAAGAGGATACAATCAGAGGTGGTATTCAATAGGTTCTGACCAGTTCTGGAGAACTGATAGCGGAAAATTTGAGTAGTTCAGAGAACTGGCAAATACCACCTCTGACTGGAGTTTTTACAGTATCCTTCCCCTGCCACACCCACCAAGCCATACCTACAGAACCGGTAGTAAAAAAATTTGAATCCCACCATTGGATACAGTATATATATGTAATGTAATATGGCATGAAAAGTAATGCCTGCAAAGTAATACATCACCAACAGATGGCAGTAGTAATGTGCTAGAACAGGGGTCGCCAACCTTTTGGACCTCAGGAACCACCAAACTCATAAGGAACCACTAACTGGTTCTGTGGGTGTGGCCTAATTTGTGGGTGTGGCTTGGTGGTCATGTGACTGGATGGACATGGCTTGTATGTAAATATTATAAATATTTATATAAATATTGTATTTTTTATAAAAAAAGAGCAACTTTTACCCAAAATCAGGCAAAGCATGCAGGCAGATTGAGTTGCCCACAGAATCACAGATTCATTCAGAGATCTATCTATCTGCCATTGGCTAGCTCAGTCAGTCACATAAAATTTGCTTGCAAGCAAGCTCACAAAATTAACTCACAACACACCATATAGGTAAATATTGATTTTTTTATTAAAAAAGAGCAACTTTTACCCAAAAGAAAGCAAAGCAGGCAGATTGAGTTGCTCACAGAATCATTCAGTGATCTATCTATCTGCCATTGGCTAGCTCAGTCTCTCAAATTTGCTTACTGTGAGTCTGCACTGAATTTGCTTGCAAGCAAACCTTCAGTCCTAAGGGAGGTTTGGCTGTGCTAAGTCGAAGATCTAAAGACTAGCTGGAAAGCAAGAAATCCAACCATTTTCTGCTTCCTAGTTAATCTAAATCTCCCAGCACAGAAAACAGATAATGGTCGGAAAAAAGAAAAATAGAAATTTAGCAGGCAAGTTTACCGGGTAAGGAGTGAGTGGGTTTCCCGAGGCCATGTGGGCAACCCAGCCTTGTATTTCTGCGCAACCTGGATTAATTGCTTTGGGAGGGGGTGCTCTTGGGGTGAGATTTCTCTGCGGCCCACCAACATTTTCTAGCAGCCCACCAGTTGGTGACCACTGTGCTAGAAGTTCCAGCATGCTTGGGGGCATCTGTTCTTTTACTTAAGTTGGCAGAGTTACTGTGAGTTGAGGTTGAGGCAATATAATATCACATCATCCCCAAAAGAAAAAAAAATCAAAATCTAGACTTGGCAGAAAAACTTGATGGTGGCCCCTTTTTTGTGGAACAAACATTATTCTCCTTTCCAGGTACATTTCTCCACCACCCTGTTGTCTTTCTAAAACGTCCTAAAACCATGATTTTGTCAGCAGGCCTGCAGTTCACAAATGGAAATGGAATTGATCAAGTGGCTGACCTGATTGTGTTGCTGTTGCCATGGGTGTGTGTGGTTTTTTTCATTATATGGATTTGTATTATATGGTGGATAATATTGTAAGCCATCCAGTGATCAGTGAGCATTCATTCTTTAATAATAATAAATAAAACTAGTTACAGTTTTTGGGGCTGCAAATGGTATTTTTTCAATGGATTTCCTCGAGCATGACACAGTATCAACTCAACGCAATTCTCACAACTTTGGAACAACAGTTAAGCAGAGTTTCAAAGTTCAAGAAGGGAATTTTGCTGTAACCATGACAACCTTGGCAGAAATATATAGCAATTAGTAATGATTATATGTAAAAGAAAAGTGTTAGGGCTTTAGTTTTAAGTTTTAAAATAAGATGGATGGATCATCAAGTATTGCAGGCCCAATTGGCAAAAGAAAGTCAGCCAAATTGGTTGGAAACATGCGGAAGAGGCCTTCATCCTGTAGTAGATAGACAATGGCTAAAATGATTGTGATGATCAGTGGTGGCATTCTACCAGTTCAGGCGAACCGTTAGTAAAAAATTATTGTATAGCAGAACTGGTAGTAAAAAAACAGGTTCCCCTCCCGATGATCAGCTATGACAGGATCCCCCTCACTGTCTTACCACTTTGCCCAGAAGGCTTCCCTGAGGCCCAGGAGGCCAAAAATGGAGCATGATGGGCACAGCATTCCCCCACGCTCTTTTTTTGGCCTCCTGGATCTCAGGGAAGCCTTCTGGGAGCAAAAATGGCCTCCCAGGTGGCTTCTCTGAGGCCCAGGAGGCAAAAAAAAAAAAAAAACAACGAGTGCAGAGGGTGCTGCAAAAAAGCCACACCCACCCAGTCAGATGCTCACGCCTACAGAACCAGTAGTAAATATATTTGCATCCCAACCCTGCTGATGATGTAAATAAAGTAAATTCAAGTAACAAATCATTCCAAGGATTATTTTCCTGTTTTGTTTATTCAAATATCTGTATTTAAATTAATTGTATGGTGGTAGATGCATTACTTTTCATTCAGCTACCAGATTACAAAAATCTTAGTGGGAAGCCAATATAAAAGTTTATTTCAGTGCTTCTGAAATAAAAAAAAACATAAAATGTGTTCCGTCTGGAAAAACGCGAGGTAGACCGGGTTCCAACAAATAAAGTCTTTATTCAACAGTAACGGAACGGTTTGGCTGAAGCCGCGGCAGCCTTTTTATACAGGCTTGCCTGCCGGCTTGTAGCCAATTGCATCTATTTAACTTTGCTGCCTTTCAGCGGCTCTTTTGGATTGGTTCCTATTGAACCAATCCAATGCTTAGTCTTTTAGCCAATCAGATTGCATAGTTTGGAGTATACCCCTCCCCCCTAAAGCCCATGTCACACTGAACCAACGGATGCAAAGAGGATGTAAAACGGACAAAAAACCTTGCCATCCGTTGATTAATGCGATGTATCCGTTCTGTTCTCACTGCCTCCGTTTTGCTTCCTCTCTATCCGTCCAGCATCCGTTTATGGATGTTTCATCCGCTCCAAAAGTTTTGGGCTGCCTAAAACTTTTGCGCGGAAAATGTATCCAGTTCGTCCGTTCTGCATCCGCTACGCATCCGCTACGAATCTGTTACGTATCCATTACGCATCGGCTATATCCGCTAGGCGTCCACTACGCATCCGCGCAACTCCATCCACCCGGATGCAGGGAGGAAGTGGAACAGACGCAGAACGGATGCAGAACGGATGCCAAGCGGAAACAAAGCGTTTAAAATGGAAAAAACATTCGCAGAGGGGACCTATCTCAGATATTAAGGATGTCTACAGGATGCCTAGAGGATGCCTAGAGGATGCCTAGCGGAAAACCTATACTGCCTATAAAAAGGGGGAGCAACTCACCAGCATCGCACTTTCAGAACAGCAGCCCAGTGGTGCAGACCTCTGCAGCCTTCATCTGCCTCTTCCTCTTCCACAGCATCCAGTCATGTCCACCGTGGATTGTAACAAAGTCCTTTCGGCAGCCACCATCGTTCTGCAACAGTGCGAAGCCATCTCCAGGCTCTGTGAACAATACTGCGAGAAGAAAAGGAGCCACCCAAAAAGAGTCTGGGTCCGAAGATGGTTCACCAGTAGAGCGGAGGACGGACTATACAACAAGCTGATGGTGGAGCTCAGGAACGAAGACACTCGGGCGTTCCAGAACTTCATGAGGATGCCTCCAGCCATGTTTGATGAAGTTGTGCAGGGCCTGACACCCAGGTTGACCAAGGCAAACACCAGCTTCCAGCCCAGCCTGGAACCTGGGCTCAAGGTGGCACTCACTCTGCGCCACCTGGCCTCAGGGACCTCCTACAGGAGCATGCAGAACGGCTGGAGGGTGCCATCCAACACCATCAGCATTGTGGTCAGAGAAGTGGTGCAGGCCATCATCGAAGAATACAAGGAGGAGCTCCTCCAGTACCCCTCCACTGAAGAAGGATGGAAGAAAGTTGCAGAGCAGTGGTATCAGAAGTAGAACTTACCACACACCGTAGGAGCCATAGATGGCAAGCACGTGGCCTGCAAATCTCCAGCCAAGTCGGGGTCTACTTCTTTCAAGTCCAAGGGCTTCTTCAGCATCATCCTCTTTGCCATGGTCGATGCTAACTACAAGTTCATGTACATCGATACTTCAGGCAACGGCTCATCTTCAGATGCCCAGGTATACAACGCCAGTCACCTCAAGGAGGGGCTGGAACGCAACCTCATCGTGGGCTTCCCAGATCCAGAACCCCTGCCCAACGACACACAAGATGTGCCCTACTTCATCGTGGGGGATGACGCCTTCTCCCTCATGAAGCCCTACACCTCCAGACTCCTCACCCCTCACGTCATCATGAAGAATTTGACAGTCTATCAGAAATGGAAGATGAGGATGATGAGGTCCATCGCCTGTATGCCAACAAAAAAAGGCGCGAAAGAAGAAATTGGCGGGAATGAGCTGGCTGCGGAGGAAACCTCCTTCAAGCCATTTGCAGATTCCTTGATGCCATCTGCCAAGCTTGCAAGAAGAGGGAACACTTCGAAAAGGTCTGCAGGAATCAAAAAAACAACAGCCCAAACAAACGCAGTAACTCCCCACTACCAACTGAAGCAAAGCAAGCCGAAAAGAAATGGGAGCACAACAAACGAACCGGCAACTGAGAAAAGACCCATCAAACTGTCACTATTGGAAGCGCCCAGACGGAAAGCGGGAGAAAAGTCAAGATTGTTGTAAAAATTGAAGGAAGCCCCTGACCGGGGTGAGCCGAGTAGCCACAACTGACTGGGAAGAGAACCTGATACAAGAGTTTCAGGACGTCTTTGACGGCACCTTAGGCAGGTACCAGGGGACCCCAATTTCCTTTAGTTTAGACCCTCAGGTAGCACCTAGAAGATTAAAAGCCAGATGAGTCCCCATTGCCTTAAAGGCCAAAATTGATGAACAGTTAAATAAATTAATTGAGCAAGCGGTCATAGAACCAATTGACCATGCTAGATGGGAGACACCAATAGTAACGCCTGTTAAACCTGATGGGTCGGAACGCATCTGCAGAGACTACAAGGCTACCCTGAACCATGCGTTGCAGCAAAGCGCATACCCTGTACCAATCGTGCAACATTTACTGCACTCGCTAGGGGGAGGAAATTTTTTTGCCAAGCTTGATTTAGCCCAGGCATATCAACAGCTTCCAGTAGACCCAATAACGGCCGAGGTACAGACAATAGTAACTCACATAGGGGCATTCAAATGTAACAGACTTCAATTTGGAGTGAGCGTTGCCCCAGGCATTTTCCAAAGCCTTATGGAACGCCTACTAAATGGAATTAAAGGGGTTGTGCCATATTTTGATGATGTCCTAATTTCGGCTAAAAACACGACCCAGTTAGAGAAAAGACTGAAAGAAGTGCTGACAAAATTTAGAGAATCCGGCCTGAAAGTCAAAAAGAAAAATGCTGTTTAATGACTGCGTCGAATTTTTGGGGTATTTAATTGACGGTGAGGGTACACACCCTACAGAAAAAAAAGTCAAGGCTATTAGAGACGCACCATAGCCAAAAAACAAAATGGATTTACAAGCGTTTTTGGATCTAATAAACTTCTATAACGTATTCCTCCCTCACAAGGCAACGATAGCTGAACTGTTACATCGTTTATTGGATAAGAAAACTAGTTGGACTTGGGGGCATAGAGAACAAAAAGCATTCCAAGGCATAAAAAATCTGTTAACCTCAGACACCGTTCTTATTCAGCTTAGTAACACACTTCCATTGACGGTCACCTGTGACGCCTCACCATTTGGAGTCGGTGCCATCCTGAGCCACCAATTGCCTGACGGGAGAGAGGCACCTGTCGCCTTTTACTCGAAAACACTTTCTAAAGCAGAATGCAACTATAGTCAACTAGACAGAGAAGCCCTGGCAATTGTCACCGGAGTTAAACGTTTTCATGAGTACCTCTATGGGAGAATTTTTTCAATTGTAACTGACCATAAACCACTACTAGGAATTTTGGCGGGAAACAAACCCACACCAAACATTTTATCTCCTCGTATGAGCCTTTGTTTGTCTGATTGGAGTGGTAACAGGTATAGCAGTCTTCAACTTGCCTTTGAAAGATGGGGGTTGTCTGAGGCCTCTATGTAAAAGTTTTCCCAGCTTGGCAGACCCTGGCTAAGTGACCCTTCCTTCGGCAATTCAAGCAGATGGCATTCCTGAACTTGCAGGATGCCCTGAGGTGGTTTCCTCCACAGCTCAGGCAGATGGGCTGCTGCCAGGGGGGGAAAGTTGGGTTTTGGCCTTGTTTCCTCCAGAAGGGGTTTCTGTTGTCTGGGGCGATTTATATCGTTTGATTCCTCAGAGCCCTCCTCTGGAGAAACCTCGTCAAAATGGACTGCTGAGCTATTCTGTCTGATGGGGTTTCCCTGGATTTCTGCTGCAGACAGTGCAGATAGCTCAGCAGCCTGGGATTCTTCGATGGCTAATGCTAGGGTTAGGTCCCTTTTGGCTAACAGCCACCTTTGCAGCCTTAAGTCCCTAACTCCACAGACTATTTGGTCTAAAAGCATGTCCTCTAGATAGTCTCTAAATCCACAATGTAAGGCAG
The DNA here is from genome assembly GCA_015471245.1 of Laticauda colubrina. NCBI lineage: Eukaryota > Metazoa > Chordata > Lepidosauria > Squamata > Elapidae > Laticauda > Laticauda colubrina. Next base: position 68,725,746 of record BLBF01000005.1, on the reverse strand, counting down.
CTGACCTCAGGGCAGCCATATATTCACTGATAGTCTCTCCCTCAGCCTGAATTTGTCGCCTGAAGGCATGCCTCCTTGCAATTTGAGATGGTTTAGGGGAATAATGATTGGAAAGGATCTCTTGTAACTCCCCCCAAGGAATTTCCCTGACAGGACACGAAGCTACCAGCGCCGTGGCAGTGTCAAATACTGCAGCTCCACAAAAACTTAAGAAATAGGAATTTTTCCTATGGGCTGAAGCTTCAGTGAGGTCTATAGTGTCCAGGAAGCAGTCAAAACGGTTCCTATAGGACTCCCAAGTCTCAGCCGTCGGTCTGAAAGGCGGGAATGCAGGTTTGAAGTCATCTCGTATCGGCGATGTGTGTCTCCTCAGCGGGGAGGTTGAATTTCGCGCTCGAGAAATAGTGCCTGCGGCTGTGACAGTCAGCTCATAGTGGCTTCGGCTCTTTTTGAAAATGACTGAGGTCAGCAGTTCTTGTCCGGCCACCTCTTATTCGAATCCCACCCTCGTCGCCAGTGTTGTAGAGCGGGGGTAATTATTGAGGTGAACACGGAGCTAACAGTCAAGTAACTTTATTCTGAGAATAAAGCGTTGCCACGGCTGCCAGGCTAACAGGCAGTCAGCTGGTGGCAAAAGCTGATGCCGTTTGACAGCTCCTTTTATAGCTGGCTGTCAAATGGCATCAACCAATGAAAGTGGTTCATGCTCCCGCCAGGAGTGCGGACCGGAGTGAAAACTGCGTATGAACGCAACATAGTTTCCCAAATACAATCCCTGATTTAAAAAAACACGTGTTCTGTTCATCATAAGCTATTATTCTATTAGACTAGCGTGAGGGCAGGAAGGACTACAGGTAGCCCTCAATTTACAACAGCACTGAAAAAAGTGACTTACACCCATTTTTCACATGACCATTGCATGTCACATGGTCACATGATTAAAATTCAGATGCTTGGCATCTGACTCCCATTTATGACAATTGTAATGTCCCAAGGGTCATGTTATCCCCTTTTGCAACCTTCTGATAAGCAAAGTCAATGGGGAAGCCAAATTCATTGAACAATTGTGTTATTAACTTAACACATTGTACTGATTTTCACTTAATACCTGTGACAGGAAACGTTGTAAAATGGGCAAAACTCATTTAACAATGTTTTTCACTTAGCAACAAATTTTGGGCTCAAATGTGGTTGTAAGTTGAGGACAACCTGCAACAGCTTGGCAAAGATTTAGCTAATAAGTTCTGGCCCCCTTAGAAAACTTTAGTGGAAGAGGTCACCTGGACTCCAAGATCTCTTGCTGCTGCCATGCTGAAAGTTTAAAAAGGATCCTAAACACAACATCAGTGCTACTGTTCAATGCAGAAACTCAGAAACGGAAACAAATTCTGGTTCACAATTATTGTTATATTTTGAATTAAAAATGATACTTCCTTTTTTGCACACTCATGCAAGTTCAAAGTCTACTTGACCATGCCAGGAATTATATTCCAAACTAAAAAAAATTCAAAGAGGAGTATTTAATCTGTACAATACCTCATTCTCTGTGTGATGCCTCAGAAGTATTACGCTTCCCATTTTATGGCTTCCTGTTAGCCTTGTTTGGTCCCAGCCAGAAAATGTTCTCATGCTTCCTGATATTTTTCCAGCTGAGTGACATTGCCTGGTATATTTCATATGGGAATTATCTCATATTTTGAGGAATTTTTCAGAATCACTTTATATTTTTAGAACCATCTCTTGTTTTGTCTTCTTTGAGATCTTCATTCTAAGGTTTTTCCACATGCTGTATAAGGTGAAAACCTTTCATTTCATCTTTTTTTTTTTAATTATGTTTGGGTCTCATGTACTCAATCTTTCAAACATGTCTATTCCTATTTCAACATAAAAATATGAGATAAGGTGATACAGGAAGGAAACAGATACAAATCAACCCATATAACAGCATAGGCATCCTGTTAAAAACTATGATGATGATAATATTATGTGCATCCTGATGCTTTATAATACAAACACCATAAATTATGTATTTCTATTGTTTTGAATGATTGTCGAAATGACACAAATACATAGGTCACATCATTTGTATCATGACAAATGCAATGTACATTTCCCTCACCCCAAATGCCCATTTATGATTATATAATTATATAATATATATATCCACAAAGCTGGAAAGTTAGTGAAAGTTTGTTCATGCAGTATATGATGTCAGTCTTAAAAGTAGAGCCAAAATTTAAAAATTAAGAGATTGAGAATATATTATACAAAGACTCCTTTACTAGTTACTAGAGATATTGTGTCCTGTTGTACTTGTTTCAGGAATGTTCAAAGGCCCAGCCATCCTCAGTGATGAACTATCTTTGCTCTCAATAGTCAACATTGTTGCTGTTGATAGGACTCAGCAAAATCTAATATTTGGCCTTTTAAATGTTGCATTGGGAAATGTCACAATGGAGCCTATTGACTGAAACGTTTTATAATCTCTGCTGTAGAATGTTAGTCTCCCACTCTGTTAATGTAATTTATGAAAGCTTTCCAAAAAAGTATCTTTTGTCTGTAAAATGTTCTGCTACATACCATCTGGGAACAATTTCATCCTGTTGGATCTGATGAAGTGGACAAGGTCTTTGAAGCTGTCAATTCAATTACCTGTCAATTAGATCCTTGTCCCTTCTGGTTGATAAAGGCCTCCAAGATGGTGACTGTCAGATGGGTTCAAGCAGTGATACATTCCTCATTGTAGGAAGAGACTCCCCCCCCCCCCGCTCCCCATCCCCGGATCTTTTAAGGCAGCCTTGGTTTACTCCCTACTCAAGAAATTACAACTTACCTCGACAATTTATGACTAATTTTCCTATCTTGCCTTTCTAGGAAGGCGATAGAAAAGGTGCTGCTTAGCAGCGTCATAAGATCCGGTGTGAAACGGATTATCTACACCTCTCAAATCAGGCCCGGTGATGAGACAGAAACAACATTGGTTGCACTTGTTGATGATCTCTTGTGAAAGTGAGATAGGGATTATGCAACCACCCTTGCTCTCCTTGACCTCTCAAGTGGCCTTCAATGCCATCAACTATGGTATGTTTTTGAGCCAGCTATAGGGTTTGGGGCTGGACAGCACTGTCTTGTGCTGATTTGGCTCCTTTCTCCAAGGCCAGTCCCAATTGGTGTTGATTGTGAGCGGCCCAGCCCATGGCCGCTCCTTTATAGTGCCTCAGAGTTCCCCACTTGTTTTTAACAGCTACCTGAAACCACTGAGTAAGAACATTCATCAACATGGTTTGAAGTATCATCAGTATGCTGATGATACCCAATTTTATACTTCCACCCCAAGTGATGCTGTCACTGCCCTCTCACAGTGTCTGGAGGCTGTGGGGCCTTGACAACAGGCTTTGGCTGAACCCTGGAAAGACCAAGTGGCTTTGAATGTATGGAGTTTCAAGATCCAGGCTTTTAACAAATTTAGTTCTGGATTGGATTGCACTACCCCAAACAGACCAAATCCACAACTTAGGGGTTCCCCTGGATTTGTGATTCCTGCTTGAAGAGTAGCTAGCAGTTGCGGCCAGTAGACCTTTTCCACAATTTCCACATTATGCACCACTTGCACCCTTTCCTGGATTGGAAGTCCCTACACTCCAACACTCAAGCCCCAATCATCTCATATTTGGACTATTGTAATGCGCCTTACATGGGAGTAAGCTTGAAGAGCTTTTTGAGACCACAGCTGGTGCACAGTTTAGCAGGACAGGCAGTTCTTGGGTCCCTTAGGGTGATCCAATTTTTTTTTAAAAAAATTATTGTTTACATGTAGATAAATTGAATACATTGTAATTGGCCATGACATTCCAATTGCCACAAAAACAGAAATAAAATCAGAATAACATACTGTATATACTATTTTAAACAGTGCTAGTGTTGTACAATAGTTTCTGACCATCATATTCCAATATGTCAACTCATCTATCATTCTAATATTTACATTCCTCTGTCAATAATACAAATAGTGTCTCTTTCTGAGTCCCCCTACCTGATTCTTTCACCTTCCAACTTCTATCTCATGTTTCTAACCATTGATAAAACTTATTCCATTTTAAATAGTATTCTGTATCTCCTTTATGATCCATTTTACACCACTGCTCCCTGTGCTGCGTGGCTGATGGTTTGCTTCTGGATGCAAGAATGGATTCAGGTTACCTGAGGTACTGTCTCACCTGAATGGGACTGGCTCATCCCACCCACACTGGCATAAGGGTCATGCTATTGACCCCATCAATCTGGGAATTTCAGGAAAAGAGCCTTCTCTGCCCTGGCTCCTGCCCTTTGAAACATCTTACTCCTTGAGTTGAGATTGGTTTCCACCCTCTTGGCTTTCATAAGGACTGAAGACCTGGCTCTGCCAACTGGCTTGGCACCACAATGGGGGAATATCACAGTGGAGTTGGTTGATGAATTAAGAGAAAAATCTCACCTCTTCCCCCTCCCCCTATGCATTGTGCTCCCTCCCTTTCCATCTTTTAACTGGAATGTTACTTTGGATTGCAACTCTATTTTTTATTGTTTTTTGAAATATTTATCTTCTATGGTTTTGTTGCTTTTCATGATGTAAGCTTCCCAGAGTTGGTGCAAAGCAAGATGGGTGGCAAAATAAGTAAAGAGGAAGAGAAAGAGAAAGAGAAAGAGAAAGAGAAAGAAAGAAAGAAAGAAAGAAAGAAAGAAAGAAAGAAAGAAAGA
>BLBF01000005.1:68676373-68720999 GCA_015471245.1 Laticauda colubrina | reverse complement strand
AGAAAGAAAGAAAGAAAGAAAGAAAGAAAGAAAGAAAGAAAGAAAGAAAGAAAGAAAGAAAGAAAGAAAGAAAGAAAGAAAAGAAAGAAAGAGAGGAAGGAAAGAAGAAAGTTTTTTTACAGGTCAAATGCTGCATATATAAGTGTCCATCTACTCATTTTTCTTACAACAACCCTGCTGAATAGATTAATTATGCAATAATGTTGTAGTTTCATTATAGCTAATCATTGGAGTTCAGAAAACGAGTTATGTTTCAGTGCAGATGCTCCCAAAAATGCAGAGGAGAAAAATACCAGCAGAAGGTCTGGGTCTGTTTGGAAGCTCTTCTTGATCTCACCAGCTGAAATTCCTTGATTGATTGAGCCCACAGTATGAGTCTTCTGCTGGAGCAGGTGGAGTGGGCCAGTCCATTGGGATAAAATGGTACTTCAAGCAACCTGGACCCATATCATGCACGGCTTTAAAGAGCTTCCAAACAGAGCCTCTTCATTGCTCCGATTACTGCTGTCATGGCATTCACTCCAGTTCACCAACACAAGAACAATCTATTCCCTTACACTGGATGACTTTCTAGGGCTACCAGATTTGAAAGGCAAATTTCAGAAATGGAACCTGGATTGATTCTTCATTACTTCAAGCATAATATATTCACTACATAAATTGAAAAGGTATGGGAAAAGAATGCAGCCCCACCTGTCTCCTTTTCTGATGTTAAATCATCCAATGTTATCAAATCCGTTCTCACCTTGGCTTCCTGGTTATCGTAAAACTTTTCTTTTCAAAAGAATCAAATGTTTGGATATAGTCATTTAAGACCAGGGTTGACAATCCATGAGTCACAGCCTACTAATGGGCTGTGGCCATTTGGAACTGGGCCCTGCAAACAGTGGGCCTTGTGCATGAGGTTGGTGAGTGCACCTGCCAATTGCACAAATGAATATGTGTGTGTATACAACTGGCTGACTCACTCAAAGCCATTCCCTCTCAGTGAACCTCAAGAAAACAACTTCTTTTGAGAAACCACCAGAAGAGTCTGTGTTCTGATGGGGATAGGTCACCAAGCCAAAATACACAGAATGAGGAAACAAGCCCACACAGGCTTGGTGAAAAAAAAGACAGAACCACTGAGCAAATAATTGATAACTGATCTTTTTACCTTTCTCCTTTTCCCACCCTTTCAATGGAAGATAAACTGCAGGACAAACAGTTCTTTACAAGCAGGATTATTAGTATCTGAGGCAATTTCTGTTCAGATTGCAAAACCTGTTATTAAAGGAAAATGCTGCTCTTCTATATATAATCTTTTAAAACCTCACTCAGCCAGAAGTGCCAACAGACGTTTGTGGATTGAAAGAAACTCTCAGAATAGCAAAACTTTTTCTGGCAGAAGTGACGCTGTACTTTTTTTTTGTGGTTCTTTTTTTACATTTATTTTAATTTTAATTATGCAAATATAACACAATACATTCAACTTATCCTTATTATACATCCATATATTTTAAATCTTTTATACTCTCCTTATTAAAATATTAATTACTAATAAATCTAATCATATTAGTATTTCGACCCTGTCTTCTACTATATAACCATTTATAAAATTTACTCCATGTTTTATAATATTCAGACTCTTCTTTCTCTTTTATTTCTAAAGTTAAACTATCTGATTCTGCTTGTGCCATAATTTTTCTTATCATTTCTGTTTCTGAAGATATACTTTCATTTTTCCAATATAGTGCATATAATATTTTAGCCACCATCAATACATGTACTATTAGATATATTATCTCCTTTTTAAATTTTTCTGATATTATTCCAAGAAGAAAAAATTCTGGTTTAAATGGAATACATTCTCCCACCATTTGTTTTATCCATGTTTGAATCAGTCTCCGATATTTTTTTGCAGCATTAAGTCCACCACATATGAAAAAATGTGCCAGCTGAATCTTTACATTACCAAAAATTTGGAGATATATTTTTAAACATTTTAGAAAGCCTTGCTGGCAGAAGGTTCCACTTGTAAGACATCTTATAAAGGTTTTCTTTATATGCCATTGTTGTAACTATGTATCATTTGTGTTTGCAACTGTGTATCATTGCAACTATGTATCGTTCAGGCATTTGCAACATTGTATCATTCACATGTAATCATTAAGCTTCTGTCTCCTCAGTGACCTTTTGCAGGGCAGGTATAGAGACAAGGAGCTAAACATCTGTAGAAATAGTTTATTTACATTGTGATAACATTGTCTGGCATGCAGCTTTGTGAAGAAGGAATATCCTGATCAAATTATAAATCTTGCCATCCTGTCTGACCTGTATCTTACCTTGTTTGAGCTATTGTAAATCCTGTGTATCCTGTCTGACCTGGGCTTGACCTAGGCTCTGAATAAACAATCACCCCCTTTTGAATGAGCATAATAAAAGAGCGTGTGCCAAGACATTCTGGGCGCACTCATCCCGAGGAACTTCGTCTCCTGTCGTTTCTTTCTCCTTCGCTCCCTATCATGAGACGCCCATCTAATGCGGGATAGCAGATACCGCATGCCATAACCAGTTATTTTCTTGTGTTCCAAAATTTTTGCCATTTAGCCAATTCAATATTATAACTGATTTTTTTTGTCCTTGCCACCATTGTTTAACGTGTTCTTCCTCAAGTTTGTATTTTAATAAATACCTATACAATATTTTTATTAATTTATCATGTCTCTAACAATAGCTTATGTAGAATTGTTAATTCTGTTAATACCCCATTGTATCTATCTTGAATGTGTTTGTAAATAAGACCACAATTCTATATTTACCCCTTGTGTTAGTAGTTCTAAACTAGTTTTCAATATTCCTTGTTCATTCAATATATCTCTATACGTTACTATTTTCTCCATATTTTTCAAGTTTGGATGAATAAATAGTCACACTATACTTTTGAAGGGTGTGCTAAGGATCCATCTTGGGCACAGTTCCAAAATAAAATGTGATTTAAGGAAGCAGATACAATGCCACTAAGACAACCTGGTGGAACTTAAGGCATATGAACCTCTGGGGCAGAACATAAAAATATATGAACTTCTGTGTCTCTTTATTAAACAGAACGAAAACATGTCACAGCTGCAGGTGAACTACAGGTGAGCAAAATTGTCTATGTGAGGGATTATAGGTTGCACACTCCTCCTTCTGCCTCCAGTCCGTGGAAAAATTGTCTTCTATGAAACTGGTCTCTGGTGCCAGAACGGTTGGGGACTGCTTTGATGAGCTAATGAAGCATTCATGTAGAACATTTCTATCCTCTTGTAAAGAAAAATCTAACACACCAAACATACAACAATCATGCACATGAAGGAAAGTAGTCAAAAATGGCCCATGGAACTGATGAAGAATAGACATGCACTGGAGGAAGGATATCAATCAAAAACATTTTTGACATCGTTTTTCCTTCTTGTTCGTTGTATCAATTAGAAGTCAAAAAACATTGGGGAAAAAACTGCTCTTATGGCCACTTGTCAAGTACTCTATTTCTCTAATCCTCTTTCCAAACTAAGTTATGCAGAAGCATTGGATTGGATTTTATGACAGATTAATTTAAACGTAGAACATTCCTTCTTCCAGGGCTACAAAACTTGGATGATCAGTAAATGGCAGCAGAGAGATACAAAAATACCAAGATTACTAGTGATTATGGCTGCTCAAATGCCTTCTTGTCCATTCCATGTGAAGGAATCTTCAAAACATAGTTATGTAGCCAAGTTAGGACAACAGAAGGCATTTGATGATGATCATCAGGATAATCAATCAAATCCATCCGATTAATGTGCCATCCATCTCACTATCTAGAGGATTCTGGGTGGCTTACAATGGCATAAAAGCATAAATAGGTATGTTGTGGACCATGCCAGTTAAAGAATGTCAAATGGCCTTTATGGAGAGCCCATAGGAGCATACAGCTGTGGGGCTTGTTAACACTCCCTTTGCCTGTCAATTTTAACAGTTTTTAATCACCTTTGCCTGTTTGTTAAATTTTAACTTTTGTATACTATTTTCATGTTTTAATATTTTACTATACATCGCCCAGAATCCCTGTGTGAAGGATATGGATGGTTTTAAAATGTGATAACTACAAAAGCATAACAATTAAATGAAGTTTAAGAATAGCACAGAGATATTCTCCTTCTCTCACTCAACCAATTCCAATGTCAACATTCAAACTCAACACCAAAACTCCAATTCAGGCATTTTCTCAAAAGTTCCTTTTCTTAGAGTAGGTATCCTGGCACATCTGGGAAAACCCGAATTTGAGAGTTCCAGGTTTCCCCCCAGTAATTCAAAATCACAAACCCATCCCCTGCACCCACCAGTCCATCACATGGTTCAATCACCACCCGTCCCAACTTAAGACATCCCTTCACCACTCATCCAGGTGCAGGAACAAGACCTTGACTGAATACTATTATGTCTAACTACATACACTCTATGAAAATCTCCCCTCCCAATTTCCCAGGCACAGGAATGTGGCAGTGTGGAAGCTTCTAGTGCTAATATGGCTTTCAACACTGACATCCAACAGTGCACCCATGCTGGGGGGCCCACCCAACAGGCAAATTATTTTCTCACTGCTTCCTTTCTAGTTCCATAGCTTTTAAAATCAAGCTGTGGCTTTTCTAAGTTTAAGCATTTTGTCCAAACAAAAAAGTATCATTTTTCACTAGAAGTGACTGTACCCTAATAAGTGCTAAATAAATAGGCTTCAAAGTGCTACATTGGAATGATAGTCTAAATTTGGACAGTTCATTTAATAATAGACACGCCACTAAACGTTGATAAGGAAGTCTGTAAAGATTCTCAGTCATTCAGGTCATGGTTGTCCCAAAGGTGCTTTTTCAGGAGGTAACCGGACCTCCTTATTTTTTCTTTGAAGATATTTTGCTTCTCATTCAAGAAGCTTCTTCAGTTCTGACAGGATAGTGGGCAATGGAAGGATTTATATTCCTTGCAGGAACCCTTCTATTATATTGTGTTGATAAGGAACCTGTTAAAAGAGTTTACAGCAATTCAACCAGCACACTAGTAAATAATTCAGCAGGGTTCATTTATAGATGAAACTTCCTTATACACAATAATATAAAGCATGATGCATGTATACAATATCCATGCAGCTCTTGCAACATGGTAGCAAATACAAGGACAAGAAGCAAAAGCCAGAACCCAGACTATCTCTCTCTCTCACACACACACAACCTTTTAAGCTAAGCCACATCCATCTCACATGGCTCACAACAGATCCTGTTTCTTAGTTCCCATTGGCTGACTTCTTGTTATGGCTATCCCAGCTCATAATTTCTTATACAATGACAGAACCACCCACAAAAGTGGTAAGGAGATAGTGTGTCATTTGCTGTTATGACTCTAATGGTTTAGCTTGCTGGAAAAGGTTTAGCTGTGGCATCAAAAAGGTAAACAAAAAAATCAATCCAGATTTAAATATACAATAGCACTTTTATTGCAACAATTGCTTGGAAGTTAAAATGTGGTTGGCAATTTTATGAGATTCAAAAGATGTTCTGAACAAAAGCAAGTCTTTATACATACACTCTTGCAAATATGAATATCTTACAGATTAAATGTAAGTTTCCAATAGAAATTATGTTATGTAAGGAAAAGTGCAGTACAGCAAACAATTTTTATCTACTTAATACTGTGTCTCATTATTTAATATTCTCCAACAGGAACAATTTCTCAAATGACACCAGTGTTTTGTATCTTTTTAATTGAAAAACAATGCCCTGTTTCAGTTCCAGACTAAGAACTTTAACATATGAACAAAAGTCAGCAAGAAAGCCCCATTGAGAACTATTTTGCTAGTTACCACATTTGGAGCATTGTTACACAAATTCCATTGGCAGCACCTGTATCTGAAGTTTTTTATTGAGAAATTAAGCGAAATAAAGTTTACACTGCAGTCAGAATACTTCCAGCATCTAGAAGTATTTTGTGAACCTTAAAAAGAAAAAACAAAAACAAAATCATAGTTAAGTTATATCCTACTTAATTAAAAAGTTTTCTGTGTGTATAGGTGGAAAAGGTAGTCTGTTCAATAATTTCAGTCTTTTTAATCAGTTGTTAAATTAAAAACCCCTTACATGATATTGTAAGACTCTTTGTACCCCACTTTTCTACAGAAAATCCCAAAAGTTTTTAAAAGTTGTTGTAAAGATTATGAATTGGCCCAAATCCTTCATCCAAAAAAATTCAATCTTATTTCATTGGGAGATTTTACCATCCCTGTTTTATTACCCCTCTATCCCAACATTTGATAACAGCCTTAAGCCAAATAAAACAGAAAAAAAGAAGCATTGTTTTCCACCCAAAATGGGAGAAAATAAAATTAAGCAATGATTCCTTAGCCATACTAGAAAACTTTAAGCATAGTTTGCATAATTAAGCGTTTTAGTAAAGCAAGAATTTACTGTTTCTCTGAAAATACAATGTACCCTGAAAACAAGCCCTAGCCAGATTTTCATGCCTGCACCTAATAAGCCCTACCCCAAAATAAGCCCTAGTTAAGCCCTGCCCATATAATTTTACAAGGTGGGATGAGGCACATGCCTAAAAATCAAGCAAGGGTGAAATGGAGCTGCCCTACGAAGCCCCTACATCCGCTTACCTAAGGTAGAGGTGTCAAACTCAATTTTATTGAGGGCTGCATAAGGGTTGTGTTTGACCTGGGGGAGCAGGGGTGTGTGGCCAGGGTGGGCATGGCCAGTTCAATGTCACTCGTATCGGATGTCACGTGCCTATGGTGACCCTAGCGCTCTGCCAGCGAAAACAGGCTCCTGAGCTCCGTTTTCAGCTGCAATGGCCTCCTGCAACCTTCTGTCAGCGAACATGGAGCTCAGGAGGCTCCATGGGCTGGTCCTTCGCTGTTTCCAGGATGGCCCCGCAGGCCAGATCTAAGCACTTCACTGGTCCCCCCAGGCCTTGAGTTTGACACTCATCCTAAGGCATTAAATAAAACATATTGAGGGAAGCCATAACAAAAGCCAAATCTAGTGTATCTGAAGTGAATCAAGACTTTTTTCATTTTAGTTTTTAGTCAAGGTGGGGCCTGCTTGTAGAGGTGGATCTTTACCTGTATGAGATAAAAGGGAATGCATAGCAAATAATTAGGTTGTGGGGAGCAGTCTTCACTGCAGCCTTAACAGACAAGATTGGACACTTTGGCAGAACCAGCTAGGGGAGGACTTGTGTAACGGAAAACAGCACTGATGTGTGGAAGAAAGCTCCTGTAACAATGGTGGAGAATGGAATAATTGAGGGCCCAATGCATACTGGAAATCCCATTTGATTTTTGTCTCAGGGCAGGATATCCTCTGCCCTTCATTATGGGCAGATTGCTTTTTGGCTTGCTGATGGTACCAACAAGCTTGTGAATTCTACAAATATGGTGACCCGGGCACTGATCTTTCTGCCAGCTAAGTGACTTTCAAGATACTGATTGACACGTGTAAAAGCTCTACATGGTATACAGACTAGTTATCTATGGGGCCATCTCTTTTCTATGCTTTCTACTCAACCTGTAAGAATTGACAGAGGCTGGCTTGCTGCAGATCCCATTGATTAAGCAATGCAATCTTCTAGGATACTGAAAGAAGTAATATGCTCCCTGGAGATTTGTTTGATCTGCCATCTTACGGTGTTAGCAGTATTTTTTAAAAGCGTACTAAAAACATGGATCTTCTCCATCCTAATGTAGTGCTGGGAAGTGTTTTTGTTTGTTTTTATCTCTGCAGCCAGTTTAATGTAGTGATTAAGGCATCAGGCTAGAAAGAGAACACAAAGTCAGCTAGGTGATTTGGAGCCAATCATTTTTTTTCAGCTCTGCAAACTACTTCCAAAAAACTTTATCCAGAAAACTGCAGGGATTTGTCCAGTCACCAGAAGTAAAAAAAAAAAAAAAAAAACCTCAAAGGTACATATGAGAACCGGGGTGGAAGGCAGAGTTTGATTGTTGTTCCCTCCAGAATGACAAGATATATTGAAATGTTATTACTGACCTCATTGTGTGCATATTAAACTGCTCAAACTATTTAAAATCAGTCTACAAATTAGATTAATAAATTTGTATATTTCTTCAGAAGTTAAATATAAAAGAAAGCAAGTAATATACTCACCATGATATACTATTAAGCAAGTATTTTCTTCACCTTTGCAGGTTATATTTTTGTCACAGTTAGCAATTGGACAATTATAGCATACCAAAGCATTTCCTAAATAAACAAGGAAAAAAAGGAAGTAAACACAATGTTCCCTTCTGAAACAGAATTCCTGTTAGAAAACAAATTACGAGCAGTCCTTTCTTACTGTTTTAACAACAGTTCAAAGTTTTAGCAATGTTAAAAAACAGCTTTGCGAACAATACATGTATTTACAACTATTACATCATCCCTCACAGCTTTACAACTAGCTCCTGACAAGCAGATTTCAGATGTCCAAAAATCTTGACGGAAACTGCATGGACATGTTCAGATAGTTGCCAGGAGTCAAAACTGACTCAAAGAAACCTGATCAGTAGGATTGCTCCAACCATTTGACTGGTTATAAAAAAGTTTCAGGCAACTCAAACCAATGATCTGTCATTCAAAGGGATATACTTTTTTCTATCATATTATCTGTAGAATTCCAAACCATCAAACTAAAACTCAGTCAGCCCTTTGAATAATTAGCCACCTCTCCCTGTTCTATTCTGATTGTTATTCTGTTATTGTTATTTTCAATTTCACTCCTTACCTGAATGGAGGAACAAAGCCAGAATAAAGGTAGTAATAGCAATGACTAAAAAGGAATTCATCTTTGTGTCTTCTATTCAACCTACATAATAAAAAAGAATATGTTGTCCTATCAGACGTTCCAAAATAAACATAATAAAGTAAACACCGGTATTTCTATCCCAAGCCTCAACTTTTAAGGGGTGTGCACAACCATGCCTAGCCTCCCTGTTCATTTATCCCGTTTATTTGTAACTATTTCTTACTCATGTTTACTTATACCTATTATCTTGTAAGCAACTGACAAATGAAATAAATAAAATTTCTATACCACATGTCATTATGCCAGCTTTATAAAACTTTTATAAGTGCTAATTAGTGTATTTTTTTTCCAGGCGTGTAGCAGAATATTCATGAAAGGCAACAACACTGAGACTGAAGAAAAAGTCTGTTACCACTAAAATGAAATATTACTTCTAAATTTGAAAGCACTTTTATCTTGTGTATCAAATAATTAGAATTTATCACAACATGAAGAAAAATGTTTACTCTCTACTCCATTTCACTGATTCCAAAAGACACTTTTGCTGGAGATCTCTCACCATAGCTGTATCATTTAAATTGATTTTTATTCATTATCACATGGCACTTTTGTCCTATAACACAAAAATCCCAAATGAATACAAGCATTTTGTGAGTGCAACAGTACAAATGGCAATTAAATTGCACAAAGCCACCTCTTTTCTGCTGGCAAACAGAAAACAGTATAATACAAAGTACAAAAAAGGAGCAAAAAAACAAGAGAAAAAGCTAAAACTAATTATCAACACTAATAACTATATATTTCCATACATTTCAATGCTTTTTGCTACCACACCCATACATTGTGTCATACTCCGCTTTTTCTTCAAACTTCTCACCACTGTTTTTGTGGATGTATTAAATTCTTCCAGCCATAATATTTTCAATCCTCTCCATACACATCCTCAACATATTAACAGTTAAGCGCTCTAGTCTATGTATGGCAAGGGTATGAAGCTGGCAAACAAACTGCCAACGGCTATACTTTATTAAAAAGTCACATGAAGGTAGCTAAAATCACATGAAGTTCATGCTGCAGCACCAAATTCAGATTGAAGCATAAGGTGAACAAACACTTTAAGCCAGGGGTCTCCAACCTTTGGCAACCTTTAAGACTGGTGGACTTCAACTCCCAGAATTGTTAGCACTCCCACCACCGCCACCTTTAAGGCCTCATTTTTTTCTTAATGTACGCTTTAGTTAATAAGTTTTAAAATGGTAATAAGCTACATAGTAGATCACTGGAGCAAATAATTCATTTTGTGAAGGTTCCCAAAAGGCCTGGAAACCTGGCTCCGCCAATTGGCCTGAAACCCGGTTAAGGGTATCGGGGATAGATTCTGCCTCCACCTTTGTATCTTTCCCTTCGCCACTTTTGTTATTTTTAATGGCAATATTTATCATTTCAAGAATGCTAAATGCAAGGCCACCCGACGGTGCGACGGCTGGCATGTTATCAATACAAGTTTTTCAGAAATCAAGGAAGAAAACGTTTGAACGTCCGATTTTTTAAAAAAAAAAATTATTATTTTTTTTGGCAAACGTAGAGTTCATGCCATTCGGATCTTCCCCTTGAAATACTTGCTGTTAAATGGAAAAGCATCCTTGATTTCGGTGCATCTCGTCTTTATTCGTCTTTCTGCACAGAACTCAGGCCTGCCGCGTTTGCGTCTGCGGGAGCGTGCAAGGGATCTTCTCCTGTTTTGCCGCCCATATGGGAAAGGAGCCTTCAAGCTTTGACGCCGCTTCGGGTTCACCCAGTTTCCCATCTGACCCAGGCGTGCTATCTTTGTTCGTGGGGACGGGCGCCCGTCGAAGACGAAGGCGTGGTCTCCAGCTGTCGGTTTCGCGCGTCCATTAACAACTTTTTGGGTTTTTTTTTTCTTTTTTTTTGGGGGGGGGGAAAGCAACAGAGCACAAAAATTGCTTGCCCGCTTCCCTCTTTTCAGCGTCGGCTTGAAGGCGGCCATCCGCTTCCCCCTGAACTTTCCACAGGGAGCGCAGGAAACGGGTGGAAAGAAGGAGGGGAAAAATGCTTACGCCGTGGAGAGAGGAAGTTAAATTGGCATTTCTGAATAAAAACAAAGCAACCGGGCAGGACGAAATCTTTTTTTTTTTTTTTTTCCCTTTTCCATCGTTTTGTTTCTGCCTCCCACGAACTAATTCGCCATTATCTTTTGGTGCCTCTCCTTGCTCTTCCAACCCCACACCTTGAATCCAAGCTTGCGTCAAAACTCCCGAGGCAAACAACCTGCAAGCTAAGCAATCCGGCCGCTTAGCGGTTTTCAAAGGAGCACCGGAGAAAGCAACTCAACCAAGCGCACGGGCCCGACCAGAGGCCTCGTTTTCCAAAGGGGGAAAGAAAACAGCGACGAGGCTTACCAGGCAAATGGGACACAACCAGACAAGACGACGACTCAACGCCACGTGACTCCCCCAAAGGGAAAAAGAAAGGGGGAAAAACAAAAAAAAAAAAAAAAAAACCCGCGTCCGACTCCCACCGAAGCTTTACCCAACCCGAGCCTGGCGACCTCGAGTCGGGCAAGTCATATGTATGACTCGGGCGAGGCGGAGCCAACCTCGTGCTGATTTTCAATTGGCCGGTTTGAGAGGTTTCCCGATCCCTGATTCGCGACGCGGTCGTGGCGATGGTAA
Source organism: Laticauda colubrina (assembly GCA_015471245.1). Taxonomy (NCBI): domain Eukaryota; kingdom Metazoa; phylum Chordata; class Lepidosauria; order Squamata; family Elapidae; genus Laticauda; species Laticauda colubrina. Next base: position 68,709,507 of record BLBF01000005.1, on the reverse strand, counting down.
ATAAAGAACAATCCCTTGGCTTTCAGCCACAGGAGGATGGACACTTCAGAGAATGAATCACGAAGGGCGAGGAGAGGAGGACGTAATAAGAGGAATATCTCCGAAGGGGGAGGGACGGACGGACGGAAACAGCATGTTTCAATATATTTCACCGTCTTATTCCGGGGGGGGGGGGGGGGAGAGAGAATGTATGGATGTGTATGACAGTTACAGTAAAGCCAATAGGAAAGGGGTCCCAAAATACTTGCCCTTTTGCGCGACCCTCTCGCGAGTGGAAGCCACCACGTGAAATGCTATATTGCTTCACCCCACCGCGCCCAAGAATTTATGACAAACTACTACGTATTTAAGGAGGCGCTCGGAATGTGGAGCAGATTCGGGTTAAGGAGGCTTATCTATACGTGCTTCGGGGTCTCATCCGGAGCAGTGTTCGAAGAACGAAACAAAGATGAGTCAATGCACCACCATTCTCCCCCCACCCCCAACCCCCAGCCCCGAGATACTTTATTCTGCACACAAGTAATATGAATTAGATTTTGAAAATAATGTGAATTTCTCATGGTGCTTGAAGCAGGAACACCTTTGTTTCAAATGCCACAGCATATTAACTGCATAAGACTTTAAAGGTATGAAAAACTTGATTAGAAGAGAGCTTTTAAATGGCAAAAAAAAAATATGTTTACTGTTCTGTCCGGAAAAACGCGAGGTAGACCGTCTTTATTTGAAGTACAGTTGCAAAACGGAACAGTGGCTCAAGCTGTGGCAGCCTTTTATAGTATTTTCTCTGCCGGCTTGTAACCAATGACAGACATTTGATATTTGCCGCCGTTGAACAGCTATGTGGATTGGTTCTTTTTAAACCAATCCCCATTCAAAATATTTGACCAATCAGAACCTTGCATTTAGGAGTCTACTATTTTATATACAGTGTTTTGTTCGGAAAACACACGAGGTAGACCGGGTTCCAACAACAAAAAGGCTTTATTCAAACTAGTCAGTAACAGGAACGCTCGGCTGAAACTGAGGCCAGCCTTTTATACAGGCTGGCCTGCCGGCTGGTAGCCAATGGCATTTGTTTAAATTTGCCGCTTTCCAGCAGCTCATTGGATTGGTTCCTAGTGAACCAATCCAATGCTTAGTTTATTTGACCAATCAGGTTTGCATATTTGGAGTCACCCACTTTACATATAGAACACCCCTCCCCTCTTAGTTCAGTCCTACGTGGTGACGTAGTCTCGCAGGTAGGCGGGGCTTTTCCGGACTCGACTTGACTTGCGCGGTTCATTCTTAGTGCAGACTTCGACCGGTTCGGATGGGGCTGCCGTGTCGTCCGTTCTTCTCCCTGGAACCGTCTGGAAGGGTGAGTCAGCCATTTTACCGCCGCCTGAGTTTCTTAGGCTGGCGGTTTTGCCGCTCCCTCCCGTTTCCTCCGGACAGGTCGAGCTGGCCTGGCTGGCCCCTTCCGATGGGCTGTTCACGCAAGTCTCTCCAAACAGTTAGTCTTTTATTTGCTCTTTTTGATTATATGTTTCATTGGTTTTGGTTTTAAAAAGTTCTTTATTTACTTCTCGCATTTTCCCCCCCCCCCACCTTGGTTTGCAATTCGTCGGTTTTGTCGGTGAATGGTTGTAAGTCTGTGGTTCGTTCTATAATTCGGGATCAAAGCTGGTCTATGTGCCGCTTCCATTCCCTGCCATCCTCTACTGTTAACCGGTAGGATTTGGGGCCTGTGATTTGGGTAATCTGTCCTGGTAGCCATACCGGGTCCCCGGTGAAGTTTTTAGCGTATACTAAATCGCCTATTTCGAATTGTCTAACCCGTGCACAGGAGTCAGGGGGGTTTTCTGGAGTAAAATTTGAGTGTAACCTATCAAGGTGTTGCGGTATCTGCTATCCCGCATCAGATGGGCGTCTCATGATAGGGAGCGAAGGAGAAAGAAACGACAGGAGACGAAGTTCCTCGGGATGAGTGCGCCCAGAATGGCTGGGTACAAGCTCTTTTATTATGCTCATTCAAAAGGGGGGGTCACTATCATTGTTTATTCAGAGCCTAGGTCAAGCCCAGGTCAGACAGGATATGCAAGGCTTAGATAAGGCAAAATACCAAGTCAGACAAGATGGCACGATCTACAATTTGATCAAGACATTCCTTACAAAGCTGCATGCCAGTCGATGTAATCTCAAAGTGAATGCTTGACTCCTTGTCTCTGTACGTGCCCTGTAAAAGGTCACTGAGGAGACAGAAGTTCAATGATTACACGTGAATGATACAATGTTGCAAATGCCTGAATGATACATAGTTGTATTGATACACAGTTGCAAACACATAAATGATACATAGTTACAACATCTCCTCTGTTTTTATTTTTTATGACGAATCTTCTTCCTTGTCCAAGAAGACAAGAACCTTTTTTCTAAAATGTTCACCGTCCCAGTCATCTAGGCAGGAGTGCGATCCGTCAGCATCAGGGTTGTCCAAGGAGCGGTAATTCAGCAATGACATTTTTTCATCCGGTGTTAAGGGCTTAACATGAGTTTGCAATAACACATTAACATTAGCAGTTATGGAGGATAATTGATTTTTCAAAAATTGCAATATTCTGTAAAAACAACAAGGTCCTATAATACATATTAACATAATGATTATTAATGGTCCTGCCAATGCAGTTATAAGGGTTGTAAGCCATGGTGAAATAGAAAACAAGCCTTGATACCAATTATACATGTTTAACCTTTCGTTTTCTCTGTCTTTTAAGTGTTTTTCTAATTCCTTCATAGAATCCAACACAATCCCTCTGTTATCAGCATAAAAACAACATTCTTCTTTTAGCGCAGCACACAATCCCCCTTGTTTTAAAAATAACAGATCTAAACCTCTGCGATTCTGCAAGACCACTTCTGAGAGGGAAGTCAAGGAGTTTTGCAAAGCTGTAATTGACTTCTCAATTCGTAACAAATCATCATCAATGACTGAACCTAGAGCTGTAATTTTTTGTTCAGAGACAGCTAGTCCTGCAATGCCTGTGGCTGCGCCCGTGGTGCCCAGAGCAAGCAGTAAACCTAGAGTGAGAGTACTAATAATTTCCCGCTTTGCTCTGAGGGGGTATTCCATGGGTGCCTGTAGGGATATAAAATCATCAGAGTTATACACATTAATTTTTGGTACAAGCCATACTTGAATGCAAAATGATTTGGATTTTATAAGTTCATCCCCATAGACACATGCTGTGAGACCGGTGGAACAAGCCCAGACAGAGTTGTTGCCAGGGATAAAATACATTCCTTTCAGGCGTGATGTTAAATTTCCTCCTGAAGTGGTGTAGACTGCAGAGTATCCTCCGATGGTGTGGAAGCGGCCAAGGCGGTTCTTAGGAAGATATACATTACAATGATAGCCATTAGAAACATTATGACAATATTGTGAGTAAGTGGATGGAATATTTCCCAAGCAACAACCAACCCCAGTGATGGAAGAAACAGTAATAGTGGAGTTCCTCCAACGGCAACGTTCGTCTGATGTGGAATTAGCAATGGATTCTTGGGAAGCGATGGCTTCGTAAAAAGGTGGAGAGGCAGAAATACAAAGCCAACATGTGGAGGCAATTGATGAGTTTGAAGAGTTCAGCAAGGCATAGGAAGCTTTGATCTTCTATACGAGAAGAATTGGTTGTAGAGCTTAAAGAATGCCTTGAAAGTCAGTTATAGTCCAAGTAATATTATATTTTCTATGAGGCTTCTGTGGATCGTCATGGACAGTTCTTTTGAAGCGTTGTTTGTTGACAGGATCAGAGTTTGGGTATATAAAAGCATTACAAGTAGGAGAGAGGACTATGGACAAGTTAGTTGTAGAACATTTAAGAGATGAAAAGGGAATGCAATTAGTAGAAAAAGGATAATAATTACAATAATGACAATGAAGATTAATTTGGTCATTCATCAAGGATGTTAATTGGGTTGGAGAAACCCATAATACAAGAGAAGGACATTTAGGTCCCCCTATATCTAGCTTGAATAGAGGAAAAGATTTTAAGGTTCTTTTCCATAGGAAGAGTAAGGAAGGAACAAAAGAGTGAGTGATAGAGTGTTCTGTAAACAAAACAGAAGTGACAGAGTGAAAGTTATGGGTAGCATTTTCATGACGTACCCTCATAGAACAAGTATAATAGCCTTCTGTTAATGAAGTGGCTTTAATATGCATAATCTTTTGACAGGAAGCATAGGTTTTGTTGAAGTATGTGTAAATGTAAGGAGATAGATTTAAGGGAAGATTATTATGCCAACAGACAATAGGACAGTCATTATCATAATTAATAAAGCGAAATTCTAATGTGGTCCAATGACCATGTTGAACAAAGGTATAAGTAGGATATGAATAAGGTAGAAATTGCAAAGAGGATATAGGCAAGAATATCAGGAAGAGTTTAAGATGCAGATGTAGCAGAGGAATTTCCATGATAGGGTCTTACCGCCCGACCAGGGACCCAGCAAGTGGTTTTGTCTGGTAGTAAAATCGCAGCATAGCCTCGTCCCCAGGTGAGAAGCTCAGCAGGACCCTGCCAGGTGGGATCTGGCAATCTGCGATTATGTACCAGAGGTCTGTTAGGAGGGGGTGAAGGGGAGGAAAAATGACGTGAGGCAGCAGAAGTAGGAGGAATGCCAGTCAGATTAAGAAAATTTAAAGTGTAAAGACAAATGTTAAGAGAATTTTGCAATGCTGGGAGGTTGGGAGGTTTTTCCCGCAGCGAATAGCGATCAAGAGCACGTTTCAGAGATAAGTGAGCTCGTTCCACAATAGCCTGCCCCTGGCTGTTATAGGGAATCCCAAACTTGTGAGTTACATCCCATCTATTACAGAAGTCCTGGAAAGCAGAACTCGTATAGGCAGGTCCATTGTCTGTTTTGATTTCTTTTGGACGTCCCAGCGAGGCAAAGGTACGAATTGAATGATTGATGACATGTTTTACAGCTTCTCCCCTTTGAGGAGTAGCCAGAATAAATCCTGAATATGTATCGATGGAAACGTGCAAATATTTCCAAGGGGCAAAAGGTGGATATTGAGTTACATCCATTTGCCAAATTTCACAAGCTTTCAATCCTCTAGGATTTACTCCTATGGGAATGGAATGTCCTTGCTTACTACATGTGGGGCATTGTTGAATAATGGCAGCAGCTTCTGCCTGAGTTAGAGAAAATTGTTTTTGTAATGCTTTTTTATTTTGGTGAAAATAGTCATGGCTTTGTGCTGCTGTCAGATTACAAATTAATTTATCTGATGCAGCTGCATCTGCCACCTTGTTTCCCTCCTGTAAAATACCAGGAAGAGGTTGGTGGCTCCTGATATGTGCTACAAAGAATGGATGCCTACGACTGTTGATACATTGTTGTATAGGAATCATCAATTTTGTTAGGGATAACATTGTTCACCCTAACTGTTTTAGGTGAAATACTAACTATGAATCATAGTTAGTGTATGCAGCTTTAACTGTATAATAGCAACTGTGGGTGTGGTTATGAAAACCATATAAAAGTAGCAAGGCTACAGCTTGCTCTCTCTCTCTCTGGCTTTGATGATCCCTGATTACTGCTTGGAAGCAAGACTGCATTGCTCGAACGGGAGAGACAACAACGGACTGATTTATGTGAACTGACAATAGGATATTCTACATGGACTTTGCTAACTGAATATCCCTGAATGGACTGACTACATGGTAAATGAATATTGGACTGTTTTTGACTATGCTATAAACTTATACTGGAATAAAACATATTCTTGATAACACAAGCGTATCTGTTATTTTTACTGTATGTTAATAAACATACAAGCTTAGCTCACTCATTTATCTGTGTGCCTATCTGACTAACGCTGCACATTCTGTTTAGCTTGTCTACCTAACCCTGGTTGGGGAACCCAGGCTTAACAAATTTTAACAAAGGAACAGATATGCTAGGAGATAAATAGGCTTGATATATATTTTTCAAAATCTGAGAAACGTACAAGGAATCAACTATTAAGTTAAAAGGAGCTTTTTGAAACTGTTGAAATGCAATAAGAGATGCAGCAAGTTCTGCTTGTTGAGCAGAAAATTGTGGGGGGGTAATTTTAGTTTTCCACTCTCCCTCCTGGTTCCATGCACAAGCACCATACACTTTCCCCCCATCTGCATAAAGCGTAGGTGCATCTACTAATGGAGATATTGAGAGAGGGGATTGCCATTCAAAAGGGAGAGTTTTAAGAAAAGTGAAACGTGGGTCTGCTGGTAAATGGCAAGAAGTTTGCCCTGGCCACTCTTCTAAAGCGTATTGTAGTTCTTCTGAATTACACCATAGCATTTCCCACGTGGTCAGTGAGCAAGGAGTGAATATTGAAATAGGCTCACATCCCATGAGTTGTTTACATCTTTGTCGACCTTTAAAGATCAACTGGGAATATGCAGAGGCTTTACTGGTGATTGTGGTCCGTGGGGTGTGAGACAAATGAAGCCATTCTAAAATCAGAACCTGTGTTTGATGAGATTGCATTATAACAGCTGTAGGTCTTTGAACAGTATTTAGTAAAGCAATTGATAAAGGGCAATTCTCTATAGCTCGATCCACCCATCGAGTAGCCAGTGAATGAGAAACGTCTTTTAATGCCTGCAACTGCTCTTTATTTAGAATGATAACATCAGAAGGGGCTTTACCTTGTGTGAGAGCATTAAAGAGAGGAGCTAATGTAGCTGTGGTCAAACCCAAATAAGGACGTGCCCAATTTAAGGTTCCTAGGAACTGTTGTAAGATCACAAGTGTAGGTTTTGGGGGAAGTGTTGGGAGGGAAAGGGAAGGAACAGCAGCTGAAGCAAGTAACTTGTGACCTAAATAGGAAATGGGTGGTTTGGATTGTATTTTTTCTGGGGCTATTGTGAGTCCTGCTTTATCTAGAATGGAGGTCAGGCACAGCAGAGTTTTTAATACCGTGTCCTTTTGGCCAGGTGCAGATACCAATATATCATCCATGTAATGATAGATTAAAAAATGAGGATATCTGTCCCTGTATGGTTGCAATTTTCAGCAGCCTTTGTTGTGGGGCTGGCTGCCTGCCCCGTTTCTAATTCTGACTCCCAGACCAAAAATTGTCCTCATTCATTTCTAAAAGGCTTGTTGAATGGCTTTTACAACACCCCCCCCCTTTCGGGGCGGTGGTGGAGGACACGAGAGCTCTCCTTTTAAAGAAGTGGATTGGATGGAGGGAGGCTCTCGTAAGGATTTTTGATCATTGGGAGCGGAGGGTTGAAGGACAGGAAAGTTATCATAACTTGGTGGAGGAGATTCTAATACACTTTCTGCTTCTACTTTATAATGGACTTTTAAAGCCTCCATAATTTTCCTCCAAGTGACCAAAATGCCAATAGGTGCACGAGGAGGATTATGGAGATAGTCACCAATTTTTTCCCAAATGGAGATTTTTAAGGACCCTTTCTCTGGATAAGTGGGACAATGTTGCCACACATAAGCCAATAATGTAGCAATAGGTTTAATTTTTACAGGCGAGCCCTTTAAATTAGCAGAATATTTAGAAGAAGAGGCAACTAACTCCCTCAATTCCTTCAGATGCTCTGTCTGTTGTTGAGAAAAGTTTCCGCCCATACTTACGAAAGTCGAGACCGTGTTTCAGATCCGATGATGTGCAATTCGCTTCAGGTCTGGCGAAGCACAGCTCCCATCGAGCGAGTAAGATATGAGCGCGTCGCTGCGTATCCCCCTTAGGGAATCACGTCGGGGTCACCAGAATGCGGTATCTGCTATCCCGCATCAGATGGGCGTCTCATGATAGGGAGCGAAGGAGAAAGAAACGACAGGAGACGAAGTTCCTCGGGATGAGTGCGCCCAGAATGGCTGGGTACAAGCTCTTTTATTATGCTCATTCAAAAGGGGGGGTCACTATCATTGTTTATTCAGAGCCTAGGTCAAGCCCAGGTCAGACAGGATATGCAAGGCTTAGATAAGGCAAAATACCAAGTCAGACAAGATGGCACGATCTACAATTTGATCAAGACATTCCTTACAAAGCTGCATGCCAGTCGATGTAATCTCAAAGTGAATGCTTGACTCCTTGTCTCTGTACGTGCCCTGTAAAAGGTCACTGAATGATACAATGTTGCAAATGCCTGAATGATACATAGTTGTATTGATACCCATTTGCAAACACATAAATGATACATAGTTACAACAAGGTGTGATCTTAACTTTCGCCCCATAAGTAATTCTGCTGGGGACTTGTTGGTTGTGGTACTGGGCGTTATGTGCTGGAGTGTGAGCAAACGGTTTACTTTCTGTTGGACATCTCCGGCGTCCATTCTTTCTAAACCTTCTTTAGTAAACCGGACCATTCTCTCAGCCCTGCCGTTCGCAGCCGGGTGAGCCGGCGCGGTTAGGGCATGTCTTATACCTAGGGAGGCTAGGTATTGCTCAAATTGTATGCTGGTTAGCTGTGGCCCATTATCTGAAACAAGAACGTCCGGTAGGCCATGGGTGGCAAAAAGGTTGTCCAGTTTTTTAATTACAGTTTCTGTTGTCGTTGATGGCATAACTTTTACTTCAAGCCAATTCGAATAGGCATCAACGACAATCAGAAACGTATGCCCCTTGGTAGGACCCGCGAAATCAATGTGGATTATTGACCACGGTCCCTGAGGGGTTTCCCAGTCCTTAATGGGTGCTTTTGGTGGGGACGGTCTGATTCCCTGGCATTTGTTGCACGAGCTTACCCAATACTCTATGTCCTTATCAATACCCGGCCACCAAACATAACTTCTAGCAAGGCTTTTCATCTTAACCATTCCTGGGTGCCCTTCATGTAACAACCTAAGTACCCTGGGTTGTAATTTGGCAGGAATTACCACCCGATCACCCCACAACAAACACCCCTTTTGGATTGAAAGTTCAGTCTGTCTGGACCGGAAAGGTTTAAAGTTTTCAGTTTTTTGGTTCTCCGGCCAGCCTTTACCTACCCAGCTAAGAACGCGGGCAGTCAGTCTTTCGCGGTGGCTCTGGCGACATCATAAGCTGATATGGGTAGATCGGGGCAAGTCTCAATTTGTAGCGTTGTCATCGCCGGTGCCGGGTCTTCGTCGGTTGCTGGTAAGGGTGCTCTGCTCAAAGCGTCCGCATGGGAAATTTGTTTCCCTGGGCGATGTGTCAGAGTGTAGGAATAAGCTGCTAGGAACTCTGACCATCTAGTCATTCTTGGGGACAGTATATTAGGTATTGGCTTGTTTCCTGCCAAAATCCCCATTAGCGGTTTGTGGTCTGTTATGATTTGAAAGGTCCGCCCGTATAAGTACTCGTGGAAGCGTTTCACTCCAGCGACAATTGCTAGAGCTTCCCTGTCCAATTGGCTGTAATTCCGCTCGGTTTTGGATAGAGTCCTAGAGTAATATGCGACGGGTGCTTCTCTGCCATCAGGTTGTTGGTGGCTCAGGATGGCACCTACTCCGTATGGTGAGGCGTCGCAGGTCACTCTTAATGGCAGTGTGTTGCTAAATTGGATGAGAACGTTTGTTGATGTTAGCAAGCTTTTAATATTTTGGAAGGCTTTATTTTCTTTGTAACCCCAAGTCCAAGTTGCCTTGTCTAAAAGACCGTGCAACGGTTCTGCTATAGTGGCCTTGTTTGGCAGGAACACATTATAGAAATTAATTAGTCCTAAAAATGCTTGTAGTTCGGTTTTATTTCTTGGTTCAGGTGCGTCTTTGATTGCTTTAACTTTTTTGTCTGTAGGGTGGATACCCTCTCCGTCTATTGAGTAGCCCAGGAATTCGACGCTATTCTTAATTAAACAGCACTTTTCTCTTTTTACCTTGAGGCCAGATTCCCTAAACTTAGTTAATACTTCTTTGAGTCTTTTCCTTAATTGAGTTTCATCTCTGGCCGAGAATAGGACGTCGTCAAAATAGGGAACGACTCCTTGTATGCCATTTAGGAGGCGTTCCATCAGACTCTGGAAAACGCCAGGGGCCACGCTTAATCCAAATTGGAGCCGGTGACATTTGAATGCGCCCTTATGGGTGACTATAGTCTGTGCTTCTGCTGTTTCTGGGTCCACTGGGAGTTGTTGATAGGCTTGTGCCAAGTTGAGTTTAGCAAAAACTTTGCCCTTTCCCAGGGAGTGAAGCAAATGCTGGATTACTGGCACCGGGTATGCGCTTGGTTGTAATGTGTGGTTCAGGGTAGCCTTATAGTCACCATAGATTCTAATGGACCTGTCAGGTTTTATGGGTGTGACAATAGGTGTTTCCCACTTGGCATGCTCCACAGGTTCTAACACCCCCTGGGCTCTTAGTTTGTCTAGCTGTTCCTCTATCTTTGCCTTTAGTGCAAAGGGAACTCGCCTGGCTTTTATTCTTCGTGGGGTTATTTGGGGGTCTAGACTGAAAGAAATGGGATTTCCCCGATACTTGCCAAGTGAGCCGTCAAAAACGTCCTGGAACTCGCGGATGAGGTCTTCTTCCCAGCCGGTTGTATTCACTTGATCGACCCCGGTCATCCCGATGCCAATGGCACGAACCATTCAATGCCCAGGAGGCTTGGTCTGTCTCGGTCGACTATGGTCAGTGGTAGTATTTTGACGTGTTTTCTATAGGCGACTCGGAAATGTCCCATGTCGACTACAGGGATTTGGTTACCTTGGTAGTCTTTGAGGGTTAGGTGCTGCTTCTGTAATTTTTTGGGTTGGATATCTGGGACTAGCTGTTTTATTGTGTCCCACGATACCATAGAAAGGAAGGACCCCGAGTCCACCTCCATATTGCAGGGCTTCCCTTCGATTTTTACTATGACTTTAATCTTCTTCCCGCTTTCCGTCTGAGCGCTCTCTGCAGTGACAGTTTGGTGTGTATTGGCTCGCTTGTATTGTTGCCACTTTCTTTCAGCTCTTTTAGGCTCAGCTTGTATTGGGGACTTTCGGCGTCTCGTTGGGCTATAGCTTTTCTTGTTTCTACAGACTTTCTCGATATGCCCTCGTTTCTTGCAATACCTGCAGATAGCGTCGAGAAATCCGCATTTGGCTCGGGCATGGTTTCCTCCGCAGCCAGCGCACTCCCGCCAATTCCTTCTTTCGCGCTCTTTTTTGTTCGCGAATAAACGGTGGACCTCGTCGTCTTCTTCGCTCGACTCGATTGTCTCTCCAGACTCTTCATAGTGGGTGGTGGTGGTAGGCTGTTTTCTGTCTTTGGCTGGGGTTGTTTGTTCGCTGTGTGTGTTCATCTTCTTCATTGTGACGATTTTTTCGCAGCTTCTGCGGCTGTGGCTTCCGCGATGGCTCCGGTTACGGTGATGTTGGGCTTGTTGAGTAATTTACTCTGTGCAGTGGAGTCTCTTAGTCCCAACACCACGCGGTCCCTCATCGCTTCGTCGATGTTCAGGAAATCACACTCACCCCCTATTTGCCTAAGGGCAGCAACGAAATCGGCGATGGTCTCTCCCTCTCTCTGGTCTCTGCGGTAAAATTCGTGTCGCTTTATTAAATTAGATACCACCGGAGCGTAGTGTGCTTTGAGAATTCTTTGCAATTCTGGCCACGTTAGTTGTTTTACATCTCGGGGCTTCGCAAGGGCCTTTGCCATCTTGAACACCGTTGGCCCGCAGTGAGTTAGGAACACAGCTCGCTTGCGTTGCTCTGAAATGCCTTCCATTTCATTGCTCTCCAAATACATTTGGAAGCGGTCTGCATAGGACTCCCAATCCTCTTCGTTAGGATTGAAGGGTGCGGGCGGTGCATTGTTTCCAGGCATCTCTGCTGTCGTCTGGCTTCTTATCACCGTGTGCAGGTTTCGCGTTCAGGACGATCCCATCCTCGTCCCCAGTGTTTTGTTCGGAAAACACACGAGGTAGACCGGGTTCCAACAACAAAAAGGCTTTATTCAAACTAATCAGTAACAGGAACACTCGGCTGAAACCGAGGAGAGCCTTTTATACAGGCTGGCCTGCTGGCTCGTAGCCAATGGCATTTGTTTAAATTTGCCGCTTTCCAGCAGCTCATTGGATTGGTTCCTAGTGAACCAATCCAATGCTTAGTTTATTTGACCAATCAGGTTTGCATATTTGGAGTCAACCAATTTACATATAGAACATACAGAATATTTACCATCCTGTACTTTCATTTTCTATCTTGGATTTAATGCCAGAAATCATCAACATCGTTTAAAAGACCACACAAACAATTGTAAACTTGTGAACTGACAAATAGATGTTGTGGTATGCAAGAATAGGTACCGTTAATGCAAAACTGTAAGCAATGAGAACTATATTCTTTTTTTCCTCTGGTAATTTGATAATTTTTAGCTTTCTACTACCAACAAGTGAACTGCATTTCAATTCTCTTGAATTGTCCCTGATTTTCATGGCCCAATAATTGATTATTCAAGTGTTTTCTGAATTAATCCATTGGTAGTGTTGATTGACCCAGTGCTTTCTGAACCACAAAGTAGCCAAACACATTGTAGCCTATCAAGCTGTGCAAACAGCCATCTCATATATCCTCATATATACTGTTTTATAGGTAAAAGCTATTATTTTCTATATTAACACATTAAACTCACTCTAGTCTCTTTAAACTTTTGTCTTTTTATAATTTGTAACCTAATATATTAAGAATCTTGTATTTTTGCTTAATTATAATTATAGCTTGTTTCCCTTGTATCAGAGTCTTGTCGGTGCAGTCATACTGAACACATCCATTTTGACCTGATTTTGCAAACCTGTCAACATTTTTGCTGACTGAAGTCCTTGCTTGAATAGACAAAATGTGAAGGCCCGGTCCCACTGTACTTACAGATGCAAAGAGGATGTAAAACATTAAAAAAAGCTTTCCATCCGCTGGAAAATGCTATGCATCCATTGTGTACTCACTGCATACGTGTTTCATACGCTCTATCCGCCGAGCATCCATCCACTGCTATTTCATCCATGCAAGAAGTTTTGAGCTGCACAAAACTTTTTGAACAAATGAACTTTCCGCCGTATACGATGTATATCCTTGACATATATGGGCAACAAACGTTCTATGTCCGTTATCATCCGTTAAATGTCCGCTGTATCCTCTCTGCATCCTCTGGGCATCCCCTCAACTCACATCTGCTGCAGCTGAAAACGGAAAGAGGGAGGAAACAAAAGGTACACAGAATGTCTACACAGCGTTAGTAGCACGGAAATAGAAAGGATGTAAGTGTATGCATCTCGTACATAAAGTATTCAAAACAGACAAAACGTTTGTATCTGGAATGTATCTTGTATATTTAGGATGTCTGGAGTATGTCAAGAGTATGTAGAAGGACACCAAGCGGAGAACTGATATTTTCTATAAAAAGGGGGAGAAAATCATCTGGATTTCAGTATGAGTCCAGCAGCCGTGGTGTACAGACCTCATCACCCTTTGTCTTGATCTTCAACATCATCAATTGTTCTCCACCATGGAAGGGCTGTGACATCGCCTGGGGTGGAGGAGCAGACCTGGACCGGGTAGGAGCAGCATCAGCTGGGCCTTGAGGATTGTGCAGAAGTGCTGCGATCTTCTGTTTCATCACCTGGTACTCGGCCTCGGGCAGGTCCCTCAGGGTCTGGCTCATGTAGGTGATGAAGGGCTTCCGGGCCAAGGATGCTCTGTCCAAGTCAGCCAGCTGAGAGAGAAGTTCTGTGCTGGTCTTCATTGTGTCCCTGTTCTCCAACAGCACACTGTGGTCCTGGCCTTCCAGTCTGCCTCTCTGCCTGAGTCCTCTGGAGCTGGGGGTGGGGGTGGGTTGGCCTCTGGTGGCTGCTGCTTCTTCCTCCATTTGTGACAGCAGGGCGTCATCCTCCACGGGATCCTCCAAGTCTGCTGGCATGGGGAGTGCAGCTGTCGAGGGGGGTCTCTGCTGTGGGGCCCTCTGAAGACACCTGCCTGGACAGGGTAGCTGGCTCCTGGCTGGAAGAAGAGTGGCTCTCTGTGGGCTGTCTGAGGGAGAGGGGTCTCAGAGGAGCTGCTCCTCGGTGGTGGATCTCACCCTCCAGGAAACTTCACTTGGCCATGACGTACTTCTCCCGGTCAGTGAGCTTGACAGCGGCCTGCCCGGATTTCTTGAGGTATAGCTTGCCATACCAGGTGTGCATGTGCTTCCACCATCCAAGGAGTACTTCTGCAGTGTACCCCAGGCTCTCTGCCTTGTCTCTCCAAGCTGCCTGTTTCTTCTTGGTGTCCTGATACAGTCTGTGGCCCTTTCTCCAGAAGTACTCGTTCTCCCTCAGCCATTCCAGCACCTCATCCTCATGCTCCTCGGAAACAGTGTACTGTTTCCTCTCTCCCTTCTCCTTCCCTTGCCTCTTCCTCCCTCTGGCAGGGGCTTCAGCAGGGGCTTCTGGGGCTTCAGCATCAGGGCCTTCTGGAGATTGTTCAGGGCCTTCAGGGGCTTGAGCAGCAGGGCCTTCAGCAGCAGGGCTTTGAGGGGCTTGAGGGCCTTGGGGCTGGTCCACCACAGCAGCAGCAGCTTCAGAATCAGTGCCAGGGGGTGGGATGCTGGTTCTGGCCTTCTTCACCTTGCCAGGGCTTGAACAAGTAGGCACAGACTTCCTCTTCTTGCCTGACTGACGAACCATGGTGTTCCTGCAAGATGTATCTGGCAGCACCTCTTTCTCCTGTATGCTGACTGCGTGCTGCATCCTTTTATATCCGCGGAGCAGATGCAATTCATATCCCCCGCATGTGCAGTGAATGCTTTGCATCTGATATACATCCGCGTGGCATCCCCTTTGTTTCCTATAGGCGTATGTGATGCATCTGCTTCATCCACTATGCACCCGCCCCTTCCGCTATGCATCTGCTTCGAAGTTCTCCCCGGAACCCCTTCGGAGGTATCATCCGCTTCCATCCGCTGTCATCCGCTAGGCTTCCTATGAACATCCGTTTAACATCCCCGCTACATACTACCCACGTCCGTTCTTTTCTGTTCTATTTATGCAAATTTTTGCCAATTTTTGGAGCAGATGAAAATGGATGGAGCCACCCCCGAAATTTTGCTTGTCCGCTTTGTCCTTTATGCATATGTTTTGCGTCCATCAGCCAGTGGGAACAGGCCTTAGGTTGAGAGGAAACTTGTAAGTCTCGAAATAGCATGGGACAGATTTTCCCTGTTAACAGATTTTTCTCCAGTTTTAATATCTCTTTTTCATGGATTCACCCCCCAAAAAAGCTAATTTGGTCCTTGCTAGAATCTCCTAATTATTATTTTTTCTTCAAAACATTTTGGTAGTTCCCATGAGAAGCTTGAATTCCCACTCAAGTTTCTAACTCCCTGCTTCCAGTACCATTAAAAGAGCGGTCTTATGTTATATATCAGATCCCACTGAATTTAGACAAAGATATTTTGCCACTCCCAAATGGCCATTAGCTCTGTTCTTCTGGTGGTTTCTCCTGCTGGAAAAAGCAGGATGTAATCCAGGAATGTTTTTTGTTTTGTTCTGAATTGTTTGATAAGGTGAATACTGACCTGATGAAAGACTGCAAGTCTTTTATGAAATTGATATTCCCATCAGTAACTAGACATTTGGACTTTTTTTTAATCTAGAGTCTACAGAACATATCTTTCTTTCTCATTTATTGTCCCACGTGTACTTTACTATTTTGTCTGATCTTCTCATCGGTGTAACAAGATGAACAAGTCTGTAGCTATGCATTATCAGAAATAGCAAACAAAATCTTTATTTTCATGTTTGTCTCCTCGCAGGACTATTTCAAATATAAAGCTGGAAGAAGTAAGGAAGGAACTGGACGAAAGCAAAGTATTTTTTGTTAGCTCTTGGAACCACCCTAGTAGTGGAATTTAGATATTATACAGTAGATGATACTGTATAGATGGAGGGTCTCAAAAAATTGGAAATAAATGTTTTATTTTCCTTTATCCCCCTTCCCTACTTTTATCAATCACCTCGGTTGAATTCCTACAGCCTTCCTGCTTTCTCTCAGTCGTTACTCAAAAATTAACTCAGCAACATTCTATAAGGGTGAAATTTTGTGGGAGATATCTAATCTGATACTGACATGTTCCTCTTAAGATAAAAAAATTATGGGGCTGCAAAAGTGTGAAAAAAGAGGAAAGGTATAATAAATTTGAACTTTGTAGAGTTGTAATTGCAGGAATGTTCTTATCTTGGATGGCAAACCTCAGATAAAGAATGTTTACAAGCAATTAGAACTCAGGCAAACAAGTCAATAATCTAAAGGAGGATTAGAGAGAGGAAGTAAACATATGTTAGACTTTAGCTAGAGAGAATTAATTGTGTTAATTACTATTATACTAAACAGTAACTAAAGTAAAGCAGTAACCAAAGTTAACCAATGATGGAGGATAACTAAAAATGTGAATAAATGTAAGACTATACTCCAATAAAATTCATCATCATGATTCAGTTGATCATGATCAAACACCTCAACTGCCTCATCATTACAACAAGTGGTGCATGAACAGGGACCCTCTTACTTCATCCGGCAAGGATTTGGTGCGCCTTCAACCCTTTGTGGTTTCTTCAACCTTTTGGTTTCTGTCAGTATGGGGTCTGCGCTTTCTGAGGAACAAAGGAAGCATGTAGATGAGTTGGGCTATTTGTTGAAGAAAAATAATACTGAGGTACCACAGAGAAATCTCTTAAGGCTGGTCCAGGAGATTGCAGTTCAGTGCTTATGGTATCCAAAAGAGGAGTCTTTAAAATTAACTGATTGGGAACGTATTGGGAAGACATTGCATACTGAACCTAGAGCAAAAATAGAAATTTTGCATGTGTGGCATTTATGTAGGCATGCAATTGAAAAATTTGCTCACAATGAACTTTCTCTTTTATCACCTCTACCTTAACATTATACTAATGCTGTCATTTATCCCCCTTCTTCACCTAAATATATGTCTTCAATTCCCTCAGCTCCTGCAGATATAGGGTAAAAGCCTCCTGACTTTATTGTTCAGTCTTCTTTTCAGAAAATGGTTGAGAATTGTAAAAAGGATGCCTGTGTCTCAGGAACAGAACTTGCAGAATTACTGTCTGTTTGTCCAGTACAATATCGTCCTGGTCAGGGGCCACAGCTTGGACTGCAAGTAGCAGAATTGGAGGGTCTGCCTTATCAGATCTTAAGAGAGTTAAAAAAGGCAGTTACAGACGATGGGTGTGGCACCCACCCAGAATCCAAAACGTGCCTTTCCCATCACTCTGACTCCTCCAGCAGTCTCTCTCACTCCTCCCCAGCCACAGCCGGTAGCGCTGGGATCAATTTAACCACTCAAGAGGAAACTGAGTTTAAATTTCCCTTGGAAGTTAAAATAGTTCCAACTCAATTTAAAGGTCCATTTCCTTCATGATTAATTGGCTTAATTTTGCCTCGTTCTTCTGCACACAAAAAGGGCTGTTTTGTTGTGCCTGGGGTAATAGATTCAGATTACACTGGTATTTTGATTCAGATTTGGGTGAATCTTCCTCAAGTTCTTCCTTGTAATTCTTCAGTTGCTCAATTGCTTCTTCTTCCACATGAAATTTCATCTCCTGGTATAGATAATCATGGGGATGCAGGATTTGGATCAACTTCTTTATCTGTAGGCTTACTTCATCAGCTGAACTCCTCTCGTCCTTTGTTAACGCTATTCCTTAATAAACAACCATTTCAAGGGTTATTGGATACTGGAGCCGATGTTACTGTCATCTCCTCTTTACAGTGGCCAGTACAGTGGCCAAAAATGACAGTTTCTTCATTGTGGGGAATAGGTTCTACAGCTGCTTGGCAGAATGTTCAAGAAATTAATGCTACAACATCTGCTGGTAAGTCATTTTTCCTACAACCATACATTCTAGATATTCATACTAATATTTGGGGCCCTGATATCCTTTCCCTTCTTAATGCCCATTTGATTCTCTTCCTCTTAAATGGCTCTGTTCTACGCCGGTTTGGGTGGAACAATGGCCATTATCAAGGGAAAAAACTTGCTGCTTTACAACAGTTGGTTCAAGAACAATTGGCTGCTGGTCATATAGAACCTTCTACTAGTCCTTGGAATACTCCTGTTTTTGTTATAAAAAAGAAAAATGGGAAATGGCCTTTACAATATGGTCTACAAAATCCTAACTTAATTCCTAATTTTTATAAACTATTGGTAGTTGATCTTAAAGACTGTTTTTTTTTACTATACCTTTGCAGGCTCAAGATAAAGAAAAAATTGCATTTATTGTCCCAGTTTTTAATAATAGCATGCCCACAAAACAATATCATTGGCGAATGTTCCCTCAGAGGATGCTTAATTCCCCTACACTTTGTCAATATTTCATGGATAATGCCCTTCAACCCTTTCGGAATAAATTTCCTTCCTATTTAGTCTATCATTATATGGAGGATATATTGATAGCAGCCCCAGATTTTGATGAATCTAAGTTGTTAAAAGAGTTAAGGGATATTGTGGCACAACAGGGATTGTATATAGCCTCAGACAAAATTCAAAAGGTAGAACCTTATACCTACTTAGGACATAGAATGTTGCACAATTCCTCCATTCCAATTCTTCCTGAATTACAAGTACAGAAATCATATACATTAGTACAATGGCAAAAATTACTTGGCATTATTAATTGGGCACGCCCATTCTTCTACATTACAACTGGTGATATGTTGCCCTTATTTCAGTCTTTGAAGGGAGCACAGTCACCAGATCTAGTTGTATTAACTGATCCTCAAAGAACATGCCTTCAAGAAATATTGAATAAGTTTAAGCATCGATATGTGGACAGGATAGCATCCTTAACAATAGGACTTTGTTTAGCTATTCTTCCCACTACACCCTTACCCATGGGGTGTCTTTATTCTAATGCGTCCCCGCAAGCGGTCAACATTCATGAATGGATTAACTTGTCAGCTACCCTACCTAGAAACATTTATCCTTATCAATTAGCATTAGAGGATTTGATTATTAAAGGTTGTAAATGAGCCTTACATCTTACAAGACAGGATCTCATTAGCATAGCTTTCACTCGTACAAAAGTTGAACATGAACATTTGATGATTTCAGAATCATATCAGATGGCCTTTTCTCAATATGTGGGAAACTTGTTGTATTCTTTAGCCAAGGATCCTAGAATAGCTGTTACTACTACTTTAAATCCGGCCTTTTTTTCTATTTTTGTGTGAAATCCTATTTCTAAAGCTCTTACAGTCTTTACTGATGGATCACCTACAAGGGGTGTGGTTGTCTGGCAGATTCAACAACAATGGCATTCTAAATTTACTGCCACGCAGACTTCAGCTCAATGTGCTGAGCTGGCTGCTGTGATTTTGGATTTACGATTGTTCAATGACCAACCTATTAATTTGATTGTTGATACTCAATATGTGTATTTAGCTATGCAATCTCTTCCTTTTTCTTATTGTGCTCTCTCTTTGGATAAGAATTTGTTATCCCTGTTTTTATCTTTAAAGAATAGTTTGGGAACTTGCTTGTATTCTTTGTATGTAGAACACATTTGAAGTCATACTCCCTTTACTCATACCTTGACTGAAGGAAATCGAAAGGCAGATGAATCCTTAAAGGATGTTGCCTCTTTGTTTGTTGATCCTGTTGATAGTCATTCTTATTTTCATCAAAATGCCAAATCGCTTGCAAAGCAATTTAAAATTTCATTATCTCAAGCCTGGTATATTGTCCGTGCTTGTCCAGCTTGTTAGCAACTGGCAGTTCCCTTTCCAGTGGGTGTCAACCCATGAGGAACCCAAGCTAATCAAATTTGGCAAATGGATGTAACTCAATTTTCAACCTTTAAGCCATACTGTTATCTTCACACGTCTATTGACACTCATTCACATTTCCTTTGGGTTACTGTTTCAAAACATGAACGTACTCCAGATGTTATTTCTCATTGCCAATCCTCTTTTGCTATAATGGGTCAGCCTTCTCAGTTTAAAACTGACAATGGCCTCGCTTATATCAGTAAGGAATTTCAAACCTTTTGTCAGAAATGGAATATTACTTTAGTGCACGGAATTCCTTACAACTCTCAGGGTCAAGCTATAGTTGAGTGAGCTCATCGGACTTTTAAGGCATTGCTTCAGAAACAATTACAAACTGAGTCTGGCCCTTACCCATCTGCGAAAGATTCAAAAACTCATTGCTGTAGCATTTATCTACTTGGAATTATTTAACCTTTTTAGATTATCTTGCAGACTCACCTGTTAATTTGCATTTTCGAACTACTGAATCTTTAGCAAGGCCTTTGGTAAAGTATTGCCAAGCTCCAGATCCAACCTGGAAAGGCCCTACACCACTGATCACCTGGGGTCGTGGTTACACTGCCGTGGAAGATCCTTCTACTAGACAAGCAGTGTGGGTTCCAGCGCACTGTGTTCGTTCGTATCATGGCATGGCATCAGGGCCTTCACAGTCTGATTTCGGATTTCAATCTTCATCTGAACACAGAAGTCCGTCTTCCAAGGTCAAAGCGCCCGCAATCCATCACTTGGGGCCAGGTTAAATCTACTACATATCAAGCTCAACAACAACTGCAACAGGCCTCATTATCTCAGACTCCTGAAAATTTTGTTGCTGCTGTTTTTGCTATTATTACTGCTAATTCTGTTACAATTTTACTTTGTATTTTCTTGTTTATGGTTAATGGTGTTTCTGCTCAAAATGACACTTCTGTGGTTCATCTTAACCCTAATTTGTGGGTTCTTCATGCCCAATACATGTTTATGACCCATGGCACAAATATTACTTTATACTATGAGCTCCCAATGGCATTTGATCAAATTTCTTTTACCCCTAACTTGATCATGTCTTCTACATTTATTGTCTCACAACTACAATCTATTTCACACTCCTGACTATTTTCTAAACCCCCTATGCAATTGAATTCTGTCCGTTGACGTCATTTGAAAGTTAGTCAATTTACAAGGGGTCTGTGTTTCTGTTGTCACGCTAAGCACACTTGGCTTCATAATTGGTCTGATTATGATGCTGCCCAGCACATATTAAAAAAGCTAGGGAATTATAGTTTTTGTTCTAACTACTATTGGTTGTCAGGTACCTTTAATTCTTCTTTGCATGGCATGATTATAGCTCCTGATATGGATCCTGACAATTTTCCTATTTTTAATGCCTCTGATCAATCTAATACAGGATTGATATGTGCTGGTTGGCAGCTTAAGGATCCTAATATGTGGTTCTTTTTTGATAAATATGCTACTAATGTTCATCCTCAGAATTATCAATGTGCAACTATAGGTTATTTTACTCTACCTGTTCAAATAGGTATGCTTCCATCATCTCGACAATGGCGTTCCTCTCTGGGGCCTACATGTAATGATGAAGTCATTATTGACACACAATTGTCTTCTGGTTCTACATTTGGCCATGCATTGGCAGGGGCCGTTACAGGAGTCCTTATTCTAGGCTCTTATCCTGGCATAATTGCTCAAGAAAACAGACGATCTATTCTTGGTCTCACTTGCAGACTTCAAAAATCCATCAATGCTACTGCTGCTATTATTCGTGATTTGCAGCATGAAATAGAAGATTTAAATCAAGATGTCTTACAGCAGCGTTTTGCTTTTAGCCCGTCAGGGAGGTTTCTGTACATTAGTTGGATGCCGTGGATGTGTTGTGCGTTTTCATTCTTTGAATAAAACTATTGAGGATGAGCTTGCCAATTTATAATCATACATTCAAAATAATATCCATGCTCATTACTCACCTTTTGAGTGGCTAACCAATTGGCTCCTTGATTGGTCTTGGCTCAGACAGTTTTTGTTTTATGTTATAATTATTATAATTGCAATCTGTTGTTTTATTCAATGTACTCCAAATTTATTCACATTGTTTCATCCTGCTTCCCCCTCTCTTAATCCTCTACAATTGCGATACATTCATATATCTTTGAATCCTCCATTTAAAATAAAAAACGGGGATATGTAGAGTTGTAATTGCAGGAATGTTCTTATCTCGGATGGCAAACCTCAGATAAAGAATGTTTACAAAAATGTTACTAAAAATGTGTATAAATGTAAGACTATACTCCAATAAAGTTCATCATCATGATTCGGTTGATCATGATCAAACACCTCGACTGCCTCATTACAACAGAACTTGTAAAATAGATATGTATAATGAAGATACAAATGCATAGTTAAAAATTCATGTCTAGCTATGAACAAAGGTCTAAACTGTATATCAGAAAGTCAAAGTTGACATCACTGAGGCTGTTTTGAAGAGCGTGAAAATAATATTTCATAGGGTGGAGATAGTTATATGTTATCCTCTGTGGGAAGCTTGGAAAATGGGGCCATACTTTTATGCTGTTGATGCTACACTCTGACCAGTTCCCTCAGTCCTAAGTATATCAGGGAACTTGGGCTAGATTCAGCATTAACATGAAATTACCTACATGCAATGCTTAAAGAATATTGACCTTCTATAACATATATCACAATCAAGGTGTTCTAACTTAGGCTTAATAGAATCACAAAACAGACTCTTTGTCCTGCAAAAATCCCTTTTTATTTGATTAATGTGAATTCCTTAGCATTCACATCCAGAAAACTTCCGGCAATAAATATTTCAAGATTTAATTGCAACAATAGACCTTATCAGTCCTTGGATAGTTGCCAGGCCAAGAGCTTCTAGTCACAACATTGTGCAATGAAATACCTGGCAAAGTGACTCTGCGAGGCACAAACTCATCTAAGCACATCTTCACAATCATAAATTGTCTCCTACAAACACAACTCCCCGTTTGCTCTTATTTATTTCCTATGGGAGGGGCCACCCAATGTCCGCTTGTGCTTTTAGTCCCAAGTCGAACCCCATTCCTTAATTGTTCGCTTCTCCTGACAGCTCTGTGCATGTGCACATCGGGAACAGGTGCCAGCTGTTCTTCTGCCCCACTTATCTCCGACTCTGAAAATAGTTGATAATTGTCAGACTGCCCTGGCCCCATCTCTGCCTCCGATGCAGAGCACCCATCAAAGCCTTCCCCAGAGACCAGAACTAGCCCATGTTCCTCCCCAATCTCATCACTGTCCAAGACTGTTGCCAACTCTGCTGGCCACTGGTGGGCCACAATGCAGAGAATGGCAGTATTTGTGAAGGTTTTAAGGATCACAGACCTAGCACACAGAACAGCATTGATTAACTTACAAAGTCAGTGATGCCTGTGTGATGGAAGTGTGCCCCTGAGTATGTTGAAATTGTGCTTTGCAAGTAGAATACACCCATCAGACAGTCAACCCACCTGCCCCACGCACCTTTGCTGCCCTTTGGCCAAGCCTTGCCACTTACTTGAGGGTTTTCTCGCTCGTGCGCACCTTCCCGACCCTGCCACAATTGGCCGAGGATTGTGTGAAAAGGAAGAGGAAGGTCTTTGGGAAGCCACTTGCTCCTCAACCAACCCTTGTGCAGCACAGTGATAACTAATAATAGATAATCAGAGTTGGAAGGGACCTTATAAGTCATCTAGTCCAAACTCCCGCCCAAGCGGGAGACCCTACACCATTTCCGACAAATGGCAATCCAATCTCTTCTTGAAGGTCTCAAGTGATGGTGCTCCCACAACTTCTGAGGGCAAGCTGTTTCATTGGTTGATTGTTTTCCCTGTCAGAACGTTTCTTATTGCTCATAATCAGGTTTTTCCCCGCCTCTAATGAACAGTGATAACAGAAGAACCAGATAAGAATTTGACGGAGGGGGGATGTGCAATGTTCTGAATGAATGCTATCCTGGAGAAGAATATTCTGCTAAATCATATGAATGGATGGGTGAGCACAAAATGATTGATCAAGCCATTCAGAAAAATTCACCATTACATTATAATGGTGAATATTTAGTCACTAGCTCCTTAGTTTCATATGCATATGTAAAACTGTAGTATAATTAGGACTGGTAACTTCTTGGTGGTTTCAAATTAAAATGATCAAGAGAGACAACAATGAAATGTATAGGACATGAAAGTGATTACAAAGTTCATATCCAAATTCTGCAAGGGTTAGGATTAGAATGGAATTAAGACTGTAATCCTATATTCAATGGAGATTTTCTTTCAAATATATAGGATCTGTAGAGGGTGTGCATAAGCCTACAACGTGCTTACCTTCCCTGTCTTATTGTTTCTTTTATTTTTCTTATATGTATCCATGTATTCATAACTATGTTTTTACTTATACCTATTATCTTATAAGCAATTGACAAACCAAATAAAATAATAAATATTTCAATATACCCATATGGCTATAGCTCTGTTCAAACATGATTTCTTATTTTGATAAAATCAGCATGAAAAACTCATTTTATGTGTAACAATTGGGAAAGCTTAAATTTGCCCCCAAAATTATGTGCAAACATAGCTTTTTGCCTTAAAATTAGGCTATAAATAAGGATGGAAGAAGATTCCTCTTTCCATCCTCATTTATATTTATGAAATGTCTGCAAGAAAACAAGTAAGCTCAGAGAGCACCAAGGACTCTTCAAGAGAGTCCTATATGACTTTGAAATAAATAATTTCAAAATTATTTTTAGTGGAGAATTTCCACAATATCCAGAATCCAGATACTGAAGCATCCAGTCTGGTAGAGAGGAGCGATCAAGTGTGAAGCTAGCCTGGAGAACTTCAGCAACAAAAAGTCAAGGGCCAATCTCCCCTAAGTTCCTGGGGCCTTATATAATTATTTACAAGAGTAGGCTGACAGACGAGGGAGATTCATGCGTAATAGGCAGAACATAATAAAGTAATTAGCTGGAACTCTTGTTTATGTCGGTCTGGTGCCTGACAGATATAAAGGAAACCGTTTTTAACATAATAATATTGGCCTGATGTAGGTTCCATAATTAATCAGGGCACTGATAGAGATCACATCCATTTCCAGTTAGTCGCAGCTTTCTCCTAAGGGAAGGGACAGTGAAATTAGAAATCTTTCTATCATCTAAAAATAAACACTACCACCCCACTGCTGGTTTTTAAAGAAATTTCCTCTTTTTACATTTTTAATATTATAAAATGTGATTACCAGATGTGATTACCAGATGTGATTACCTAGAAATTGTAGAGTAAGGTGCTATTCATCTTGGTACTTCTAATTGGGTTCGATCAATTCATATAATTGTCAATCAGCAAAAGAATTATAAGACTGGAAGCCCCAAACCTGTGAAAGATATTAGGTTGAAAATGGCTGTGTTAAAATTCCTAGATGTGCTTATTGAACTAGACCCGTTCATTGTTCACTGGGATCAGTATATCAATATGCCAAGGATCAAGTGGGACCAAAAAGAGGTAGACAAAAGAAAAAGGAATTGGATGCTAGTTACATTACTGAGAATTGAGAGAGTATGTGGAGACCTAAGATCCACAACTATATTAACTATATAACGTACAATATTTATACATACAAAACCATTTCAAGTTTGTTAGTATCATATAATGATGATATCCTATGAAATTTACTTACTATACTTTCAGCCTTGTGAATCTGGCAGATTCTGCTCATGGAATTAATTTATGACATAGTTATAATAGTTACAATTAACCATTGTTATTATTTTTTAATCAGAGTTGTGTAGTCACTGATAAACAGCATGAAAAATAGTGTAGATTACCAGTAAATGGCAACACAGAGTTAATTCCATATATCTGTAATCAGAAAAATGTCTGAAGTTTTATAGTGTTTAAAGTATTAGATAAAATTATTATATTGCCTCATAGTGTTTAATGCAATACCTTTGTTAAATATGCAATAACATACATCGATTATGTTTTGTACAAACAGGTGATAAGTTTTTTTTTCTTGTTGAATTATATTTTACCTGTTTTATTCCAACTTAAGGATTAAAAAAAACCCCAGTAGCTTTTTTACCCTAAAATAGGGTAAAATGTGATTGCTTACTTTGTTGCTCATGTGATGGTGGTGAATTAAGCCAGGATAGTTTTATAATTATAAGCAACTTGGTTAAATATGTAGCGATAGGAAATACTTTTCTTTTTTATTTCTCTATTTCCCAACACTCAGGTTCATTGCAATTACATATGGTGCTTATCTGTTAGTTGGCAGTTAGCAGATTGTTGTCTTCATTTGGGTTTCTTTGTCAGTTCTAACAATCTGTATACAGACCCTACTAATTCCTTCATTTCATTAGTGGGAAAAAGTGAAAAATCTTTGCCCATCAGCTTTGCCTCCTTGGACCATATTAGTTCCCACTGAAATAAGTTATAATAATGTTACAAACTACTGATCTTAAGATAAAAACCACAGGATTTATACATACAAAAGCAAAGGCAGGGTTCTTTCAGGAATCTTTATACATATTTTGTAAGTAAAACATATTGCACATAGTTGTTTCAATACTTTTTAAAGATACCAACAATTCTAGAGATATGGGAAAATCTGCAAAAGAATGTTAACTATTGTCCATATATAATATACTTTTAAAATGTGCCTATCATAGGAAGGACTCTGTTAAGTAATACTTTTCAGTGTTTCTCTATTAAATAAAGTCTTCACAGAAAACAATACAATGAAAAAGGGGAAATTAGACTTTTAAATGAAGCTCTGTCAATATTCGGTTCTTTGTGTAAACATGCTAAGGAATAGAAAATAAGTTTTGAATTAGCAAAGCTGTGTAGTTACTGAGTATACTACATAAAGTGCCACATAAATGAGTTCTCTGCAGAGTAGTTAGCTTAACACCTGGATAATAAAGATTACAATAGCATGTTAAACAGATAGAAGGTCAAATCTGTCAATGTAGGGCTATAAACAGTGGGATCCTACAACCATTTGTCTTGGTAGCCTCTTAAACATGTTTATGATGAGCTTGCATTAAAAGTGAGTTGTGAAATACAGTATCCATCTTTACTGATAAACATGCAGCTGTTGAACTAATAAAGGAAAAAAAATAAAATTTGCTTCCTTAACAAATTGCCCAGAAATATGAATAAGCATTTTTGCTTCCATGGATTAACCAGAGATTAAATATTAAGGAGAAGATTCAATTGTCAAAGACAATCAACATGCAACAAGTGAGAGTACCTTCTTAGGTTTTCCATTTTTACATATTTCTTCTCCATTTCTTTTTTTCGTTTAGCTTTAACACTATTCTGGTTAAAAAGACGTTGTTTCTTCAAACAGCTTTAGTTGCTCCAGTAAAAGTGCTTGTCTATCTGGGGAGAACTGGGGATATGCAGAGAACATATTACTTTGAATCTCCATATTATCGGGACATCATCCAAACCACAATCACTGCCGAAATACCAAGGGGAGTGGTACTGATGAGGAGGTTCGGACTCTTATTGCAGAAATCTCTTTGGCAGCAAAGGTGTCTAAAACTGTCAACGCTGAACTCCTGGGCTACAACATCTTTGCTGCATTTTGACATTTTCCAGCACCTGTATGTTCTCAAATTCACTGTAAAGAAAATCAAAATACAGATTGAGATCTATTTTGCTTCTGATGAAATACAAGCAAGAGATGCATTTTTACACAAAGAAAAAGCACCTATTTTGCTACTAAAAATGTAACACAGTACGTTATTTAAAATAACAGTTTAAAAACAAACCATTTCCTTGATTTGCATTATCTTCCTTTCCCAATATTTGTCTTACCATATGTAGATCCAGAGATTAGCACACTTCTTCTAAGAGAAGTCCATAAATGTTTTTAGAAGGACAGTAATTGAGTAGAACAGGGATGTCAAACTTGCGGCCTGTGGGCCAGATGCATCATGCACTGGCCATGCCCATATCCGGTTTAGCAAAAGGGAAAAAAGTCATGATATATCACATGACACTGCCATCACAACGTGAGTTTGACATCCTGAGAGTAGAGGTTGCTGTAGGAACAAGAGAGCAGAAGCAGTTTTCATTGCCATATATACAGTGGTGGGATTCAAATAATTTAACAACCGATTCTCTGCTCTAATGATTTCTTCCAACAACCAGTTCACCAAATTGCTTAGAAATGTAATAACCGGTTCTCCCAAACTGATGCGAATTGGCTGAATCCCACCACTGCACATATACCATTTTCCTCAATGTTCTGGAAGGTTTCAAAGTGTTCTGGGAAAAACACTTTTAAGGAAAAAAAAGGAATCGGTAATACATAATTTTTTCTTTCCTTCAATCTTTCTCCAGTAGAGGCATCTCACAAAAAACTCTGCTGTACTGGAACCACCCAAAGTAACTTAATGGTTTACATAACATCTTTTAGTTTTAAAGTACAAGTATAAAAGTTAGCATCTCTGCTGCTCAAGATTAGAAACTGCAGAGTTAACTTGGCTATAAACTTTGACTAGTTGCAAGAATGGTATTTTAATTTTGTTATCTATAGATTGAGAGATCTATGAAGAAGTTGCTGTATGGACCACTGGAATATAGGAAGCATACATTATAGAGCTGAGTAAGCATGTTTCAAAAAGGATTCAGAAAGACTTCAGATCTCAAATGGGCATCATGCTTCTCTATCTATTCAAGCAGCCCGTCCTCTGTGCAAGTTTGAAAACAAGTTGCAGCTCCTTTAAGAATTATATCATGAATCAACTATATTTTTTCCCAAATCTTCTAATTTCTGCCTTGCCAATTAGGGCACAAAGTACCACAGAACAAAAGTCTTTAGAGCAGTGGTTCCCAACATGGAGCTCACGCCCCACAGGGGGGCAATTTGATTTTTAATGGGGGCAATTCGAAAATGGGCTATTAACTGAATTTTTTATAGCCTGCTTATTGTTTTTATATATTTATGATGAAACAGCTGTGTTTCCTTTATCTATTGTTGTTTGCATTTCCTAGGGCCTGGTCTGAAAAGGATATCCCAGCTTGGGAGAGGGGGAGGAAGCAACTGCCAGCCAATCAGAGGTGTTCCCACTAAGGATCATGGGACTGGTAGTCCCTCTCTCTTCTCTCTCTCTCCTGTGGGCTTTGCTGCTGGATGGTTGCAGGGAGAAACAGGTTGCTCTGTGGGGAAACAGCGTGGATGGCTGCGGGGGGAAGCCCAGCAGTGAGGATAAGAACCAGGTTTTCTCTGCATGAATAGGAGTTCACTTTTAAAATAATTATATGTCAAAGGGGGATGGGCATCAGGATTTTAGAGATGCTTAGGTTGGGCATGGTCAAAAAAAAAAAGGTGGAGAACCACTGCTCTAGAGAGAACTTTCTCCTGTTATATTTTGTTCCCTGATTGGCAGGGAAGCTTTGATTACTGCCACTATGATCGGGTTGAAAGAAAAACAATCTTATCAATGTTTATTAGTGACTGTTTTCTGGTACCTCTCCCAACGGAAAAGAGGATGGCTATGTACAATGATTTCACATAATTCATTCTGTTTTATTTCTCATGGATGCTTGCAGGTGCTCTTTCCATAGAATTTCATTCTTTTACTAAGTCCATATGTACTTTTGTGAGAGGAACATTCATTGGAATTACATTTCTGGAGGGACTCAAGTAGAGGGGGTATTCAGCAGGTTTTGACCAGTTCTGGAGAACTGATAGCACAAATTTTGAATAGTTCTGAGAACTGGCAAATATCACCTCTGAAATGCCCTGCCCCCCCCCCCATCTATTCTCTATCTCCTGACTCCCAGGCTGATTGGCTGGCTCTTCTTTTGTTGCCCTGCCCCGGAGCTGGAAAGCAGGTTAGTGGGATGGGGAGGGAATGGGACTTTGCAGTGACCTTCCCCCAGGAGCGGGGAGGGAAGGTCAAGGAGTGAGGTTCAGATTTGGGACATGGATGACTTCAGGAATAGAAAATTCAGACAAAAAAGACTGTAATTTACAGGAAACCAAGAAGGAGGTCAAAGAATCTGAGCATTGTTGTCAAACTAGGTTAGGGGGACTAATAATTACTAATTATTAGTAATAATTAATAATTTTATTAACATTGGAGGACAAACGTTGGTAGCAAAAAATCAGGAGTCTAGGAGCACTTTTCCCAGCTAATATGTTTTACTAAAAGGGATAAGCTTTCGTGAACTCCTGCAGCTTACAAAAGCCTTTTATGAACGCCTTTTAGTAAAAATGTGTTAAGTCAGAAAAAGTTGCTGCCAGTTTCCTTCTGGTAATTTTGTTAAAAATCCTAATGAGACAAAGAGCCTGATGGGACGCAAGGGAAGTGTTAAGTGCCCATCGATGTTGATTAAGCAATTTAAGTAATTTACCAGGGTGCATTATTTCAGATAATTTCCAGCTTCTGCAGATTTCTATTTCTACTGACTGTACAGGTAGTCCTTGACTTACAACCACAATTGAGCCCAATATTTATGTTGTTAAGCGAGACATTTGTTCATGAGTTTTGCCTCATTTTACAATCTTTCTTGCCACAGTGATTAAGTGAATCACTGCAGGTGTTAAATTAATACTATAGTACAATTGTTAAGTGAATCTGCCTTCTCCATTGACTTTACTTGTCAGGTCACAAAAGGGGGTCACATGACCCTCAGGACATAAATATGAGTAAATTGCCAATCATCTGAATTTTGATCAGATGGCCATGGGGATGCTGCAATGGTCACAAGTGTGAAAAATGGCCATGAGTCACTTTTGTCGGTGATGCTGTAACTTTGAAAGGTCACTAAATGAACGGTTGTAACTTGAGAATTACCTGTATTCAGCCATCATGAGTGTTATAATTTATGAGTATGCTTGAAAAAGCATTGTACTATAATCCTTTAGTTTTAGAATTTTTCCTTTGGCAACTGTTCCAACCATCCAAGCAGCATTTTGCCTTTTTTAAAAATGTGACATACAAGATTTGAAAATGAACATGTGCTCTTTTCTTAATAGGGAAAAATATCATTTCACTACCTAAGTTATTTTTTTTAGTTCAAAAGCTTAAAAATGATGTGTTGGAATCTGACAGGAAAACTTTGACAGGAACAATCTCATACTCACTAATTTCGGAAGAAATCACAACTTCACTCAGTAGAGCTTAACTTCTCAGAAGATATACGTATTTGTACCAGAACATACATATACCAAAATTCTGTTTATTTTAGCAGTGTATACATACCCATTCTAATTTGCAAACAAGCATCATCTTCCTCAGAACAGGTGAGGTTGCTTCTACAGAGAAAAGGACTTTGTTCACAGAAATAACATCGAAGTGCATAGCCTGAAACATAAACAGTATTTTTTTTAATCTGCTAAATTTATGTAGTACACCAATCTATTATCTCAGTAATTTAACAGTCTTGTTTGGCAGACTAAGGCTATTATTTAATCAATATTATTTGTTTATGTGCATATATACATATGAGGACTAGCAGAATATTTTCTTAAAGCTGCTTTAAAACTTGAGCAAGAGACAAGATTGTGAAAGTGACCCAGATAGTGAAAGTTGAAAAAAATATGGGTTAAATCTACTGAAATCTTCTGTTGTCCCTCCAGAAATCTTAAGTTATTTCTATTAAGGTTTTTGTTTAATTAGCCATTCAAGCAAAATAACCTTTTTAACCCTTCTTTTTTTTAAAAAAAAATAGCACATGAATTTAGGAGATCAATTGAAAAAGAACTATAGTGTCAGAGTGCACAGAATCATTAGAAAATGGAATTAGGGGGAGTTCCAGCAGCAGTAGTAGTAGTGTTTGTAGCAGTGAGAGTAGAAATGGAAGCAGAAGGTGTGGACATAATAGAGAGAGAGAGCATCATGAATATGCTAAAGCATTCAGCTGTTCAGCTTTAAATGGGAAGAATGTCAGGGTAATGTTGATTTAATACAGCGGTTCCCAAGCATTTTCAGTCCACCGCCCCCTTGGTGCTACAAACTCATCCTTGGTGCCCCTCACCCAGGTCGGATTCAAATTTCTGTAGGCATGGCCTAATTTGAGGGCGTGGCTTGCTGGTCATGTGACTGGCTGGGCATGGCTTGCTGGTCATGTTGACTGGCTGGCGTGGCTTGCTGGCTGGGCATGGCTTGCTGGTCACATGACCCGGTAGGTGTGGTTTGGTGGTCATGTGACTAGATGGGCATGGCCAGGTGACTGGCAAGCCAAATACAAGTGGTCCTCATTTAATGGCTGGTTGTTTAGCAAGTGTTCTAATTTATGAGTGGCCTCCCCATAGCTACTTGACTTGTTTTTGGAGGTTTGACAGCCATGCAGACACATACACACACACTCCCTTCTAACCCTGCTGGAGCAGGTTATTGGACTAGAATCAGCAAAGCATCTCTGATTAGATATTAGTAGTGAATAGAATCTAATGAGAGATGCTTTGCCGATTCTTGTTGATTTGTTTTATTTTTATTTTTTTATTTTATGTTGTTGAATTGCATTGACATGTGTGTCCCTTGTGCACAATCCAGAAGCTTTGCAGGAAAAATTACTGACCTCTGGCTTTGCTCTACTTTTCAAATGTGTCACCATTGCCGCATTTTAGGTGCCAGCCCCGCAGGTCTACCCCATTGAATCTGCTGCACTGTCCAAGTGGAGTGGTGCACCAAGTCAATGGGGTGAGCCTGAGAGAGGGAAAGAGAGAGAAGGAAGAAAAAAAAGAGAAAAGGGAAAGAAAGAAAAAGGGACAACAAAGAAAGAGGGGGGATGGAAGGAAAGGACAGAAAGAAAAAAAAATTAAGGAGGGAGGAGAAAGATAATGAGATATCTATTCTAGTCCAATCACCTGCTCCAGCAGGCTTAAAAGAGAGTGTGCATGTGTGTGTGTGTATGTGTTCTCCTCGTAATTTACCAGTACGTTTTGGTTTTGCCTTCTTCAGAATTGGCACTGTAATACATTGGGGAAAAGTAATTTTTTAGGGTGGAGATCTGTTCCAATGGATCCTGTTTAAAGCCTCAATAAAATGTGAGTCTCTCTCTCTCTCTCTCTCTCTCTCCCCCTCCCTCCCTCCCATATTGGCTTTGCTCTACTTTCCTGATGTGCCTATGGGGCCAGCGCTTCGAACATGGATGGGTGGATAGACAGATAGAGAGAGACAGAGAGAGAGACAGGTAGGTAGGTAGATATATTGGTAGGTAGGTAAGTAGGTAGGCAGGCAGGAAGACAGACAGACAGACAGACAGACCTTTTGGATGTATGTATGGATAGGTAGGTAGATAGGTGGATAGGTAGGTAAGTAGATAGATAGATAGATAGATAGATAGATAGATAGATAGATAGATAGATAGATAGATAGATA